>CM025636.2:5535040-5546588 GCA_014621495.2 Entosphenus tridentatus | reverse complement strand
GATGTTTATTATAATTCTGGATGAGGTGTTTATTATAATTCTGGATGTCAGCTAGATGCTGAACACCACTCTGTGTCTCTACAAATCGCAAATACGTTTCAGTCAATATCAGTTCATTCATTCGTTTTCCAGACTCTGCGGGTTGAGACCCACGAGGTCGACACTGGTGGACAGTTTCGCACCCTTGAACAAATTACACTTGAGAAGCCATTGGGGCCGATGGGCTAGAATATTGTTTCAGCGACACGTGGAGACGTCGATCGGTGCTGCGCTTATGGGTTTATTTTATTACCCACAATTCTTCAAGGTAACACATAACGAGTTTGAGTTTGCTCTCTCCCCCGTGGTCAATAATAAAAAAATGTATAATTCGAATAATTAAACAAATCTACGCAGTGCAGTGTGCTCGGTACGGCTCGATCGAATAAACATTATTTTGAAATCAATGCTCTGATATTGGACCGTGGTTCTATGCTGCCTAGTCAATGCTCTCCACACCTTCACTCTAACTGCACTGTGCAGCGCCGTGAAGTATGGTCAAACAAAATAACCCCCGGCGACTCCCTCGGCGCGGAGATGGGCTCCCATCTCACGGTGGAATGGACAAAGGGCTCCACGTTAAATTGAAATTACGGATCAACTTCACCTGTCTGATCCGACACGGCGTTTGTACAAATAGTTCATATTTAAAAATAAAACACAATGCCAGATGTGTTTCTTTAAACGCGTAGCAGGCTTTCGCGACCGATGTTATGATTCATAACTGATCCATGGGTCAGCCGGCACGAGTTAAATTCGCGTCGCAAAACCCTCTGCCACCCGGAACAGCCAATCAATTCCGTCTACTGCCTGATGATGCCGGCTGCAACTACCAGCGTCACGTCAGGAACCCAACTGTTACATGTGTAGAGAAGTTCTGACGGACGTACTCGGAGACGGAGGTAAGTTAAGGGCTTTCGCCAGGGTTTATTAAAGCTGTTACAATATTACACAGGGTACACAACTCCCAGGGGCTAGGGGTCCTACTCTGAGTCCGGGTCCCTGCCGGCTAGCTCCGGTCTCTCTCGTGTCGGATCGTGGACTCTGCCGACTCCACCGACCGGAGAGAGAAGCACCTCTACGGCTACCACCGGCTTCTCCCCAGACTCCCTATTCGATCCCTCTCTCTAGCCCTGGTTCTCTCTTCACCCTGCTTACTCTACCCGTTCCCACAGTTGACCCCGCTTACGTCACGGGGTATCGATTAAGTACCCTAGGAGACGTGACGTCATCGCACTGAACGACACACCTGACGTCACGCCTCCATTTTACTTCTTTACACATGTGTGAGGATCACTCTCCGACGTCACTGCGGGGGTGTGCTCCTGAAGCAGCAGTCGCAATACATTGGCACGTTTGCCTATCACGTGACAACTTCATTCATTGGCCGTGTCGGGTGGTGGAGGGTTTATAACGCACGTTTTACCATTACAGCGATCCGACCCAAACGTTTATTATGAATCGAATTAATTCAGGTAAAGCAAAAAAACACATTGACCGTAAATAATGAGCTCAACTATTTGCGAACAAAAAACCTGTTCCAATGCCTTCTGTATGATAATGAACAACAACAACCACTCATCACACGATACAAATCTAGAAATCGCCTCCTACGCAGAGCTAGTCGAATTTTGACATCGTTCGTCCGTCGGTGGGAGAGGTGAGTCACCAGAAACGACTGAGCCAGGGGCTTTTATTTTGTTCGGGCTCTGCGATTGATTTTTCTGAAGTTCTTTTTGACATGGTCATTATTTTGGAATTTCACCAGTCGCGTAAAACATTAACTCCTGGACAAACAATGGCGGACTTTATCTGAATTCGTCTCATCTGAAACATGAAAAAATGTATTAAAGAACAAAACAACTCGCTATGGTTAAAGAATTGATGTCCAGTATTAAACGTGCAAAAGCAAAGTTCCCCCGTGCATTCTTTCACAAGGCTGTTGGGGCAAGTGATGTTAGTGAGCAGCACCGATGAAGGCCGGAATTGCACATGATAGGGTCGTGTGGCCAGCACCATGGTTGGCCGCCTTTGTCTTCCCAGTGCCATTGTTTAAACACAATACCTGTTCCCCATTTAAGGCTGAGTCAATGATGTTGATGAGGAGCTGGAATCGACCTCAGGTGACCGGGTCCTTGGCCTAGGATGATGCACAGCTGCTCCCCATGGTCGCGGCACACGTGTACACAAAGACAAAGATCCCCCTTGTAGCCTTTAACACACTGTTGTGGCAAGCGCTGTTAGCGAGCGCCTATGAAGGCCAGCATGGCACACGAGGGGGTGGGTGGCCAGCACCACTCCCGGCAACCTTTGTCTCCCGGTTACTGATGTCTACACACAGTGCCAGGTACTCATTTAAGGTCAAGCTGACCTATAAGAGGGCCCAGGCCGGTTCAAATAATCGTGACTCTTATTGGCTGTGAGCAGGGATCGAACTTGGGTTGGCGGGTTCGTAGAGCAGTGCGCCAACTACTGCACCACCACTCCCCACACAGGGATACAAAGACAAAGACCCCCTTCATAGCGTTTAAGAGACTGTTGGGGCAAGTGCTGTTAGCGAGCACCGATGAAAGCCGGCACGGCACACGAGGGGGTGGGTGGCCAGCAAAACGCCCAACCACCTTTGTCTCCCCAGTGGCGATGTTCACACACCGCACTAGGTACTCATTTTAGGCTGAGTCGACCTATTGGAAGCCCAAGACCGGTTCACGTATTCGTCACCGGTGTTGGTCAGAAGCGGGGGACACGCGCACAAACACAACAACAACCGCCATTCGCCACTAAGTGGCGGTGACGTCACCACGACGCTTGTGCCAGGCCATGTGCACCTTGAGGCCACGTGAAGTGTCGAACGCCCGCTGGCAGGAGGTCACGGGGCAGACCCAGCAGGTGCCACGGGCCGACTGACCGAGATGACCGAGATGACTGGCTGATGCACCACCTGTGCCCCCTACTGTGCCAACTTGCTGTGCTTTAGCCACAAACACACACACACGCACGCACACACACTCCGTGCACACACACTCCGTGCCGTGCGGCGGCCGTCGGCTCTCCGTTGTCCTGCGACTCCGGACTTTTTGTGCGAACCGTGGCGGGAGGCACTCGAGAGCAAACACGCGCGGCACACGGGTCATGAGACCTTCGCCGAAGGATTGGCCGCTGAGCAGCGGCTACCAGCCTAGCACCCCCCTCCCCACAGCCCCCGCGTGAATGTCCATCGTGCCCCCTGTCCACATTCCTTAGCGCAAGCACCGCCGCCGCTCGCTGTGGGTGAGCGGTGGCGCGGGCCCCCGCGTGGATCGCTGTGGTGGCTCCCAGCTCGACGGCCGCTGGCCCGTGCCAGGTCACCGACATTTACCGTAAATCGGGCCACCTTCCGACTCGCCACGTCCCTGCCACGCCACCACCCCCACCAGCAGCGCAAGAAGCCCTTCAGCCCGTCCTCTACCATCGCCGTAGCCGGGACACATCACACCCCCGGCCCCCCCCCCCCCCCCCACAGCAATACCCAATACCTCTAGCATTATATAAGAATATGTCTTAGCCCTTTCTGGCAATAAAACAGGTGTGAAGATGTTAAAACACCCAACTGAAACAGCATATACTACCAGAGCATGTTTTTGTTTGCGTGTACACCACAAGTACGTGTGATTAATTCAGACATGATACCTTGAAAAAGGTTTCTGTTTCGTGTTTTAACATCTTAACGCCTGTTTTATTGCCAGAAAGGGTAAAACCTCTACGATTCGTCACTAAGTGACAGTCATGTCACCACGGCGCCTGTGCCAGGCCAGGTGCACTTTGAGGCCATGTGAAGTGTCGAAGGCGCGCTGACAGGAGGTCATGGGACAGACCCAGGTGCCATGGGTTGACTGACTGAGATGACCGACAGATGCACCACCTGTGCGCACTACTGTGCCAACTTGCTGAATTTTAGTCGCCCAGCGTTCCATTCGTTGTTGTGACCGTCACTCCTCTGCCCTCCGTTGTTGTTGGAGGGCGACTGCCTCCAACTGACCAGTAGCGTCCTTCACGAGCCTCCCACCCACTCACCCGCCCCCCAGATACATCGCGTCCCACCACAGAAATGCTCTTCGTGAAGGCAAGAAGATAACGTTTCGGATTTGTGGCAACGGGTCATTGCCATCCGTAAATGGACAAATAGCCAAAAAAATGGCAGCCCTTGAAGCACGCGGATGAAATACGAGCGGGGTTCACGTTTTGAGGTTCTTTTGTAAAGGTGGCGTGTGTGGGATTTTAAGTGCAGGATTTTAGTTGTTGTGGGGTTACATTTGTGGGATTTTGGTTGTGGGATTTTGTTGTTCGATTTTAGTTGTAGGGTTTTAGTTGTGGGATTTGGGTTGTGGGATTTTGGTTGTGGGGTTTTAGTTGTGGGAATTTCGTCGTGGGATTTTGGTTGTAGGATATTTAGTTGTGGGATGTTAATTGACAGAAATGATTTAATGAACCTGTCCCCATTCTTTAACACTGCCCTGCCAGGAGTTGGACTGCAAGCCCAGCGCGCTGGCCACTAACACCGCCCGTGGCAGCGTGCGGCAACTTTCCCGCAAATCGCCCAGGAATTTCCCCGATCTCCTCAAACCGGACAAATTCAGTTCGGTTCGAGATCTCAAAACTCTGCGTCGTTGAAAACAAGCTGAAGGCGCGTGCAGCGCTATGTCGGTCATCGCCGGCAAAAGGCCGGTTCAACCCGTGCCGGCCGCCACTGCGGCTGCAGGAGGAGGAAAAACAGGGAGGAGGGAGAAGGAGGCCCCACGATTGGCCTCTGCCATAGGGTGGCATGGGTCACCTGCCGTGAATGGTGTCACGCGGCGCCGGGAGGGGAGCGGGGCGCTGACGCGGCGCTGGCAGCCGAGAGCGAAGCGCGCGAGCAGCCGCCCCCCCCCCCCCCCCCCCCCCGGGGTTGGCACAACCTGTCACCGAGATAGTGGCAAGTGGCCACATGGCATCAGAGACGGCGAGAAAGTGGTGGAGAAGGGGGGGGGGGGTTCTACCAACTGGGGGGACGGGACGGTTGTGGGGGGGTGGGGGGTGACTGTGGAGGAGTTCCATCAGTTAGCGCGGCGTCGTGGAACCCACGCATGCAGCAGACGACGGTGAAACTGAATATTGCCCGTTTGGAAAAATAAGTAAAAATAAACTGCTGCATCTACCGTGCTCGAAAACAGTTCAGGGATATTTTTTAATCTGCGAAGTGTGTTCGGGGGGTGCATCCACGGCTGTGTTTTCTTAGAATATCAACCGAGAACTTGTTTTTAAATCGCGGATGGTCAAGTCACCCAGAAGGAGCGACCAGATGGGTGAGCGACCGGATAGCCGAATGATTGGATAGCCGAGAGATTGGATAGATGAGTGATTGGATAGATGAGCACCCACAGGTGCTGGAGGCTCGATGGGCAGCAGGAGGGGCAGGGCAGCCAAATCCACTGTGGTAACGTCTACGCTCCCCCTCCACCAATCCGCAATGACCATCGTGGTGAAGTATGGTCAAGACCCCCCCCCCTCCCCCCTCCATGACCGGCACGGGGTGCGGAGTCAATCCACTAGCAGTGCCTTTACAAAAGAGGAGTAAGTGTGCACGTACATACTTTTTTAATCCAGTTCACGGGGGTTGTTCAACCATAAGGGCGTCGTAGTGGCGAGAAGTTAAATACCTCGCCTAGTATACAGGAGGTCGTAGGTTTGATTCCGACCCTGACACCTGTATATTTGGAGATTGTACGTTCAGCCCGTGGTAGCATGAATTAGTCTCCTGTTCCTCCGGTTTTTCCCTTGACATTTAAAATCAACGTCACGCGTTTAGGGCATTTTGCTGCTTTTAATGTCCACTGCGATAAGCCAATTCGTTGGGCTATCATTTATGGCCAGTTCGCTTCTGAAAAAGAGCTATATAGTTCCGTGGGCCTGGCCTGGTAAATGTTTTACATTAGTTGAGTTTAAACAGTTTAGTTGAAATAGTTCAGTTGAAATAGTAATACTTCACCAGACTGGTCACTGGCGGGTTGGTGAAGAGGCAGCTCTTCACCGGTTCACATACAACTCACCCACCAATGACATCCATCACCGGCAATCAAACCCGAGTGCCGTGCCGTGTTGACAACCGTGCCACGACTCTCCCCCTCCCAGACGTAAAATGGTCCACCTGATGAAGATTGCTTGTGTTGCGCCCGAAACGTCGTGATTTGTTTTATTTTGTTTTATACCTACGTGACTTTAGCAAAATAACCTAAATCTAGACTTGATTTGAAGCTTTCGTGACTGCAGGAATCCATACTCTGGTTCTTTCGGTAAAGTCACGTAGGTATAAAACTAAATAAATTAAATTACGACGTTTCGGGCGCAACACAAGCGCCCGTCATCAGGTGGGACAACCACAGCAGGAAACAACTGCTGAATTCACAATCACACGCATTTACCATAAAAATGATAACAACATCTCCTGCGGGTAAGCAAACGGCGGGCGTGTTTGGAAGCAATCGGAATTGCTGGCAACACAATTCTCTCATTCTGCGCTTGGCTTCCTAGAGACGGGAGGCACAACACGAGCAGCGCACGCATAGCAACACCATAGCAACACCATCGGAACCACCACTACCGCCACTCTACTATGGAGCCAACAGTGGTGCATCTGCCAGTCATCCCAGTCAGTCAACCCATAACACCTGGGGGGGGGGGGGTCTGTCCCGTGTTATCCTGCCAGCGACGAGACTTCGACAACTTCACATGGCCTCGGGGTGCACCTGGCCTGGCACAAGCGACGTAGTGACGTCACCGCTACGGCAGTGGCGAATGGCGGCTGTTTGTTGTTGTCGTTGTTGGTGGTGGCGGTGGCGGTGGTGGTGGCGGTGTAGGTGGTGTCTCATCAGTCACGCGCCGTCTGTGTAAGACGAGCGCACGCGCACGCACGCGCACGCATCTGTAGCGGCTACCACAGCGGCAGGTGTAGTCAGCTTCCCCGGACCTACAAATTGCGGCGCAAACATTGCAGCTTGTGGGATATAATGAACAGTAAACGGAGGCAGGATCAATATTTACTCGCAGATATCTTGTATCGTGTGCCCGGTACCCACCCCCACCACCCCAAACCCCCCCCCGCCTACCCCCACCACAGGGATCAGGGCAACCGCGGGGGTTCTCTTACTCCACTGCAAACACGCGCGGCCATCTATCGCTTTATGACGTCGCTCCGCCGGGCCCGCCAATAAGCAGCTTCTTTTACAGCTGCGCACGATAAGGTGAAAGATAATCCCAGGTGTCATCTCGCGTTAACTTACCCCCCCCCATCCCCTCTCCCCCCCATTGAACCTACCGCCCCCCACCCTCCACACCTACCCAACGATGCACCTGCCCCGTAATTCCACGCAATGCGGCTAGTGTTTCACACTTAATTGGAAAACGAAATTAAGCGGCTACAGAAGGGCGTTTTTATTGTCTGTCTCCGCGAGATGCCCCTCGAGTTGGACAGGTGCTGCGTGACGGCGGCGGCGGCCGCAGCGGACGATGGGCACAGCGGTCCGGCGCGATGAAAATGTACGTGCGACCGCCGCGGTCGTACCGCCATGCGCGGCGCCCCAATGCGCCATTCGGTGAGATGTCCCAACATGTTTTTTGCCGCACGCGCTCCATCGAAATACCAACTCGGGAGAACCACAGGCAGACCCCCACTACCCGCCCTCCCACTCCCCGTGCATATTGCCAGGCCCTCTGCCCCCTTGTTTTGCCTGAGCGAGGCTGCGCGATTGAGACGGCGTGCCAACAAAACGGCCCGGACGAAGTCTGGCGCCGGTGGCGAACGAAACGGGGCGCAATCCAGCCAAAAACACTCGGTCGGGAGATGCCTCGGGACGTCTTTGCCAACGTGACGAAGGGACGCGAGGTTCAATTCCGCGAGCCGTTGGTTTTATAGGCGTTTTCATAAGTTGGTCAGGGAATGTTTCCCAGGCCGCCACCGCCTGTAGACTGCGGTCGGTGGCACCGTGACCGGTGGTCCCAGAGCCAGAGCTGGAGTCTTGCAGAATAATTTTCAGGTGAAAAATGTTTTCCAGGAGACCGTCCTGGGGCAGGCTCGACTGAAACGACGCCCCCTTGTCTACGCCAGGCCACCTGCCTTCAATTTGACCGGGGACAATAGAGACGTGCATTGAGACAATGAGTTTCTGTTGTCGATTGATCATACTTCACCACGCTGTTTTAGTGCTGGGTGGTGCAGGTGGATTGGGGCGGGAGGATCCCTCTCGGTCCTTGACCAGTTCATTTCCCACTCAATGTTGGCCATGCACAGGAATTGAACTCAGGTTACAAGGTTCATGGCGCAACTTTGGAAGAATGACGCTAAAAAGTAGGAAAACAACACTACCAATTACGAGCAAGGCCCACGGCTATGGTGTGAACTAACTTCGTAAGATCTCAGTACGGTCTTTACTAAAACTAAACCATTTTTATTTTACCAGGTAAGACCCACTGAGCTATGTAGCTCTTTTTCAGAAGCGACCTGGCAACAAATGACAGCTCAACGAAGTGGCCTATTGTGTGCAAATGTTTAGTAGCCAAAAACTCTATTATGCGCGACATTGATTTTTAAATTCTACTATTTCAAGGGACAACCTGAGTCACGAAAGCAAGTACAGGACAACGTCCCATATCCGACCTGATCAATTAACCACCCAAAACAGCTGGTGCCATATTTACACACAATGGTGTAACTGTAAATTGAATTAAAACTATTTTAAAAAATGCATTTCACCAAGTAAGGCCCACTGAGCTGTATAGCTCTTTTTCAGAATCGACCTGGCCACAAATGATAGCGCAACGAAGTGGCTTATTGTGTGGAAATATATTTCAGCCAAATACTCTAAATGCATGTTTCCAAATGTGGAAGGGAAAACCGGAGGAGGCAGGGAAAAATCCATGCAACCACGGGGAGAACACGCAAACTCTAAATATACAGCAGGCGTCAGCACCGGGAACAAACCCACAACCTCCTGTATACCAGGCGAGGTCGTCAACATCTCGCTACCGCTGGACTCTCTGATTAGCCAAATGATCGCTAACTCTACCGATTACCTGTTCGATTACTCGGCTAAATCGGTTGACGAAACAATAATCGGCTGTTAAAAAATAAGTCTCACACTGCTGTTACCAGCACGTGTGCCGCTGGACGGGAGGTAACTGTCGGAGTTGGTGACGTCATTGGCATCGTCAGCCGCATCACGCTGGGCATGGCCACCATTTTTAAAGGGGTCTGAGTCGTTGACCGCAATTTTGCGTCCGACTCGGATCGATTGAGTAGTAATAATCATAATAATTTACATTTATATATAAGGGGCTTCCACTCGTATTTCAAGTGTTGTTCCAGCCTTAGTCTTTACCCACAGACTCGACGTGTTACATTAATTTTGCTACTTGGATGTTGAACGTTTGAATGTTGCTCAACTCCAGAGTAAATTTTTAGTTTTTAATATTGTTCAATTGCTTCATTTCGGGTGGCAATGCGGAGGAGACGATTCACGCTGTTATGTGGAGATGTACAACATCATAGGGTGAGTTTAATTGCCTTACCCCTCATACTGGTACTCTTTGGTTTTATCGGTAAAGTCACGTAGGTAAAATATTGCTGTAGCATACGCTACAGCGTATGCTACAAATCACTCTACTCACTCTACTCCCCTCCACATATTGCTGTAGCATACGCTACAGCAATATTTTACTGGAGCGGTTACACCTGATCACGAAGGCTTGTGTTGCTTCTGAAACGTCGTGATTCAATTTATTTAAAAAAATTACCTACGTGACTTTACCGGAAAAACCAAAGAGTATGAATCCTTGCAGTCACGAAAACTTCAAATCCCTCATACTGGGTCAATTCATTTCAAGTATTTAGTAGGCTTTGCTTTCTCTGCCTCAGCCATAAGTGGTGGCCTAGATTACACGCATACAAACCCACGTACAGGCTTGCCTCGACTATAACATCAGCAACCACCATCTTCAAGATCCACATTGGCGTCACTCCTGCCTACATCTCCCCTCCATGCACTCTCCAATCTCTCCCCTCCCCATCCCACTCTACTCGTCTCCATGCCCTCCCATATCTCTTCCTCCCATCTCAATCTACTCCCCTCCACGAACTCTCCTCTCTCAAATCACTCTACTCCCCTCCACATTCTCCTACATCTCCCCTCCCATATCACTCTACTCCCCTCCACCCACTCTCCCACCTCTCTCCTCTCATCTTACTCCCCTCCATGCACTCTCCAACCTCTCTCCTCTCATCTCAGTACTCCCCTCCACGTGCTCTCCTTTCTCTCCTTCCCATCTCACTCTACTCCCCTCCACCCACTCTCCTACCTCTCCCCTCTCATCTCACTCCACTCCCCTCCACCCACTCTCCTACCTCTCCCCTCGCAGCTTGCAGCGATGGGTGCAACTGCGGCACAAACCCGGCGAACCCGGATAGACGTGAAGGTATTAACTTTCCTCACTAAGCTATGACGCTCGGTATAATTCCAAAATAGCTGGTGTTTGTTCGTCGTCGGTCAAGACCAATCCACTGCCATCTCCCACGGTCTAGGGACACTGCGATCCATCCGCAGCACCTCCATCAGAGTTGACTTCGCCGCCCCATTCCAGGGCGCGTTCCGTACCGAACCCATGCTCTGGGTGGTTCTCTCTGCTGTCGGATACCAACAAGTGCATACCAACAACAATGCCAACGACTACGTGTGGAGGAAGGTGTGGGGATAATTTCCACCAAATCGTGAATGTGGTGAAGTGCCGAACCATCAGATCCACATCACTGATGACTCGACCAATACAACCACGCGTACTCTGGTGGAACTAGCGGACTACTCCACAAAGCTATCCCAATACAACGGGCATATTCCGAATCTCTATCTGAATCTTTATTTATCCTGGATAAATCCGATGAGCTATGAAGCTCTATTTTTACAGATGTCCACTCAGTTACCAACCCGGATGCTGCCGTGGAATAGCTCGCGACATGAAACGCACAATTGCGGCCCTACTGATTATTTTTCAAACGCCATACAACACAAGAGGAGGGGCGCAGTTCCGTCCTTTGGCTGCCACTCCGTCGCTACCCTCGACGCCTCGAGCCTGCGGTGCGTACGTGCGTGTTCCCTGACCCGTGCGTTCCCCTCTCTCCGCTCGCGCTCTCTCTGGGCATGCGGAGATGAGGAGCGAGCTGAGGCCTTGGTGGTGGTGGGGGGGGGAGGGTGCACGTGCCCATCGCGCCCGCTCGCTCCTCGTCACCGCGCACGCCGTGTGCCCTTCTGCTTACGACGTCATAATCTCAATTGCAAACAGGACCTGTCCATCTTCTTGGTTCTTTCGGTAAAGTCACGTAGAATGGAAATAATACAATAATAAAAATTAAACATAATAAAATAATTCTCACGACGTTTCGGCCACAACGCAAGCAGCCGTCCTCAGATGAAGAACAGGTCTGTCGGAAAGACAGACGTCGTGATAA
>CM025636.2:5519690-5534640 GCA_014621495.2 Entosphenus tridentatus | reverse complement strand
TGGTGCAGTGTTGAGTCTATGGTGCAGTGTTGAGTCTATGGGCAGTGCTGGTTCTATGGGCAGTGTTGAGTCTATGTTGCAGTGTTGCATTGCATTGTTTGTTGTTTTATTTCAGGGCAGTGTTATTGACACGTGGGTAGAGTTGTTTTGTCCACGGTTGTAGCGTGTCCCCAACTCTTACACTCGCTCGATCTTGCTGCTGCCAACTCCATCTCTCCACTACGAATTACGAAACCGCGATGTACGGGGGAGCTTCGGGTGTCTTTGCATATTCATTCAATCCATTCATCGGAATCATTTACCGTCAACAATTTTTCACTTTCACCGAATTCCCACACGCATCACAGATTCGCCCCCGTTGCTTCCTCTCATCTATTTAATTCGCCTCATCGCCACCATTACATTCAATACGTTGTGCCGTTGTTAACGCTGTGTAAAACGCCTTCGTTTAAGGTGCTGTATGAATTCCGATAAGATTTCTGCTTTCAATAAATACCTTAATTAAAAAATTATACTATTAAGTTTTAGAGATTCAAATGGAGGGGGGTGGGGGGGGCACAAGACACCTGGATCACCCTGTACACCCACCCCATGGGCCATGAGAAATACAAATCCAATCACATTGCTAGCGGGCTCCCACGTGGCGTGTTGATAAAACGAGTCCGGCTCTTTGTTGTTCGTCACCTCGAAGCGCGGCTTGTCAGCGTCACGAAAACAACGATTCTCTCCGAATCACGGCTACGGCTCGCAAGGCCACCGCTACAAGATCAGCGCTCGTGACGCCTTTGGGGAATCCGAACGCGCTCGCGCGCGCGCGCGCACGTGTACACACGCTCGCTCGCGTGCGCGCGCGCGTGTAGATATGAGCGCACGTTTGATTTTAAGCGTTCTGCAATAAATATTTTGATCGACAGCTTTACGGGCGGTGCGTCTGGGAGGCTGTTTGCCCGAAGGCATTGCTAGGAAGCGGTAACTATGAAGTCGTATCGCCAACAGAATATGCTGCCATTGTTTTATTGAGCTAATTGCGGATAAGGCAGCGGATTGCAGCCTTCTTATCGGGTTCGCTTGCACGTGACGTTTTCGCGGTAACAACAGCGCGAACGGCGCCTCTCTCTCTATCCCTGAGACTAGCAAGCACTCGCAATATTTTTTTACAAACACCCCGCATCAGGCCACGGCTAAACACGGTAGAAAGCGAATTACAAGCGCGGCCCTGCAATTGCCTGCCCACGCCACTGCTGGTGTAAAGGGCCTCCCCCGAACTAGATGTTGCCTGGCGGCCCAAGACTCAATTCTTGAAAAAGGGCTCATTAGCTCACTGGGCTTTACTCAGTGGGAAACAAAACGTCTGATTCTGAGCTCTGGAGAGCCCCACTAGAAGGCATTTGGCCTGCTCTTCCACGCCGGCCAGATGTCTCAGAAGGAGAGGTAGGGAGTACCCACACTTCACCACGAATGACTCACTGTGGTGTAACCCGTTGCATACCGCTGGGTGGACAGAGAGGCAGGAGCGGGGTTTGAGAATTCTATTAGAATCAGAATTTTTATTTATCCTAGAGGAATCCGATGAGCTTCGAAGCTCTTTCACAGATGTCCAGTAGGGGCAGATCAGCAAGTTACAGCACAAACAACAAACGATAGGAGTGCAAAGTAGAGAAAACGTAAGCAAGTCACACTAAATAAATATATATATTATAAGTACAAATTGCAAGAACATACATTCCTGCCAGTTTTTCAACACTAAATGCAAGCTAGGGCCAGGCAACACAAAACAACAACAACAGTCCCAGACCACAGCAAGACCCTCAATTAAACTGCACATGAACATCAAACCATCGACGCACGGATGAGGGTTATAGTTACAAATCACATGTGAAAAACGTGTCAATACACTGACTGCAGCACGCCAGAACACCGACGAGTAGTTTGTCAATCGCAAACAAATAGAGAGTTTATGAAAAAATATTCCTAAGACCCATCTCGGCAGAGAGTGGCTCGCTCGAATTATTGTGATTGTGGGTGGTGGATGGCTGGTTCAGAGGTCAGGGCACTTGCAAGTAATCTTAATTTATACCCCGGTGAGAGATTGTTGAGCAAATTCTCTTGTATAACCAAACGAAGCTCTCCAAGTCCCCTCCAGCTATTGCAGGTCAGTCGACATCAAACGAAGCTCGCAAATTAAGAGGACGGATACCATATCAGACCATCCAGCTTGTGTGTGTGCGGTCATTATAACATATTTATTGACTTGAGTGTAATAACTAAGAATGGGAAGGCTAAGTCTAAAACTAAACTATTTGTTATTTTACCAGGTAAGTCCCACTGAGCTATGTAGCTCTTCATTAGAAGCGACCTGGCCACAAATGACAGCTTAATGAAGTGGCCTATCACGTGGAAATGTATAGCAGCCAAAGACTCTAATATGCCGTCACGTTCATTCTAAAATTCGACTTTTTCAAGGGACAACCTGAACCACGAAAGCAAGTGCAGTACAACGTCCCATATCCGCTGTGACCAATAAACCACCCAAAACAGCTGGTGCAATATTAGCACACAATGATTGAACTGTCAATTTAACAAAAACGATTTATTTTATTTTACCAGGTAAGGTCCACTGAGCTATGTAGTTCTCTTTTTCAGAAGCGACCTGGCCACAAATGATAGCTCAAGGAAGTGGCTTATTGCGTGTAAATGGATAGCAGCCAAATACTCTGCACGCATGTTTCTAAATGTAGAATGAAAAACCGGAGGACCCTGAGAAAAAAATCCACGGGATCACAGGGAGAGAGACACGCAAACTCCAAAAATACAGGTGTCAAGGTTTGGGATCGAAACCATGTCGTCCTAGCATACCAGGCGAGTGAGTTAACACATCTCGCCACCACGACATATCAGACCTTTCCATGTAGCCACCTCAACCTTAGTCGCCGGTCGAGTCGGATATGCGACGTATCGCACCGATATATAAACCAGTAAAATGGATAGAGGCTGAGTTGCCGTTGCAGAATTCCTGGGTTCAATTCTGGGCAGCTGCGGTTGATTCAACTGGGTCCTCAAGAGCAGTGGTTATTTGATGGCCTCTGTTCGATCATCAATGATTCCACAAAATATATCACAATAATACGATGTTTTATTTTGAAAGTAACGGTTTATTCCAGTTCTTAGAAGGAAAAAAACACATTTTCACGCGATGATAGGCAGGCCTTTATAATGTTTGCCTCTCGTGTGGATGAAGACGCCGACGACGGAAGTGAGGTCGGTGGTAGTTCTGTCAAGTTATCTTCCGGGGGCCGTTCTGTGACACAAGGTGGCCCCCAGGGTGTGCGCCTTCTCTCGCTGTGAGAGTTCCAACCGATGAGAAGCTCTGTCGTCACCCCGTGACCATGCAGCCGATAGCACGATGGGAAAAATACCTGGGGGGAAATAAAGCCAAAAAGAGGCTTTATTTTTGTGTTGTTTTTGTTGACACAAAGCGATAAGTTCCCACCAATCTTCCCCATTCAAATTTAAATTGTAGTTCCATTTGAGCGCCCACTGAGAGCTCGTAATGTTTGACAAATACAGTGAAGCTACTGGGGGAACCCCTCTTAGGTCCAGGCAAAATTACTCTGTCAACTTTCGAGGATAAACATTTACACCAAACGGTGGCTTGCGAGCAACGTCGACCATAAATTCAAGGTTCCACCAACGTACGCGGAGCAAGGAGAATAACACTGGTCAACAAAAAATAAAAAATAAATTCTGGCCTGGACTTTTGCAGCTGTTTTAGACTCATTTCAGGGTGCTGATTCCAAATCTGATATCAGATTTGTTCTATCACATCTCATTTTTATGGTATCGGCATACCCTATTTTCATTGATTTTACCCGAAATTTACTCTGTCACTTATGATTGCAAGTTGTTGCGAGTCAGTGACTGCTTTGGTGTTAAAATACGGAGGCTGTATTTTTAGGAGTGTGTTTATAAATACATTTTATGTAGATATCCACATTTATTTAATATTTTTCTTCTGCAGTTTTATTGAAAATTCTATATTTGATATCTCAAAATCCTGATGTGATAGACAAAAACTGATGCCAGATTTGGAATCAGCACCCCAAAATTACATTAAAACTGTTGGAATACCTTATGCCAGAAAAAGTGTGTTGACCAGTGTAATCGCAGTACTCATTTCTTCAGAGCTGCCTTTTGAGTTTAGTTTGTTGTCCTTTCCCCGCACCTCCGATTAGCGCGGTGGACTCCGTACGGTGCAAAAGAAGTTCTACCTACATACATACAAAAGCAAAAAAAGTTAGACGTATATTTAAAATCGTTTACGGCTCAGGAATTGTGTCCTTGATTCATATCACGAAGAAAAAGACCACCCCGTATAGCCTTAACAGACTGTTGGGGCACGTGCTGTTTGGCGAGCACCTATGAAGGCCCGCACGACCCACGAGGTGGTGGGTGGCCAACACTACGCCCAGCTGCCTTTGTCTCCCAAGTGCTGATGTATACACACTGCACCACGTACTAATTTAAGGCTTAGTCGGCCTAGGGGAGGCCCAAGACTGGTTGAGATATTCGCTGGTAACCGTGCTCGTAGCGCAGTGCACTAACCACGACACCACCGCTCCCCTTTTTCACATCACACACACACACACCTGTACACATATACGCCCACTTTGGAGCGATCAACCTAGTGAGACTGAGTTCGATTCCTGCCCGCGGCTTCGCAGAAAGTACGAGATACAAAAATCCGTGAATATAGGTACACGGTCTAAAGAGAAGCCGTCCATCATGCTCACTTAACACGGGCCTTCATTTTCCAGTTGCTGTTATGGCCTTCAAGTCGGGAGTGAAACTTGGACTTTGTGAAACAAATTCCTCCGAATGACGTGGTCGGCGTACGCTGGGACGTGCACACTCATCTACAAAGGCTCAGAAATTAATCAATTAAATTACTTTCCGATGACGCAGGCGCAGACCACATCTGCATCTGTGTCACTATGGAGGTGGAGCCGTGTGTACGTGATAGTGTGAGATTGCATTTGGCGGGTGGGGTGTGTGTGGAGGGGGGCGGTGGCGTAGTGGTTGCCACGAGCGACAAACCCCGCAACCTGAGTTTGATTCCTGCGAGGGCGTTCAGGATTACCTAAGCGCAGGCATAAACGTGTAAGGTGTGTACGTGTGAACGTGATTGTGCGTGGAATTGTAGCCTTATCGTGCACATAGCCTAGCATAACCGCCGTGGTGACGTCACCGCCACTAAGTGGCGAATGGTGGTTGTTGTTGTTGTGTAAGTGTAGGTGAGTTCAGGTAGGTGGTGTTATGTGGAGCGGTAGTGTAGCAGTACCCAGCGACATGAGTTCGATTCTCGCTCACGGCCAGAACCGATTACTGTAAGCTAAACCGGTCCTGGGCCTCCCCGGGGTCGACTCGGCCTCAAATGAGTACCCGGTGCGGTGTGTAAACATCGCCACTGGGGAGACAAAGGCGGCCGGGCGTGATTCTGGCCACCCACAACCCTCGCGTACCGTGCCGGTGTGATCGATAAACAGCACTTGCCCCAACAGTCTGCGAAGGCTACACGGGGGATCTTTGCCTGTTGGGTGTGTGCGCGCGTGTTCAGGTGTTCAGGTGTTTGAAGCACGGGGGGGAGGGGGGGGACGCTCTGCGTCATCGCCTGCAATCGAGATACCAGCTCTGAGCAACAACAAGCCACCGTTTCCCCCCCACCCTCTTCCCCCCCCCCCCCACAATACTGCGCGGGGAGAAGTGGGACAGCGGTTAGCGAGCCGCACTATGAACCCGCCGACCCGACTACGATTCCCGCTCACGGCCAACACAGGTGCCGATTATCTGAACCGGTTCCTGGGCTTCCCATCAGCCGACTCAGCCTCAAATGAGCACCTGGTGCGGTGTGTAGTAAACATCGCCACTGGGGAGACAAAGGCGGTCGGGCGTGGTGCTGGCCACCCACCCACCCCCTCCGCGTCTGCCTTAATGGGTGCTGCTCGCTACAGCACTTGCCACTGGGGATCTTTGTCTTTGTGAGATCACGCAGCGGGTGGCCCACCGCAGGCAGGCGCTACCGCCTCCCACCCAAACAAGACCTCAAACGCTGTCACCTCCTCGCCGCCCACTCAATTCCCGATGCCGCTTCTGGGATCGTGCCATGGTCACCATCCTCGAATGTCACACAGGTCCGGTGCGAACGCTTGGCTGCCATCCGAGTGGAACGCCGCTGGTGGAAGTCCAGAATGAACACCCTCGTCGTTCGAAACGCCAAACATCGCAACCGCCTCGAAGACACTAGGGTAATCTCATATGCTTTGGGTCTTTCGGTAAAGTCACGTAGATAGGTTCAGGGAAAATATTTTCTGAATTCCTGCAGTCACGAAAGTTTCAAGTCAAGATGACGGACGCTTGTGTTGCGCCCGAAACGTCGTGATTTATTTTATTTTTCTACCTACGTGACTATACCGAAAGAACCGAAGAGTATGGATTCCTGCAGTCACGAAAGCTTCAAATCAACATTTTCAAGTCAAGATTGGTGTAATCTCATCAACCGCATCGGGACATCAACGGCCCGACATGAGCACTTTCCCTCCATGAATGGAAAATCAACAGACAAGACGCTGTGCAATTGTGGCCATGCAACCCAAACTAGGGACCGTGTCGCAAAAAAAAACCCAATGAAGCCAGCAAAACGATGCGAACTCTCTATCTGCTGAAGCCCTCTCGTCCTGGCCAACATTGGCATTTAGCTCCTCAACCACATCGCTGCCATCGCGCGCGAGAATAGAACAACAGATGGGCAATGTTCGACTACGGTCAATTTTTGTTTGAGTGGACTGGGAAACCCCCCCCCCGCCCCCCCCCATGTGAAAGTTCTATTCCCGATCTCAGATCGGCCAAAAATAATATTGAGCGACCGCCACCTATTCATATTATTATCACCACGCGAACACATACACGGAGAGAGGGGGGGGGAGAGAGAGAAAAAAAATCCCACGTTAACAAAACAGCTCGGGCAGAGTTAACAACGCGTGCGACTCTCGAACAAAAAACCGTTGAGAGCGCGTTGCGTGAAGTGCCTCTCCGCCTGAAACGTAAACAGTGATCCGTCCTGGGCCTCCAGGGATACCAGACGACCGGCGCTATCCTTTGCTGAATGTGCTTCAGCAAGATAATTTCTCGGCCGGTTTCAACCTTCTGGGTCTCATCGGCTTGCCAAAGAAACAGGCGGCTTGGCCGTGCGTGCAGGGTGTGCGAGATGAATGCAAGTCGGCCTGTGTGTATGCGGAACTTCTTTCACGCCGCACGGAGCCAACCGCGCTCATCGGAGGGGCGTGGACGATTGCAGGGGCAGGTTCCGCCATCGGGCCACCACGCGGTCAAATTAAAACGTGACCAAATTAAATGCATTTTTTGTCATTTTAAAGGTAATTGTCTTAAGTTTCAAGAATCACGGTTTATTTATGGGATAAGTCGACGGTTTGACACTTACGCGAATAATGAACGCACCTTCTTGGTTCTTTCGGTAAAGTCACGTAGAATGGGAATAATAAAATAATAAAAATAAAACATAATATTTTATTATATTATTTTCATTTTTATTATTTTCATTATTTCCATTCTACGTGACTTTACCGAAAGAACCAAGAAGATGAATCCCTGCAGTCACGAAAGCTTTAAATCGAAAAATGAATGCACCGTCGCTGTCGCAGCGCGGATTGCGAGGTCACGTGGTCCGCGTGCGCACGACCCAGTGGCGCGGTTGTAGAAGGGCCCTGGTGCAACGAGTGAAAGGGGGGGGGGCTCTGGAGGGGGGCCCTTCCCCTGTCTGGTATTTGCCCCCCCTCGCTCTCCTCCTACCAAACAGCACGTGCTTGTGTTGGCTCTGGTGCAGTTGTACTGCCGGCACACTCAACCGCTTTGCTAACGGTGTGGAGACGTGTCGCAAGATTAGTGGGTGCTAGTAGTAGTGGGGGGTAGTAGTAGTGGGGGGTAGTAGTAGAGGGGGTAGTAGTAGAGGGGCTAGTAGTAGTGGGGGCTAGTAGTAGTGGGGGGTAGTAGTAGTGGGGGTAGTACTAGTGGGGGGTAGTAGTAAGGGGGGTGGTAGTAGAGGGGGTAGTAGTAGTGGGGGCTAGTAGTAGTGGGGGGTAGTAGTAGGGGGGGCTAGTCGTGCTTGTAGTAGTAGAGGGGGCTAGTAGTGATAGTAGCAGTGGGACGGAGGGGAGGCAGTGAGGGAGCGAGTGTTGCACATCGGCGTGTTTGCTGTTACCCTGGGAGGGAGGGAGGAGGGATCGAGGCTGGCTGCTGCCGCTGCTGCTGCAGGAGGAACACCACCACCTGTGTTTGCCCTCACGCTTTTTTGTATTCTGCCCTCTCTCTCTCTTTCTTGTTGTTGTTGCGAGCCGGATGGACGCACGGTGGTGTTTGCCCGGCCGCCGTCGTTGCGATGCAAGAATTAGGAGTCGAGCGCGCTCGTTGGCTTGATCCTCACTGGCGGAACTGTCAAACCGCTAAAGCCATCCCGCTTTAAACAAAAAAAAAGAAAAACGCACATTGATTGAAGAGAGAGAGAGGGAGAGAGAAAGACAGCGCGCTTTTGGGGCCGGGCCCCGGGCGCGTTGGTTACCTCCGAGAACGGCGAGCTACGTTCCTGGGGGATCGGCGACTGCTCACGCGCCGTCACCGTACGACCCGTGCCGAGCGGGACGAGCAGCGAGGGCGAACGCGCCCCGAGGGGGGATTCCTCCAAATTCCCACGCGTTCCCGCACGCGTGTCTGCGCGTGCGCGTGCGTCGTGGCGGTGGTGCAGCGGTTGTGCGAACCCGGCGACCCGAGTTCGATTCCCGCTCACGGTCGGCACCGGTGGCGATTGTCTGAACCGGTCCTGGGCATCCCACCTCGTTCGACTCGCCCTTTAAATGAGTGCCTGGTGCGGTGTGTGAACATCGGCACTTGGAGAGGCAAAGGCGGCCCTGGGCGCGTTGCTGGCAATCCACCCCTCCACGTGCCATGCCGGCCTTCGTCAGAAATGGAATCTGTAGTTAGACTCAAGGAATCAGATGAGCTTTGAAGCCCCGTTTTGTTTTACAGATGTCTAATATAGGCGGGTAATGCGCTACTCGCTAACAGCACGTTCCCCAAAAGTCTAATGAGGCTATACAGGGGATCTTTGTTGCGCGTGTTTTATGGGTGGGGATTGGGAGTGTAGTGGTTAGCGCGCTGCACAATGAATCCGGTGACCCGAGTTCGATTCCCGCTTACAGTCAACAACAGTGACGATTATCTGAACCGGTCCTGGGTCTTCCTTAGGTCGACTGAGCCTTAAATGAGTACCTGGTGAGGTGTGTACACATCGCCACTGGGGAGACAAAGGCGGCCGGGCGCGGTGGTGGCAACTCACCCCGTCGTGTTGCCTTGCCGGCCTTCACAGGTGCTCGCTAACAGCATTTGCCCCAACAGTCTGTTAAAGCCTTAATGGGGAGGATCTTTGTCTTTGTGCAATGGGTCGTCTGCTGGTGGTGCTAGACGACTGCCCGATGGCATTTTGATGGCTCATTCAATTCCAATGGCCCTGCCGGAACCGCTGGAACGATTCAACTTCCCCGGCGATCTGGCAAATCGACGCGTCAAATTCAGTTTCCTAACGCCTCCCCGAATTCCGATTCCAGGTTCAATTGACTTTGCTCGTTGTAGGTTTTCCCGCTTGAGCTGCCGTGTTTGTTCGGAACGACGTCCGACGTTTCGCCCCACGTACCGGAAAGCACTGAATTCAGTTCCTGAAGAAGCCTCCGGCATGCGGAGGGAAACGTCGGACGTCGTGCCTGATCGACGCGTGGCACGACCCAAAATGACGACGGAGAGCTGTGGGGAGGATAGGAGGTGCAGTGATTAGCGCCGCAGCGGTGAGTGAAACTTTAACCGGTCCTGAACTTCCCACACCTTCCCCCCAACCTTTCAACCAACCGGCACCTAACCGTTCTGGGTGAAGTATGGTCAAATACGCATCTGAGCAAGGTTGGTTACTTACGGTGCGAAAAAAGTTCAACATACATTCAAAGCGGCGACAATCCTTAATCTAGTTGTGGATAGATAAAGGCCTGTAATTAATTATTGTTATTATTGACACACTCTCGTAGTAACAGATATTCAAAGCAGAAGACTTTAGGACTTCCTTTAGCAAACTACCATCTGCATTTGCATTGCGATAACAGTCTATGAAGTGATTCCCGAGGACATGGACACACGCACAAGCAAAACCCCCGCAGAACGCATCGGGCTCGGCGGTTTTCCACGACGCAGGTGAACAGGAGACGTGGCCACGTTCAAATAAAACATATTTTCGCAAAAAAAAAAGAACTCTTACGCGCTAGCGAACGTTCCTCGCCAACACGAGAATTTTTTTTTGCGAAATTGGAAGCCAAACTTGCCCCCCCTCCCCCACCACCGAGCTCCTTATCCATCGAAAGGGCACGCCATCCGAGCCTGCCTTACTCAAACACATTAAAACCTTTTCCATAGATTAATAGCTGCAGCCCAGCAGGCCGAGAAACACTCACGGACACACACAACAAAGACACAGATCCAACCTGTATAGCCTCAACAGACTTTTGGGGGCAAGTGCTGTCAAGCGAGCAGCAGTTATGAAGGCCGGAACGGCGCACGAGGGGGTGGGTGGCCAGCACCACGCCCGCGCCGCCTTTGTCTCCCCAGTGGCGATGATTACACATCGCACCAGGAACTCATTTGAGGCCGAGTCGACCGAGGGGAGACCCAGGACCGGTTCACACAATCGTCACTGGTGTTGACCATGAGCGGGAATCGAACTTGTGTCGCCGGGTTCGTAGCGCAGCGCAAAAACCGGGACACTACCACACACACTAAGATCCCTCTGTATAGCCTGGCCAGACCACCTTTGTCTCCCCAGCGGTGATGTTTTCTCGCCACACCAGGTGACTTACTCACTTACGGCTGAGTGGACATAAGGGAGGGCCCTGGAACGGTTTAGATGTTCGACGCCGATGTAGTGCCGTGAGCGGAAATCGAACTCGGGTCTCCGGGTTCATAGCGCAGTGCGCCCACCGCTCCTTCACTGCCTCCCTACGCAACAGCAACAAGAGCCATTCGCCACCAAGTGGCAGTGACCTCACCGCGGTGCTTGTGCCAGGCTGAGCCACGTGAAGTCGTCGAAGGCTCGCTGCTGGCAGCAGGTCACGGGACAGACCTGGGCGCCGTGGGGTGACCGACTGAGATAACTGGTGGATCCACAACCGGATGTGCTTGCCACTGTGCTAGCTTCGGTGCATTGTAGCCGCGTGATTTTTGTCACGGTGCTTACTCCACACGCAGGCCCTGATATAAATTTCAAAGTGATTTTTTTTTTCTATTTAATAAACTTACATATCTGTCAGAGCCCCATTGTGTATAGTACATTCTCCAAATAAATGTTCTCTAGGTCTCTCTGGCCCTCCGTCCCTGCCACGAAGGCTGGTCAGCGCCCGAAACGTCGCTTCTTTAATGTATTGTCCTCTTGAGCACAGTGTTAGTTTAGTTTCCTCTGACTGACGTGTTGAGTATAGTTAATACGTGCCAGTGCACCACGCAGAGGTGCCCTGCTCACAGACAGCAGGAAGGCACCACCACAATGCACGTACGATGCTCTCGGCCTTGTCGAGACCACCAACTCGTACTGGACGTGTGGTCGTATTTTTGTTGAGACCAGCAACCCAGTGGTGTTGAAAGCGTGGCCGTCCCTTCTCTCTCTCTCTCTATGGCCCGTGTCGTTTCTCAAAGATGTTAGAATCAAGGCTTTCCTGTACGGGATATTTCTCAAGCCATTCCTTCAGACTTTGTTTTATTTCGTCTGTGGACATTCACACAGATGCCGGGCATTCACTTACAGCTCCGGCACAGACAGACACACAGACGCAATCACAGAACCTCACGTGCACGCACAAAGTCAATGGTCCGCACGTATCGCCTGAACAGCCTGTAGGGGCAAGTGCTGATAGAAAGCACCTATGAAGGCCGACACGGCACACGAGGGGGCAGATGGACAGCAACACTCTCGGCCACCTTCGCCTCCCGAGTGCCGATCTGTAAACGAGGTACTCACTTAAGGTTGAGTCGACCTAGGGGAGGCCCATGACCGGTTCAGATAATCGTCACCTTTGCTGGTGGCCGTAAAGCGAGAGTCGACCTAGAGTTGGCGTGTTTGTAGCGCAGCCGCGCTAACCGTTGCGCCACCGCTCCCGCCCCCCCCCCACACACACCACACAAGGACTTTAGCTGAAGTGCACCGAGCTTGGCCACGGCTTCGATAGCTGGCGCGCGATTTTCGCATGACCAGCCGGTCCGCCGGTGACCGCAAGGCGGGCAACAAGTGACAACTTAATGGCAAGAATAATAAAAAAATATATATTAAAAATAAAGGGTTCCCGGCGGAGCCGATAACACGAAGCGCGCAACAGGCAGCCGATAGCGCTGCCCAGCGAGTAACGCCGCAAACGCGGCACCAGCGGCGTCGGGCTTTCACGTTCGCGGTGATAAAAAAAAAAACGACGGTGTTAGTGGCGGCGGTGGTCACACCCCAAGTCCGGCGGTTCAATCGGAGCGCGATCGATGGGGCCCGCAAATAAATACGCGAAGCCCCCCACGCGGACGCGGCACGGACATAAGTCCGATGGGGGGCGCGGGATGGCGGCCGTACACGTGGGAGATGATGGATGTGGCCACGCGGCGCCGTCAAAGACCGGCTTTGTTCTCGAAAATCATCTTTGCACCTCGCCCGATCGCTTCGCTTTGAGCGCGTGGAGTAGGAGGAGGCGGACGAAGCGAGGTGGTGGGTTTTTTTTGTTTTTTCCCCCCCCAACATTTTACGGAACACCCACGGGCCGGGTGCCGCAGAGCCGTGGTTAATCGTTAACCGGCCGGTGAGTCACTATCCAACTGTGCCGCAACAGTGGGGGCGGGACAAGTTCACCTGGTCCCTTTGGCCTTACGCGACGCTGACTTATCGCCGCGTTCTTTACCGGGTACCTCTGCGAAAGTCTCGAATGGAAAGCTGCGGGCCGGAGTCACGGGTTCGAACGAACCGGTCTCCAGGAAACAAAGCGCCGTACGGCTTAAGGAGTCCACGGCAGAAGCTGCGGGGCTGTTTGCCGGCTCCCAACAACAACAACGACGACGAGAAGAAGAAGACTCGGAGGAGGTCGCCAGAAGAGTTTAACCAGCGGGCGGCTTTTTTGGGGCCAATTCTTTTTGAATTTTTTGTTCACTTCTGGCTTTTTTTGAGTTCACCATAATTCCACAACCGCGCCGTGCGGTCTAATTGAGAAAACCTCGACCCCCGAATGGAGCCACGCGTCCGCACGGGAGGCGCTTCGCGGTAAGGGGAGCCTCGGTCGAAACAAAAAGGGCCATAAAATCGCGGTATGCCGGTGACTGAGGGCCAGAGCAACAGAAGAAGAAAAAAACACCTTGAGACTCTTCCCTTTATAGGCCATTTGGCAGCCCCCTCATTCATGCTGCCTTGTCCCATCCCCCCCCACCTCAAGCCCTGCTCACCCCTCACCCCCAGGCACCGCTCACCATGGGAGTCGTCATAGTGGCCCTGGCGGCTTGCCACGGCCAGACTGATAAGACGATCGATCCGGTGGGGGGCGGTGGAGGTGGTAGTGGGGGGAGGAGGAAGCGGGGGGGGCGGTGACCAGCCAATCGTGGCGCGGTGGCGAAGGGCGCTCTGGCAGGTGTGCGGGCGGGGTTGGCTGGCTGACGGGCGGGCGGGCGCGCTGCTGTTGCTCGTTAAACATTTGTGGAACCGAGCGCCACGTCCGCAGGCATCGCAGATCCGTGACGTTGTGGGGACTGTGGGGAGGGGGGAGGGGTAAGGGTGGGGGGGTCAGCTGCAGGGTTCACGTAGGACCGGAGTCTGATTGTGCCACAAAAAACGAGGACACATCATCGAGGAGAGGACGCGGTCTGCTCGATTGCAGGGACGGGTTGACGATCGAGGACACTCATCCGTGGTGGAAAAGGATGAGGAGTACGAGGAGAGGGGCACAAACTGTGGAAATGAAGAGGAGGGCAGAGAGGAGAGAAGGATGGAGGGTTTGGCTGCCACGAAGGCAGAGCACGGAATAAGACCTTGGGAGGAAGAGGATCTCATGGTTCCGGGCGGAAATGCGTAGTCGTCTTGAGTGGGGTACTGTCATTACTCTGCACCTGACAAGAACCAGGACTTGAAACGTCCCAGGAACACTTACAAATTGGGTTGTCACCTTTGCCACAGTGGACCACACTGGGGCATGTTTCTCGGTCAGCCAATCAATGCCTGCCAACTGAACACAGCCGTCAAATCCTGGACGGTGACACCCGTACGTGGGTAGCAACCCGAGTTTTTGGACGGCTGCCTCCGAAAGAGGGCAATCCCGGGGAAAGCCGTACAGGGTGGCAACCTGACAAAATCCACTTTGCTCCACCGTACGTTGCACGATATAATTGGTGCAATTGTACAAAATAATATAGATCCGGGTGGGGAAAATAACTTTACATCTGTCCATTATATATACGAGTGGCTGTCTAGAGCTCACTCCGATGAAGGTCCCTTTTGCCCGCAGTGGCAAGTGCAAGCAATTGCACGGTAGCATCTTCACCTCTTCACTGTCAACTATTTTGTAGTCTTCCTCAGTAAGGCACACTGAGCTATGTAGCTTCTTTTTCACAAGTGACCTGGCCACAAATAGATAGCTCGAACAAGTGCCTCGTTCTCATGCAGTAAAAATGGTATGGCAGTCCGAACGCTCGAAACGCGTGACGTTGATTCTAAACGTGGAGGGGGAAAAACCGGAAGAGCCGGAGAAAAATGCATGCGACGACGGGGAGAGAGTGAACACGCAAACTCAAAATATACAGCAGGTGTCAGGGTCGAGATCGAACCCACGGCCTCCTA
>CM025636.2:5495762-5510216 GCA_014621495.2 Entosphenus tridentatus | reverse complement strand
ACAAGCGCACACACACACAAGCACACACACACGCACACACACACAAGCAAGCACACATTATCACCCCCACCCCCGCCCCACTCGCCTAGATGTATAAACTGTCGGGGCAAGTGCCTATTAGCGAGCACCTATTAAGGCCGGCAGGGCGCCCGCAACGAGAGTGGGTGGCCGTGGTCGGAGCTCGTCACGCCCGGCGGCCTTTGTCTCCCCAGAGTTGGCGACGATTGCAGACCGCACGCGCGCCGGGTACTCGTGCGAGGCCGGGCGTGACACGCCGGCTGACGAGCGGGGAGCGGGGGGACGCGGCCTAATGTCGAGAGGAGATGGAGCGATGGGATCGGCTCGTTGCCGTTACTGGACGGGTCGTCGCATCGCGGGGTCTGGCGGCAGCTTTGCAGGGAGGGGCCTTCATCCAGCAGTGGATAGATGACGGCTGCTGCCGACGATGATGACGTTATCCCTGTGTTTTGTTCATTCATTGGCGATGTGGAATCTGTTGTTATTGCCTCACTCTGTGTACACCCAGGGGTCTGCTGTGAAGGACGGATCCTTATGGTAGCAATGGGCTCTTAGCTGGTGACAAAGGTCATCTGCAACCACTCTGCTCTGGTCGCAAAGAAGGGCCATTGTTCGACGAGCTCGCCTGTCATGTGCCACAGCAATACATTTTATCCACAGTTCCTTTGTCAGTTCACTGCAGGTTGAAGACCAACTCATGCTGTTGTTGAACACGGGGGGGGGTGATGGAACATGCTTCACCAAGCTGGGTCAGTGCGGGTTTGTTGAATGGGGCGTTGCTTTGGACCGGCTCGCACGTTCCCAAGCCAATCGCCACTGACGTTAGCCGTGGACGGGAATCAAACTCGGGTCACCGGGTTGAAAGCACGGTGCAGTAACCAGCACTCTACCCACTCCCGTCTATATATACACACAAATATATTACACGATATAAATGCACCACAGTAACATTATATATGTGTGCGCCTTTGTTAATAAATGTTTCAATGAGTAAGTGAAATCAAAATACGTGAAATCAATAATTCTGGTCATTACCCATTATAAGATTACGAGTTTGTATTAATTAACCTTGATTTGGTTTTCTCAGTGCACTTCCATCCATGCGGCTTCTCCCGGACGGCGGCTCGCCTCGTCACTAATCAGTCCTCCGGAGAGAGACACGCATGGTGATCCATTTGCAGACACCCCATTGGTCCTCTGGCTTCGAACTCGACAGCCGATCGACTGCGGCAAAGGCGGCTCCCAGGTCTTGGGGAGCGGAGCGCGTTGCGGGATTCAATGGGAGCACGAAGATTGGTGGGACACGGATCACGTGGAGTCTTTTGGCACAACACGTTTTGTTTTCCACGTAAATCCCCCCCCCCCGTATTCTCTTAGTGGGGCATCTACAAATGGATCGCAGTCTCCGACGCGCCTTCCTTCCGGGCGCGTACCGCAACGATGTCCGACGTTTCGCCGTGGCACGTGGCTGGCAGCGGCTGCAGGAGCTGAACAGAGTTCAATTCAAAAGACACCACGGGGAGAGCTCGCCACGCCACATCCGCGACAACCTATACCCAGTAGGCATGAATCACCCTGTATATACCACCACCATCATCATCAGCAGCAGCGGCAGCAGCCATGATCAATCCACTGCTAGATGAAAACCTCAACTGGCGCGATGCAACAATCCACCTTGCGACACGAAACCGAAATCGTTCCATTACCTAAGTTGGTCTTCTCTGTAAACACACGCAAAAATATATTTAATTTAAAATAGTTAAAACAATGGCTTTATTGCTCAAACAAATAAACAATAAAAAGCGGGTCCTTGAGGAGGGGGTCCAAGTCACTCCGTTAATGGGGTTAGGAGCCTGGCTGCATTGTTCTTGTCGCTCCACTCTTTCCTAATTTCAGCAAAAGCCCCCCCCTCCCCTTCTCCTCCCCTCCCCCGTGTGTCCTTTTAGCAGAGGCACACCAGCGACTGCGATTGCCTTTCAGATTACTGGGATTAATGAGTAACCTGGGCGCTCTGTGCACTTATCTCAAAGCGCCCCTCCTATCAACTCCCGTGATGTAAGGATGACAGATAGAAATGACTGATGGGGGTGGGAAGGGGGGAAGGTTGTGGTGGATCACAGGAGCCAAGTGGGGGGTAGGGGGGGGGCAGTGGCAGGCTCTGGTCAGGTGAGTAGCGCTCAGCTTTTTTTGGTTTTACGGGCGAAAAGCAAAACAGCTCTTCCGCTGTCCGCTAGCTCCCTCCCTCCCGAGCTCGCCGAAGTCCCAAACCATCGCCAGAGGATGAACGACGATCGTCAGTGGAGGGGGTGGGGAGAGGAGCGGGGGGAAGGGAGGGGTGAGAAAAAAAAATACTCAAAATATAACAATGAAATAACAGCCTCTTTGTGTCAATTTGAAAATAAATAAAAGGCGTTTTGGTTTTGCCACCTGCAAGGCTCATTGACGAATTTGGTCGGTTGGCCGAGCGAGGGCGCGGGGGGGGGGGGTCTCCTCCCTGCACCTGAGCGCTGGACGCGCCGCGACCCCTTCGCGTTCACTCGGTCGCATCGACGGGACGCGTTCACCACCACCACCGATACCACCAACGATACCACTACCATAGCAAGCAGCACCACTACCACCACCACCTACACCATCATTACCACCATAGCAAGCACCACCATCACCATCAATTACCACTATGGCAAGCACCACCACTACCACCACCACCTCCACCAGCATTATCACCATGGCAAGCACCACCACTACCACCACCACCTCCACCAGCATTACCACCATGGCTAGCACCACCACCACCATCATTACCACCATGGCAAGCACCACCACCACCATCATTACCACCATGGCGAGCACCACCACTACGACCACTACCACCTCCACTATCATTACCACCATGGTTAACACCACCTCCACCACCACCATCATTACCACCATGGCCATGGGCGAAGTGTGTGGGGGGGCCCCTGGGGGGGCAATGCCCCTCCCAAACTGGACACCTTCATGAATTTACTTTCAGTAGTTTACAATTAAGATTTTAAAAAACATAATTAATTATATGTGCCCGTGATTCCTAATGTGAGGGACAAAGCGAACCCCTTCCCCCCCAAATATCAAAGTCAAACCCCGCCTATGAGAATGGCTACCACCACCGCTATCACCACCACTACCACGTCCGCTGCCACCGCCACCGCTACCACTTCCACGTCCGCTGCCACCGCCATCGCTACCACCACCACTACCACGTCCGCTGCCACCACCACCACCGCTACCACGTCCACTGCCACCGCCATTGCTACCACCACCACTACCACGTCCGCTGCCACCACCACCACTACCACGTCCGCTGCCACCACCACCACCGCTACCACCACCACTACCACGTCCACTGCCACCGCCATCGCTACCACCACCACTACCACGTCCGCTGCCACCGCCATCGCTACCACCACCACTACCACGTCCGCTACCACTACCACGTCCGCTGGCACCGCCACCGCTACCACTACCACGTCCGCTACCACCGCCACCGCTACCACTACCACGTCCGCTACCACCGCCACCGTTGCAGACCCTCGCCCAAGTTCGCGCCTTGGGGCCCCGCGATTGTGACACGAGGCACCTGTTGTTGGTAACGCACAAAAGGGACTCGAGACGACATTGAAGGCGAGGGGAGTGTGGTGGTGGGGGGGTCGCTCTCTTGTGCAATGGTCGGTGTACAATCGACGGTGTACAATCGGTGTCGCAGGAACTGGTTCGGCTGTCGTCCAGATACCCCGGGGCGACAAAAGCCACCCTCTTGTGAAGAGGGCGACATTGTGGCGTTGCGCCGCTGTGAAACGGGCCAACGGAGGGCACCCTTCCTCCAGCGCCCTCATCAATCAACCGTCGTCTTGAGACGCAGCTGCGACGCCGACGCGGACTGAACCGACCGTTCGGGGACGCTGCGTTTGCGTCGGCGGGGCGCGGAGAGCCACCGGACAAAAGGCGGTTCACCGCGCAGCGCGCGACACGGTTGAGAACCACTGCTCGCATGGTTCATGACGGGACTCTGCGTCTCGAGACCGCTCCAGGGCGTTGCGAACAAAGGCGGCCACCGCATCGCGCGATTTCAGACGCGCTTCTGCGGCCGTCTGGAACGCTCTTCATTTTGACATTAGGAAGCCGCTGGAGCTATGCACTTTTAAATAATCGGGATTGATAAATCATTTGTTGGGAACTGGTGTTTGTGTTTAGTTCGGTGTCCTTCCCCCAGCACCTCCGAGATTAGCACGGTTGGCTACGTACGGTACGAGAGAAGTTCAACATACGTACATACAAAAGAAATTGACTGTTGAGACACACAAGGATGTGGAGCTGAGTGGTATTGCAGATGTCAAGATCAGCCTCTGCGGTGGGGGCTCGTGAAGGATGCTACTGGAGTCATTCGCCCTCCAGCAACAGCGGAGGGGAGAGGAGCGACGCTCACAACAACGATTGGAGCACCGGGCAGATAAAACACAGCATCTGCACCACTTGTACAGATGCACAGTCGGTGCATCAGGCAGTCAATCCAAAACACCTGGGTCTGTTCCGTGACCTCTGGTCAACGAGCCATCGACACTTCACGTTGCCTCAAAGTGCACCTAGCCTGGCACAAGCGCTGTGATGATGTCACCGCCACCGAGTGGCTGTCGTTGTGTGGACACACACGAAGCATTTAGAGCAACAGATGGCACAACGTAATTCCGTGTTGTAGTTTGTGAAACTACTCTGCGCGTCTCTCTCTCTGCCCATCGCTGCAAAATACCCCACCCAAGAAAGACAAATTCACATTACGCTGATGCGCGCATATCACGGTCCACTAGTGGGACCGTACTAAAACTAAACTATTAAGACTAAACTATTTTTATTTGACCAGGTAAAGCCCACTGAGCTATGTAGAGCTGTTTTCAGAAACGGACCTGGCCATAAATGATTGCTCAAATGAAGCAGCTTATCAGGTTGAAATGTATAGCAGACAAATACTCCCAAACGCGCGATGTTGATTCTAAATGGATGGAATAAGATGGCCTGGAGAAAAATCCACGCAACCACGGGGAGAGAGAGAGCGACACACAAACTCTGAATATACAGCAGGTGTCAGGGGTTGGGATCGAACCCACGACCGCCTGCATACCAGGCGAGGTAGTTAACATATCCTAGCCACCGTGATGATGATGAGAGAGAGAAATGAAAACAACAAATATACTGCAGGCGTCAGGGTCGTGATCGAACCTGTATACCAGGCGAGGTGGTCAACATTTCCTAGCTACCGTGGCTCTTTTCATTCGGCCGGTGACCGTCTGAACAACTTGACAGCCTCCCCCGCCACCCCCGCCACCCCTACCACCTCCCCGCGCACACGCCCAGCGACGGTGCCTGCATCGTCAGCTCCGCGCGGCTCCTCGAGCGGAGGGACACGCGGCAGACACGCAGCAGCAGTTCGGTGCTCTCATCCGGGGTCGAGGAGCCCCGACTGACTGCCCCGGGGCATGGGGCCAGGACACGAGCCGGGCCAATGCCTCCCGGCTATCGGTTCAATGCAAAAGGACACGCACACAGTGGGTGGGGGGTGGCGCGGGGGGGGGGGACGTACGGAGGGACGAAGGGAGCGAGAGAGAGCGGTGAGATTCTTACGGCAGTGTCGTGGCAAAAAAAAACCCAACAACTTTGCACTCTTCATGTTTCTGGCGGGTGCAAATCATGAGACAGTGCAGACGCGGGATGTGCGCAAGCGGCAAAAAAATATAAATAAAAGTGTAAATTTAATTTATATTCTCTTGGCACACGTCTGCTCGCTCCACCACACCTTGGGAGTGATTCGTAATTTCGTGCGTGGCAGAGAGTGGGTAAGGCATGTTGGGCTATGCCGTGCCAAATGAGGTGGCATCCCTAAGATAGATTCTTAAATCTGTCTGTGCGGAGCTGTGAGTGTGTTACACCCCCCCCCCGCTCATACAGCGCGGCTTGTGGAAAGTAAGCTCTTGCACCCAATTCTCACCTCGCCACGCTTCGTAGAACTCAAAGCGGGCAGGTACATCGACGATCCAGCACTCACCTCTTCACCCCCCAGTCATTCACTCACCGGCAGTCAGTCACCTCCTCTGTTCTTTCGCTCCTGTTACTGCCGTGGCTGCCGTTCTCACATGAACTTAACTCAGATTCCTCCACCCATGCCGACGACTCTGTCGACCCGACTCTGACATTGGGGAGCGGCGGTGGCGAGATGTTAACTACCTCGCCTAATATACAGGCGCTTGTGGGTTCGGGCCCGAACCTGACATCTGTATATTTGGAGTTTCCGTGTTCTCACCGTGGTGACGTGGATTTTTTTTCCCAATCCTCCGGTTTTTTTTTTTTCCACATTTAGAAACATCACGTGTTTCACGTGATAGACTACTTCGTTGAACATTTGCGCCCGGGTCGCTTTTGAAAAATGGCTCTTTAGCTCAGTGGGCTTCATCTGGTCCTGGGTTGGCAAATGGACTCTAAATTATTGCCTGATTCTCTACAAGATACTCTGGAAAACAATACACGCACCTAAAATTGAGCCCGATGTCAATAACGTCAGGCAAATCTGATGATGACGTTATACCAATCTGGTCACACACACACACACTACTACGCGACTTTTTGCTAGTATTATTATATATGAATCATATATTTTATTATTTAACAACACTGGTGTTCGATCAACTGTATAAGAACATACACAGGCTGATCTGCGCACATCTGTCATAAATTAAAATTAAATAAAAAAGCCATAGTAGTAGTAGTGTGAGTGTAGCCATGAAACCCAATGGATTACACAGTCATTCAGTGGTGGAGGGGGAGGAACAGCAAAACGACACGAACTCTCTCTCTCTCTCTGCTGCAGCCCTCTCATCGTTTCCAGTAGCAGAAACCCCGAAGTTGGCATGTAGGCCCTTGAAACATCTCGTCATGAGATCGTACCCTAAGAATAGAACCGGATTATTACTAAGTATCGTTATTTATTTATTTATTGCTATTGCATAACATCAATAATGCGGTAGCTTTTTTGTTGTTGTTATTATTAAATGCATTCTCCCCACCCCAGCGTAAAGTGGCAAGTTACGTAAATGAACTGTCGAAGCGCTGCGAACATTTAAAATCCAAGGTCAGCCACACCTGGGGCCCCTGCTCGCGATGACGATCGTCGTTCCTAGGGAGCCGGTTCTGTAGTTTTATTGGCCTTAGGGGGGCGGTGGGGGGGCCGGGCGGGGCGCCCTGGGGGGGGGGGTGGGGGGGGGGGCTGCCGGTTCGTGAACTGTAACCTGTCCCCGGTGAGCAACACTCGCCGGAGACCTCTCTGTGTCACGTGGAGTAAAACAACCGACGTTCGCGCTCGAACCAAAGAAAGAAAATGTATTTATTCTAGATTTTAAGCTTTCGCGACTGCAAGGATTCATATTCTTAGGTTTTGTCGGTAAAGTCACGTAGGTAAAAAATTAAAATTTAAATTCATTTACATTTTTTACCTACGTGACTTTACCGAAAAAACCTAAGAATAAGAAAATGTACATTTGAGGGCCCTCCAAAAAAAATCTAAAATAAACCCCCCAACGTACTTACGAGGAAGGGAGAGAAAGAAAAATTAGATAAACAACTTCAGAAAAGAAGGGGGAAAGAAGGGCTTTCAATTATCAACTTATCCTGAACAATAGCGTGGCGACACAGACAGCCTGGGAGAGGTCAGCAGGGAGGAGGCGTGCGATGAGAATCGACCCCAAGAATGAGGAACTTCCCATGGCAGTCCTTTATAAAAATTGTCGCTTAACGCTTTTCGACGGAGGTGCTAAGAGAGCGTTTGCTGCGCCATTTCTCTTGCCAACACGTCCGCGTTGAACAAGACAACGATTTGATACGGATAGAAACGCCCGACGAAAGCTGTACCCAGAGTTAGGGCCATTTACCCCACGGGAAAACCGGCTATGGTTTAATTAGAGGGTGGCCCAAAAGTTGGAGACGAAAAAAAACAGTGCTCAAAGGACCAGTTTGAGGCAAGCCTGGCCCTACTGGGCCCGCGGAAAATAGAGCCGATCTATCAGGCCCCGTGGTCTCACCGCGGCCTGCGGGTGCACTATGCATATCGGGAGGGAGGTTATTGGACCATACTTCACTAAAGCAAGGAGCGTATATATTGGAGCACAGAAGCAGAGTACAACAGTTGATGTGAAACGACACTGCTCTCTTGCTGCTCGCCACGTAATCGCAATGCTGCAGTGCACAGCAACCTGTTGCTGTGCATGGTGTTGCCTCATCCTCAGAGCACCCAAAGCTCCACTCCGCTCGGCTTGTGACATCTGACGAGATGGGGCGCATTCCAGGTGATTGGGTCACAGGCAATAAAACTCGAACTATAACTTAATAGAAGGCAAGAGGTAAATCTGCAGCCCTGAGAGTGCCTGGCCAAAGCCACTGCTGGCAGATTGGGGGACCTTTCACGAGGTATTTGGCCTACTTTTCCAGACACCTTGGGGGGGGGGTACCTACAGTTCAACCCACACTACACATGACCTGAGTACCTACAATTTCCACGGTGGAACCCATTTACGCTTCTGGGTGGACAGAGGGGGAGGAGGAGGGTCGATTTAAGAATCGCGCCTCCCATTGTTACAACCTCCGCGCTGAGAGATAGAATCGAACCGAACTCTTCTGGGTCGTAGGTCAAGCGCGCCGACCACTACAAACACAAATGTCCCCCGTATAGCCTCAGCAGACCGTTGGGGCAAGTGCTGTTAGCGAATAGCACCGATGAAGGCCGGCACGGCACACGAGGGGGTGGGTGGCCAGGACCACGTCCGGGTCGCCAGTGTCTCCCCAGTGGCGATGTTTACTACATCGCACCGGGTACTAATTTGAGGCCGAGTCGACCTAAGGGAGGCCCAGGATCGGTTCACTGGTGTTGCCCATGAGCGGGAATCGAACTCGGGTATCAAGGTTCGCGCGCTAAACGCTTCCCCGACGCACCACGAAAACACAGTGACAGCAACATCCCCACGCAAACGCAACACAATTCGTAACAGCTAATATACGAACGCAACAATTTACGCCTTCATTGAAAACATGCTAAAAAAAAAAAGTAGGAGGATTGTATGTTCTTTTAAAGAGGCTAGTGTTCCAACAGATCTCTCATAATCCCCAGCCGACAAGCGAGGCTGAATCGCGAACGGCCGTACCCGGATAGCCACGCTGGCGGCGTGCCCGGCTATTAATCTGTGCCTGGCCACATCTCAAAACACACCGCCCCTCTCCTGTTGGCCTCGCAAACACAGTCGACTACTTAGCAGTGAACCTTTTTACCCCACCCCCCTAACACTCCCCCCACACTCCCAACCACCCAACCTGTGCCCCCCCCCCCCCCCGTGTGTGTGTCTCTCTCTCTCTCTTAGCTTTTTAGGCAATAAAGCTGAGAGCCATTCTCGACTGCGTTAAAATTATTCCTCCCCACGCCGCCCCTCCGCGTGTAAAGAAACAGGACACGGTAGGGCAGCCCCGGGCCCTTCTATCCATGCAGCCACACAAGGGGATAACCACCCTGGCACACAAGGGATAACCACCCTGGTACACAAGGGATAACCACCCTGGCACACAAGTGATAACCACCCTATAACACAAGGGGATAACCACCATGGTACACAAGGGAATAACCACCCTGGTACACAAGGGGATAACCACCCTGGTACACAAGGGGATAACCACCCTGGTACACAAGGGGATAACCACCCTGGTACACAAGGGGATAACCACCCTGGTACACAAGGGGATAACCACCCTGGTACACAAGGGGATAACCACCCTGACACACAAGGGATAGCAGACATCGCTGGACAAGTCATCCTCTCATGATAATGGGAACAACCAATGTCATCACCGCCGGATTCTATTATCCACGGGGTCATTTCGCGGATTTCATCCCCCCGTTATCCGCGGGGTGAAAATGTTCCGCTAACCGGTGGATAAGAGGAAGAAATAGCAGCGGTTGGATAACAGGGAACAGGCATTTTTAAACAAAGCGGCCTCAATTGCAGCGCGATCTCATTGCCCTATTTGAGCTGGTGCAACAACAACAACAACAATGGGCGGGTGAAGAATATTTTTTGGGGTTGCCGAAAATATGGGAACTTACTGCCAACTGAGAACGTAAAGAAGCAATGAGGCGTACACATGAGCATGAAACCGTACAATTACTCTGATCCCATTTGCAATTTCCCCACACAAGACCACCGGGCATTTGCCCCGGACTGCCCTATGGCCAGTCAAGGCCTGGCCACGGTTAAGGAAAAAGTTCTCCTCCACTGCCGTTCGTTGCCGTTCGTTGCCGGCGATTGGCGCTTTTGTTCGGTGTTGTGGCCGGAAAACCACGATGTTCAAAATGTGCACCCACCGACGTTCTGTTCTCGGCCTGGCTGCCCGGGCCCCTCCGCTCCGTGCTTACCCGGTGCAATCGCACCACCGCCTGAGCACTCGACAGCTTCACCGCTTGCCGCCGTAAATTTGTGAGTTTCAGTCTTTTCCTTTCTCAACTTGAACTTCTGGTCCGTGTAGATTGTTTTTATTTGGCGCGCATGAGGCCGCCCGGCTGGCTGGCACAGAATATATGTGGATGAAGAGGGCTGCTCACATTGTTCAGTGGTTGTGTGACCATACTTCACCACGCTGGTTGTTGGTGTGGGACGGTGAATTGAGGGCCCAGAGACTGGTTTCAGATATCACTCTACTGATGTTGAGCCACTGCCAGCAATCAAGCTCTTGTGCCACCGCTCCCCCTCCCATTTATGAACTCTATCTCAACATACTTAAACGTTGTTTTTAAATCACAGGGTTATTTTTTTTAACATACCGTATATTCGATAAGACGTTCGTTTTCAATGAATGGCCTCCATCAGCTCTAAAGCAAAAAAAACATTCATTTTAAAAAGTACAACCTACTTAAAACAACTTTCTTTGTGGTTGAAAAAAAAATATTTCCACCGTAGTTTATGACACACGAGACACTTCTGCAGCCCTCCAGGTTCCAGGTACGTTACATCAACAAACAACGAGGAAAAAACGTTCACAAAAAATCACGGCCCCAGTCTCGCGCGGGCGGGCGGGCGGGCGGGCGAGGCTGAGACGCGATTTCAAAGAGTAGGGGGGCGGGCGATGCCGAGGATTGGCGGGCCTGTACTTTTCACCCCTGCCTCAACATAAAGACGTCGGTTAATGCAGCCAAGTATCAAAACTGGCCCGACCAGCTTTCCGCTGTGGACAGCTCTCTCTTCAACCCCCCCACCCACCTCCTCCTCCTCACCCATCCACATCTGCGACCCACTATGCAAATGTTGATGCAAGTCTCCCAGGCCCCATTGAGAGTAAGCGCAAGGTAAGAGAAACCCGACATTTTTTTTGTTAAATTTATTTTATTTTCTACAAAAGAAACGCCACCCCATTTCACAAACGGACAAACATTCATTTACAATTACTCGGCGTGAGCTCGAAATATCAAACAGGGTCCCGTGCTCCCACCACCCCCCGCCTCCAACCTCTCCCACCCCAAATGAAACGTCAGAATGCACCTTCTTGAAAGATGATCCTGGTGAATAAATCTACAGCTGCAGCCAAAGTTTGATCAGCTGGGGGGGGGGGGTGATTGGGGGGGGGGGAGGGGTGATGCGTGGGATGAGGAGGTGAATTGCTCCTGTCAGGTTCTGCCCGCTAGAAACTGTAATGGGGGAAGCAAAGAGATTAAGCCAATTACCAAGTAATTATAACGCCAAAGTGCGACCTGAGTTGGGGGGGGGGTCTGAGAGGGACGGAAGTTGGGCTCAGTGGGAAATAAATCGTGCGGGCAGCGAGGTGAACCTTGAGTTGCCACCTGTCCCGGCTTTCCCAGGATTGTTCTCATTTTTTAGGAGGTCAGCCTTCCTGGGAGGGTCTCTCTCGTCTTTCTGAAGGCGTGAACAGTCCTGGTTTTGTCAATTGTCTCATCGATATCCACGTGATGATAAAGCCGCGTCGTTGAGCTGTCCAGTTTGTGATAGCCAGGTCGCTTCTGAAAAAGAGCTGTTTAGCTCAGTGGGCCTTACCTGGTAAAATAATTTAATAATAATAAAAGTAACGACACGCTACTCAAGCCGATGCGTCGACAATGTAGTTCTCCCCTCTTCGAGTATTGCAAGATATTCTCCATATTCTTGCCAGGTCTTCTCCCCGTTGTATGTTGTTCATCAGAGGTGGCAACCGTCTATAAATAAGCCAGGGGGAGGGCTCGCTCACTCACCCACCCATCACTCACCCACCCACCCACCCACTCTTTCATTCACTAACCCAGCCACTCATTCACTCACTCACCCACCAATTACTCACACACTTACTTGTTCACCCACCCACCTACTAACTCGCTCAACCCATTCACTCACTGCTCACTCACCCACCCACTCATTCACTCACTCACCCACTCACTCTCCCGCATACACACGGGACATCTATTTTTGTCAAACCAGCGAGAAATGGTGACTGCCGCAGAGTCCCACAGCAGCCTCTCAGTCTGACTTGCTCGCTCACTCACCCAGCCGCTCATTCACTTGGCCACTAAAACACTCACCCGTCCGCTCACACACTCGCTCACTCACAAACTCAATCACCCATCCCCTTGCTTGCTCACCCACTCAATCGCCCATCCATTCATCTGCTCACCCACACATCTACCCGTCAAACCTTTCACTCACTCGCCCACACACGAACAAACTCACACATGGGCTCACTTACTCACCCACTCATCTACTCACCCACCCACGCACACACCCACCCACCCACCCACATACCCACCCACACACCCACCCACACACAAATTCGCCCTTCCATTCACTTGCTCACTCAACGATCGACCCATCCACCACACTCACTAGCCCAATCACTCGCGCACTCACCCGTTTGCTTTCTTGCTCACCCACTCATCTACTCACCCACTCGCTCACTCACACATTCACCCACCCATTCACTTTCTCACCCAGTCATCTACACATCCAGACACTCGTCCACCCACGAACCCCATCACCCATCCGCTCGCTCACTCGCTCACCAACTATCGCACTCGCGCACTCACTCACTCGCGTGATCGCGGGACACGTATTTTTTGACGAACTGGCGAGAAGTGTTGGTGCTGAGAAGGCCCCACACAACAGTCTCTCAGTGTGGCTCAGACGGGCAGAGAGGCGCAGGAATGTGGCATCTCCGTGCTAGGGAGCTGGGCGCATAGACACGGCTGCGACACCCTCTCTCCTGCTCTGGAGTATCTTTGTACGGGAGAAGAAAGGAACTAGTCTTTATTTTTTATTTTATTTTAACAGGGATAGATGTTGGTTTAAAACTTTTTTTCCCCTTTTCTCCGGGACCACTAGATTTCAGGAACAGCAACACAAAAACTTCCCATTTCCTTACAGACACCATTGTGGTCCTCAAAGAATGAAACCCCTGCCAACAGCTGGTGAACAGATTTGGCCATCAAGTGGCAACAAAAGATGGGACACAGTGAGCTGGAGGGTGCATTCACAATAGCCGGGGGTGTTACCAGGTCCAATAATGAGCTCTAAAAGAGACAATCGTCATCCATTACATGGGGCTATAGATAAAACAACAACAACAAACACAGTTCTTACGCGTAAAAATTAAAAGACGCGTGATTGAAGGCGTCAGAGGGGTGGACGGCCATCGTGGAGATGGAGTGATGGATGAAAATCGGTTTTGTGCGCCGGTGGTTCGGCAGACTTTTGTGTTGCGGGATCGTGAGAGGCGGCGTTTGGATGTGGAGAGTCCTTTCGTCCAGCAGTGGATTGACCATGGCTGACGATGATCACGATGATGGTTGAACGTTTTGCAACGGATATTTCGGTAACAAAGACCCCGTCGCCATTGATTGTTGTAAAATACCAAAAAAATGCTCAATTCCATATCTCACAACGGCACACGATGGGAGGATATACAGGGCGATCCATTTATAGATACGCCACTGAACTCTCGTGACCCTCTTTCATTCTCAGCGGGTGGATGAAATATTGTGACGGCGATGAGTCTGTATCTCATGGAGGAGAGTGTGGTAAGATTGAACGAGTGCATTGAGATCCGAGGAGATATGTTCTTGTATTTATACACATTCTAAAATCACGATTTCCAAACACCGGCTCAAAGGGGCCCAACACGCCAAAGTGGCCAGCAACAAGCAGCACCATCGAATGTGTAAATAATTAAAGAGTTAAATACGTCACTTGAATTGATGAGGTTAGCGTAAGAAACTCGGAAAAATAAGATGATTGGAAGGAATTTCCAAAAGTGAAGCTGTGGAAGGAAAGACGCAGAGAGAGAATCGTCCTGACCTGCAGTGTGGTGAGTGGGTGAGTGAGCGGGTGAGTGAGCGGG
>CM025636.2:5459641-5495049 GCA_014621495.2 Entosphenus tridentatus | reverse complement strand
TGTTGTGACCTGCAGTGTGGTCAGTGGGTGAGCGAGTGAGTGACTGGACGAGTGAGGGACTGAGTGGCTGGGCGAGTGTTGTTATGACCCGGCAGTGAGGTGGTGGTGGTTGAACACCGTGTGGTTGATGCCTGCTATAGACCGAGTCCTCAACATGCGTGGAGCGCGCGTGAACAATCACCATGGTAGTATGAGCAGCAATACAAGAGTGACGAGGAGGTGACCGGCAGTCGGTGAGCGAGTGACTGGGATGAATCGGTGAGTGCTGAGTCATCGCTCGAGCCGACTGCTTTGCTATGAATTATATTGCGGAGTGGCGAGGTAGGAACTGGGTGCAAGTGTTTACTGGCGAGATGTTATCTCTCTCGCCTGGTATGCAGGAGGTCGTGGGTACGATACTGACCCTGACGCCTGCTGCTGTATATTTGGAGTGTGCGTGTTCTCCTCCTGGTCATGTGGATTTTTTATTCAGGTCATCCGGTTTTTCCCTCCACATTTAGAATCGATGGGCGTTTAGAGTATTTGAAGAAAATTCACTTCGTTGAGCTATCATTTGTGGCCTGGTCGCTTCCGAGAAAGAGCTGTATAGTAGCTCAGTGGGGCCTTACCTGGTAAAATTAAAATAGTTTTAGTTTAATAGTTCAGTTTAGTTTCCTCAAGCCACGCTTAAGGATTTTAAATGCAACTTAAGTTTTTTTACGGCAATTCGCCATGATTGATGTCATGGATCACCCCTTCGTTGGAGCTGTGGAGGTATAAATATGCCGTTTTTCAAGTTCTGCTTTTTACACGAGACGCGTCAGTCTTCCACCATTCGGAGGGCGCGTGGCATTAGCCGAGCGCTGTCAGCTTCCTCCAAAACGTCAAAATTCCAGCGGTCCCCTTGCCGGAATAACGCCGCGATTGTTGCCTCCATCAATCCAGTCGTTCACTCATTCGTAAAAAAATAAATGCCTTTTTATTTTGAAGACACCTTCCCGACATGGTACTACGTTCTTTCCCTCCTCCCCCGGGGGGGGGGGGGGTAGGAAAAGAGGAAGGGGGAAAAAACACAGCTTTGCCAGAGCTGAATTAACTCGTATCGACACACTCACCATCACAAACGCAAAATGCGTGCGAGATGGTGACCGTGGCACCGGCAGTGGCAGTGGAGTGGTTAGCGCTACGCTGCGCTACAAAGCCGGCGACCCCACCCACGGCCAACACCAATGACGATTATCTGAACCGGTTCTGGTCCTCCCCGAGGTCGACTCAGCCTCAAATACGTACCTGGTGCGTTGTGTTTAAACATCGCCACTGGGGAGACACTGGTGACCCGGACGTGGTCCTGGTCACCCTCCCCTTCATGTGCCGTGTTGGCCTTCATAGGTGCTCGCTTACAGCCGAGGCATGTCGTAAACTATAAAAAAAAAACTTTACCAGGTAAGGCTCACTGAGCTATACAGCTCTTTTTCAGAAGCGACCCGGCCACAAGTGATTGCGCAACGCAGTGAGAGGAGAAAAATCTACGCGACCACGGGGAGAACATGCAAACTCCAGATATGCAGACGTCAGGGTCGGGATCGAACCCACGACCCCGTGAATCCCAGGCGAGGTAGTCAACATCTCGCCACTGTGTATACATGTTGAAATTATTTCGCACCGTAAGTAGCTAACCGTGCTAATCGGAGGTGCGTTTGCATACCCACTGTTACGCTACACCCTCAAAGCACTTGAAATTTCATATAACCTTGATCTTTTTACAGATTTCACGCCTTCAAAAGAGGCCCCGTCGCTTTTAAAACATAACCTTCGTGAAGATCACGTTCCTCCGACCCTACAAGTCAACGGTGACAAAAAATGCCGCACGACACGCGTGGCGAAAATCACTTGTGCCCACGCGTAAACGCCGCGCCAATGATAAACCGACGAGACGTTTGCAAAACGTTTCCATTGACGCGTTGCCGTGGCACGGTGACACGTCTGGAGGTCAATGGCTGGCCATCGAACAAAGACGGTCACAGCATCGCACGGCGCTTGAAGATGCGCTTCCACGCGGCCGTCTGGAAATGCTCTCCGTTCCATTATGACGAAGCCACTTGGAGCTGCGCACTTTTAAATCATCATGTAAACCGCAAACTGATTTCTGTACATTTCGATTGAAAGCTTTCGTGACTGCAGGGATTCCTTTTCTTGGTTCTTTCGGTAAAGTCACGTAGAATGGAAATAATAAAGTAATAAAATAAAACATAATATATTATATTACTTTATTATGCTTTATTTTATTTTTTTATTATTTCCATTCTACGTGACTTTACCGAAAGAACCAAGAAGATGATTTCTGTACAGTTACTGCTTTTCCGTGTTTAGTTTGTTGTCCCCCCCCCGTCCGATATGCACAGTTGACCAAGTACCGTGCGTGAAAGAAGTTCAACACACGCACATTACATTCGTGGCCTGCCAGAGCATGCTAATAGACAGAAGAAAAAATCCCATCACGAATGAGTTGACGTGACTCTACGTGTGAGGAATTGGCTTCGCAGAGTTGCCGCTGACAAGCGGCTTGCGTCTGCGTGTCACAGACCCGACACAAGCGGTGTCAGATGATGATCTCTCTTCGCAGGCGGGTTGAACGAAGTCCCATTGCGGCGTTTGTGTCGACGAAATCGGCTGCTGGATGGGGGGTGGGTGGACAGCCCTCCACAGTCCCTACATCTAATACATTCGGAAACATACATCTCATAGCTCACATTTAGAAACAGGCATTTAGATTATTTAGCTGCTTCAAATTGCCACGTGATAAGCTAAACGCTCAGTGGGCTTTACCTGATGAATAAAAAATAGTTTTGTTTTATTTGTATATATTTTTGTGACTTGTTTACCTTTCCGTATTTTGCACTCCTATCGTGTTTTCTGTGTTGTTTGTTGTTGTAACTTTTTTGACCCGCCCCTACTGGGCATCTGTAAAAAAGAGAGCTTTATAGCTCATCGGATTCCTCCAGTAATACATCAATATTCTGACTCCTAAATCGAGTCTGAACATGGGCAAACATTTCATCACTCCATCTCTGGGACGTATTTGCTCATTTGTCTGCGACTCCACTGTCAGTCTCGACCACAGACCTGATCACCTCCTCCGAGCGACATCGCGTGCTGCCCGTTTTGCTTCTCTCGACCTTATTCCCTACACCATGTTGATTCTATATTTATTTTGCCAGGTAAGGCCCGCTGAGCGATATCGCTCTCTTTCAGACGTGACCTGGCCACACATGATAGCTAAGCGACGCAGTGGCTTATCAAGTGGAATTTTATAGCAGCAGCCAAATAGGCTGAACGCGTGTTTCACTTCCTGTCTCTCAAAGCAAAACCAAAACAGCATCAACGCTCCCACCAGCCCTCCCTTACTAATGAACAGCGACCAGGGATGATTCCAGAACCCACATGTATCAATCATAATAACGATCCCGTTCAGAGTTTCTAACGGATTGTTAAGTATATGTACACGTATATCATACCTGTCAACCCCTCACCTTATTACAGACCAACTCATACCTTAATGGTCACCCCCCCGTGCCCTTATGAGGCTCAACGTTCATCCTACACAGTCCCATCACAAGGGAGAAACAGAAACAAATTGAACAAAAATTATGTTACTAAACACAAACCCTTTAATGTATTAAGTTTGACCATTGATGTCAATGATACGACTTATCGTGATTACTGTTTGCGGTCTTGCATGCTGATGCTGCTGCTGCTGCTTGATATTTAAAAAATATCTGTCCCACCAATTTATTTTTTATTTGGTGGTATGATTATAATTTTTTTGCCCATATTGAAACGGCTGTACGCCGTATGGACCTGAAAACTAAATTTCCCCGTACAAGAATCCGGGGATAAACCGTGTGGGTTGACAGGTATGGTGTATTGAACTTCTTTCGCGCAGTACGTAGGCAACAGTGCTAATCGGAGTGAGCACCTCATGAGGTTGGGACTTTTGCCCGAGGGGTTTGGCGTTGCGAGCGTCACACGAGGCCGCCTTTGTCTCCCCAGTGATACACGTTATATGTTTTACACCGGGTTCACATTTTAAGACCGAGTACATCTAGAGGTGTCCCGGCACCATGTTCAGAGCGCACTGCGCTAACCACTGCGCCACCGTTCCCCCGTACACAAGATTACATAAATATATTTCCACTCGGTTTTCTAAATATATAGCATGACCTAAGGCGTTCATTGATATAAATGTTTCTACTGCCTCCATTGCGTGTCTATGAATCAGCTGTTTAAAATGTTGTGTGGTTATATTACGTAATAGCACAGATGATGTGCAGTGTGTCTGCGTGTTATTAGCGCGCAGCGCTACGAACCCGGCGACCCGAGTTAGAATCCCGCTCACGGCCAACACCCAGTGACGATTAACAGAAACCGGTTCTGGGTCTCCCCGAGGTCGACTCAGCCTCAAATGAGTACCCGGTGCGGTGTGTAGTAAACATCGCCACTGGGGAGACAAAGGTGGCCGGGCGTGGTGCTGGCCACCCACCCTCTCGTGTGCCTTCATAGGTGCTCGCTAACAGCACTTGCTCCGACAGTCCGTTAAGGCTATACGGGGGGATCGTTGTACTGTATATATAGGCTGTTACGAATTATACATAAACTATGTTACGTAGATATATACATGTGATTTACCTACCATTTTATAAACGTCGTAAAATGTGTATACGTGCGTCTATAGGCTGTACATTGATGCATTGTACAAATGCGTTGTAATATATGTTATGCTCTGCATATTCACTATTACTATACGTTGGTGTTATTTACATATATCCAACCTTAAAAAAAGCGTAGATATAGGCTGTTTTTATACATTACTGTGTATGTATATATGTACACACATGTGTACAATTATATATGTGTGTGTGTGCGTGAATAGGCGTGTGTTTTCTATCAGAATCATAACTTGAATAGCAACGAAAACAACGAAAGCAGACTGTTGGGTGCACGTGCTGTCAGCGAGCGCCTATTAAGGCCGTCACGACGTGATTGCGTCTGTGTGTGTGTGGTCAGAACCACCAATGTCAGGCCGAGTTGACCTAGTGGTGGCACAGATCGTGTTTTAGATTTTGGTGCTGGCCAGCACTTTCCCCAAACAGGCGTGACCGCCAGTCGAACTCGGGTCGCCGGTGTGTCGCGTAACGCGTCCACCACTTCGCTACCCCCCCCCCACGCCCAACTCCACCGCAAAGACTACGCAGACTGCAAGGGCCAGAGTGCTCTCTTTGTTAGATGTTCTTGTGGCTAGAACCACGCATGGCCGCCTTTGTCTTCCTAGTGCTGATGCCACACACACACACACTTATCGGGACACAAACCCATCAGTGCGTGGCCTCCAAGATAGTAAATGCAGATGTGGGGTTGTTTTTTTAAATAGAAATTTGGGAATCGTCGTCGTCGTCGCCCGTAACGAAAGGATTTTCCATAATTCTGAGCGAAAGAATTGAGTTTGTTTGCAGAATCGGGCAGGGCAAACACGCTGTCTGGCCAGAGATAAGAGCGTCGTTTATACTACCCACGTCAGTTAGCCGACACGCCACTGTATTAGCGGAGGAACCACCACATAGACAAAGATCCCCCGTATAGCCTTAACAGACTGTTGGGGCAAGTGCTGTTAGCGAGCACCTATGAAGGCCGCCACGGCACACGAGGGGGTGGGGGGTCATTTGTTCTACCCAGTGGCGATGTTTACACACCGCACATTTGAGGCCGAGTCAAGCTAGGGGAGGGTCCAAGACCGGTTCAGATAATCGTCACTGCCATTGGCCGTGAGCGGGAATCGAACTCGGGTTCGTCGGGTTTGAAGTGCAGCGCGCTAACCATTGCGCCACCGCTCCCCACCACGAGGCACCACTAACAAAGACAAAGATCACCCGTACAGCCTTAACAGACTGTATGAGCAAGTGCTGTTTGCGAGCACCATCGTGCACAAAAGACAAAGGCAACGATTCCCCTATAGCCTGGACAGACTGTTGGGGCAAGTGCGTTCAGAGAGCACCGATTATAGGTGCACCATTGGGCTCGCACACGTACATAAATGTATACACATATAAAACCTATTTTCATTCGTTTCACAGACCGTGATGGTCATAAAAAAAAACGTTCAAACTCTACGTGAAGCGAATATAAAGCCGACGTGAATCGAATGTTAATGCAGACAATGCGCACACGTCACGATACGTACAATTGTATGCTGTGTGGGTGTTGTTTTACATCATAGAAACACCATTTAAATTAACAACATATTGTCCCGAAACGACAATTGTTATGTACGCATATATTTGTTTATTTAATGGGGGAGTCATTTTGAAAGATATGCTTAATTCTCGTTAATTGTGAACTCACTGTCCAGAAATGCGGTACCACAAAGCCATTAATGGAATTATCTCCGCAATAGCCCAGCCCTCACCGTCCGTTAAAATCATAAAGCAAGTTCATTGCTATTTTTGGGGCCATATTGTAAATGTGCATAATTAGTATTGCGAGTCTGAGAAACACGTTTTGAATACACTGTGACATGTTTAGACGTTATATTAAACTGTTTATCTACCTAAAGAGTCCGTACTGTGCACTGTTAATGAAGAGACGTTATAAACACAATCATGAACGACAATGCATATGCGCAATGTTTATGCGATTCGCATTTCAAATTGATTCAGTCTATCAACAGTCGGTCAATCTACACGTCCGCATACTATACGTGGTTTTGTATACAGTATTGACATGTGGGTGGCCTTCATCCAGCAGTGGATTGGCAAAGCGAGTACTGCACGTGGGGCAGTATATAGTTTTCATGTTGATAAACGGTGATGGAAATGTTGGTTAATTTATTTTCGTAAACATGACCACCGTTTTAACAGAATTATTTCGTATAAATCGGTGTCTCTTGGTATTATATAGGATACGGTATAGGATTTAATTATAGGTAAAGTATTTATACAGGGTAATAATTTAGCCTTCTGTCAATCCACTGCTGGATGAAGGCTCCTCCAAGCCTGTCGGGCGATGTGGGCCCGCGTGTAATTACGTTAACTTTTAAAGAAACATGCGTAAATATATTTAACTCAATGTTTAATCCGTTTAATGTGTAATCGCATGCTTAATTACCACGCGTTGTCGGCCGTTAATTAGTGCCAGGTGAGACAACGCTCACAGCGGAAGCTTTCATCTCCGAGAGAGAAATCGATCCTCCTAAAACCATCATCAGGGAATGTAACATTTTTATTAAATTTTAAGCTCAAGAGCTCCTTTCACATTTTCAAAATAGTAACGAAAACTGGGAGCGCGGTGATTTACTCTTGCGACTGGTGCCATCATCATCATCATGATCCATTGTTAATACCTCGGTGGGCTGTGTCTAGTAGAATGGGGATGGTTTAGTTTATGTTGATGTGTTTGGTCGATTTGTTTACCTTTCTTGTACTGTACTATGCACTGCTATCATGTTTTAGTATTGGTTGTTGTTGGAACGTTCTTACCCGCCCCTGACTGGACATCTGTGGGGGGAAAAGAGCTTCATAGCTCATCGGATTCCTCCAGGTATAAACAAACATTCTGATTGGCAGATGGCCCGTAGGTGTCTACCGCAACATTTCGAATGGTATCACTCACTGGCTCGCTCTTTCAACGCGGGCAGATCAAACGAATGAATACTCCGTAAAGCGCGGACTTGCACGCGATCCGACGGAAATCCAACCCGAGTTCGGATCCCGCAACCGAGCGAAAAGTCGCGCCGCCGTTTGATCGCATGCAACCGACTTCGCTGCCATGCACCGTCTGCGGACGTCTCTGCAACCGGGTTTGCGGGAAGTTGCTCGGCAGGTTGCAGCGGATGCGTTTCATCGCCACGGATTTGGTGGTTTACGATCCTCGAGCCGCGGCTGTTAAAATGTCATCGTTACGCAACGACTGCGCGCTCGGACGTGGACGAAGCCGTTCCAGGGGCAAAGATTGAAGTTGCGCGACTTCTTTTTCTTTCCCTCGGCGATTTGGGTTGCGCAACCGATCGCTCGCGCGTGGGCAAAGCTTTCCAGCAGCAGCTCAACGCAGACGGACATCCAGTCCTGCGTGGTGAAATTAGTCACCGGCAAATTGTACAAGCGGATAACTTAAACTCGCTCCTCAACACCCACCCAAGTTAACCAATCATGTCAGCTCGATTACTAATTAAATCGAAAAAACACGCTGCACGCACCTGATGATGAACAGCGCGGTGATTGTTGCCCGCATCGCAAATACATTTATCCAGAGATTGGTGGTTAACTTATAGAGTTGGGGACTGCACTTTTACACTTTGGGGCTATGAGAACTGATTTTTTTTTCATACAATACGATTAACAAGTGAACTATGTTTAATTGTCACACGTGTAGTTTCTTATTGATGAACAATCAGTATAAAACGTATTCTTAGAATGTCAAAAAACCCCATACTTAACTAAGCCCCGTTACATTTTCAGTAAGATTCTCCAACGTGAATATCGAACTGCGTCATATGTGAAATTAATTACTGCCGGATGTTGTTAATTAAGCCTCCTCCTGGGTTACTGTTACAATTAGCAGCACGCATTTATGATTATCAGATCAGCACCTAAGCAAATTAATGAGCGATATTGCGTTGGGAGTGGTGCACAATCACATACAACAACAACGATCCCATTCGTCAATAACTGCGGCCTTAGAAAGAAAACAAACATAGTAGGCGACGTTTCGGCCAATGGTCCTTCTTCGTGGCACACGGAAGCCACAGAGGGTAGAGGAGACCAGCGAGGTCGTCCATTAGCAGGCAGCCTGCGCTAGGCCGCACTAACCAGCGTGAAGTATGGTCAAACAATCCCTCATGGGGGGGGGGGGGGGGCCACTCATCCGGCAGTGGCCTGACAACATATTGGGCAGCAGACAAAATATTCCCGTGTACGAGAAACCACGTGGCAAGAAATTCAAATAACAGGGGAGTTGCTAAATTGTTGACGAACCACATCAGCGCCGTGAGTCAACTTACCCCCGTTCCACCTGTAACAACCACAGGGGGGGGGAACCTCACAGAGGGGGCCCCCGCTACGTACCCCACCTGCGATAAACCCTCCGCGGTACGCGCGCGACTCCCAATAAAAACAATTCCGGTAGCGGCGACCCCTAACCCAGGGGGCCCGCGTGACAGCCCCGCGTTGTCGATTTACGTCTGCAATAGATCCACTGCTGGATGACGACTTCCCCCGTGTCTTGACACCGCGGTGGTTGTGGGTGGTGGCCGGGGGGAGGGGGATGTTTGACCATAGGGGTCATCCATTGAGTACGTACGCATGGAGGGGGGAAGGGGGGGGTTAACCCAAATGCGTACGCCTGCGTATGGGAGGTCTACTGACAATGTACGTTCGCATAGGAAACGGGTGGGGGGGGGGGGTGATGCCTCGACAATAATTTGTCTACATTGGCCTTCAAATGAGTGAGATAATCCGGCGTTAATATTATTAATCCCTCATCGTTTCTGCGTGGATTAAATATCGGCCGTTCTATCGGATTAGGGGGGGGGAGTGTGCGTCAAGCTACGTACGCAGGTGGGGTGGGGGGGGTGTTAAAAGTTCGCGTGCGTACAGGGAGTAGGGGGAGGGGCTCAAGTTGACAGATTTTTGCCTACCTACTCAATGGATGGCCCCATACCGTGGGGTTGAGTGAATGAAGGGGGGGTCAGCAAGAGTGCCGAGTCAGATATCGAACGCGGCGACTTCATAGCGCGGTGCGCTAATCACTGCGCCACCGTTCCGCGCCCGCACGGCCTATTTGTGTTTCATCACAGATGTTATAGAGGGCGATCGTGAAACCTTAATACTCTTCGGGGCAAGTGCTGTTAGCGAGCACCTATTACGGCTTGCGAGGGGGTGATGTGGGCTGGCCACACCATCAACCGCACCGGGCCGCCTTTGTCTCCCGAGATCCGACAGTTATATAGGTACTCATTTTACCCCCGGAATCGAACTCTGCTAATTACACGTTCCGATCGTTTTAATCGACATACGGCAGCACGCTTATAAGTGGCATGCGATGGATTAACGCGACTTTGGTCTCCCGGATATCCTATAACACGCAGCCATTCATCAATCTTCTTTAGGACGTGTGCGTGGTGAACTTCTTTCGCACCGTACGTAGCCAACCGTGCTAATCGGATGTGCAGATCCTGTCCACGCCCCGTCGGTAACGGAGGGGGCGGGGGCGTTATTTGACCATACTTCACCACACTTGGTGTGTGTGGGAGTCTCCCCCACCCCACCCCCGCCAACATCAGAAGCAGTCCCGGATATCGTTCACCAACTGATGTTGTTGTTAGTTTGTGATACCCTGGGCCGGGGAATCTAACTCAGTGCGCCAACCGCTGCGCCCAGGTAAAGCTTTGCCCACCGGTTCCCTCCTCCGCAGAGTGCTGCATAATTCACCACGGGTGTCCGAACCAAGACCGCCTTCTCTCCCAGCAGCAGCAGCTGCGACCCAGCATGGCCCGCACAAGGCGCACGCGTAACCCCGGGCACAGCACCCGCCAGCTCACAACTTTTCTTCGAGGCTCGACGACATTCGCCAGCAACAACGCGCTCAGCGCTCGCTCGCGATTCTAAGAGGGCGGCGAGAATTTACGAGCCCAAGAAGAAATGCGACACCGCCACCATCATCGTCGTCGTCGTCGCCGTCGTCTTTCCAAAGTGGACCCCTTGCATACATCATCATTTTCGAGTCGACCACGCTGCCTTAACACCACTACCGTCATTGCCAATTAGATCGCGCTGCCATGCAGACATGATCGTCTGTCTAAAATCGACCACGCTCTGCCTACATCCTCATCACCACCACCACCATTATCAAGTCGACTAACGATCTCAGCCTGTGTGTAACACACGCGCGAATCCACTAACTTAACGCACCGCCGAAAGGATCTTCCCCCCGCGCCCCCCCCCCATGCTCACCGCGGAGCCGAACGCGTTGCAAACCCAGCAGCAAAACCGCGACGTACAACCTCGGAATGAAGTCGCAGCCGCAGCAGCAGCAGCAGCACATTCAGTCAGCCTTACCTGAAATCCGTCGCGTGGCTTGCGATCCTCGACACACACAGAGCTTGGAAGTTGCTCTTCATCCGGTGTAGTTTTGGTGTTCACGTTGCTCTTCGTCAGCCGTACGAAACAGGCAAAGCAATAAGACGAGAGCGGGGTTTCGCGAGCTGAGAATATGATAGACATACACAAAGACAAAGATCCCCCCCCCCCCCCACATCGTATAGCCTTAACAGACTGTTGGGGCAAGTGCTGTTATCGAGTACCTATGAAGGCCGGCACGGCACACGCGACGTGGCCCCCGACACACCCGGGGCCTTCCTTTGTCTCCCGAGTGTCGATGCCTTTAACACATCGCACCAGGTACTCATTTTATGCCGAGTTGATCCTACGGGACCCAGGGACACGCACGCACACGCGCGCGTGTTGCACACGGGCGCTCGTAGCGAGCGATATAACCCAACCACGTCTGCCTCCGCCGCACGAGACGCTGTGGTCCGGCGCGGCTCGGGCTAGGCTCCGAGTCACAGAGTCTATGTGCAGCTTGCAAATATTTGCGCGTATTTAACAAACATTTTCTGTTTGATCGTCGTTCTGATCCCGGTGCTGCGATGCAATAAAACAAAGACGTTGCTTTGTACCCCCCCCCCCCAAAAAAAAATAGGAAGGTACATATGCACGCGCGCGTGTATGTGTGTGTCTGTATACACATGTATATGTAGCAGCGGTAATAATGGGCATTCGCTTGAACAAACTCACGTAAAAACGAGCCGAGTTTATCTTTAGAGTGGTCGAGAAATTCCATTTATGTCGTGTCTCGCTATTTATTGGCGGTTCTCCCCCCTCCCCCGCACACTGCGATTAATGAAGTGACGCATTGACAATTTGCCGTTTCGATTTGCAGCCAGGTACGATCCACTGCTGGATGAAGGCCTCCCTCCGTAAACGCCGTGGCCCGGGTGATGTAGAGGGGGGTGGGGGTGGATCGCATGGGTCCGGTTAGTTTGAGATATCACTCGCCACTGATGTTAGCCGTGGTCGGGAGTTCAACTCGGGTACGAGAGACGGCGCATTGTGCTCACCAGTGCGCCACCGCTCCCCCCACCCCCTGCCTTTAAGTGTTCATGAATTATTCATACCATCGTGTATTCACGCGTTCGTGTCGCTCCTGTACCCGTTCAGAGCTGCACAAGGAAGGTATTCAGCGTTATTCTGAGCAGCGCATGGGCAATATGGAATATCAAATCTCCTGCAAAGTAGACAAATGCATTCACATCCGTAGGCGTATTTAAGTCCATCGGCCTAGTGGCCTCCCAGACTCGAGCACTCACCCCCAGCCTTTGCTGCTTAAGCAAGCAAACTGTGCATCTGATAAGCCTATAGAATGCCTGTAGAGTTACACTATACTGGTTATGTTTAGTGCAGATAGGGAGCACGTGTGCGCGCGAGTTTGTTTATTTATTTACCCACAATGGCCCCACTACATCGCCAAATTAGTCGATTTAATCTATCCGGTGTTTATGGCTCCAAATATCCCAATGTAGCAGGACGCTCCTGATAAGAATTCTTGAGACTCAAGTGAGTAATACTCCGTTGGTAGATCGTAAATAAACACAAAAAACATAACACTTTCTCGAATAACGCTGCCTAAACAGAACTATGTACGTAAATAATAGGCCGTTTCGGTTAGAGACACTTTTTCATGGTATATAGAACAATCTGTAAGCTGCGTCTCATTTTAAACTATCTATAGAGTAAACATTTGAATCAACACGCTATTCGATCAACTGTAATTGTTATCAGTCTGCAATATTGTACACAATTGTCCCGAGAGAATATTCTGCATATTCGACATATTTCTACTTGAATATCCACATATAGATCACGTTCTCATTTCATATGTTTTAAGTTACGGTGAATATTCTCGCCTTTACGTTGATATATTCATGGTTAGAAATGTTATAAAGTTGTTTGTGTATATATATCCGATTAACACAACACACGTATAGCATTAACGTGGTCACGTGTAACGGCCGCCATTTATAATGCATCAACATCCGTTGCAATGACGCAGGTCGAGAATTTGAAATTTAGTCTCGATAAGCGACGGAGTTTGTTCCTATATAGACTACAACAATATAATAACCCATTATACAACATACAAGCTGACCGTTTTTTTTATTTGTATAAAACAATGTTACGTGCTAGAGACAGAGTTTTAATAGCTACCACAAAAAAATAAAAATGGTATAGTTTATCCAAACCAAAAAAACGTGCCGTGTCCGGTCTTAAATACATCGACAGTCAATGGCCTTTCATTTCGCTGTCCATGATATTCACTCAATAATTTCGCATTAGATATTTCCTCCCAGTCGCATCCATTTGTTCCGATTGCTCATATTGCAACTTAATTCGCTATATTGCCGGGTTTTGTGGTTCCTAGAATTAGCCCGGTCAAAAACCCTTGTTTTCTCATTACATGTCCAAAAAAAATCTAATTCGCCTCTCTCTAATTCGTAATATTGTCTTCTTGCGTATACCCTGCTGCTATCCGTGATACATTCATGTTACTGACGCTTTTTATGTTCGTCAAATATTGTCACATCCTTTTAAAACCACATTTCTAAAATAAATGCGTGACTGCCTCCGTTTACAACCGATGTCGTAATGTACAGTACAGCACGATATACATATACAGTATTTACAATATATTGTCTACTTTTACATAAAACTAGAATAACGATGATGCTTTGAAACCCTTTTGTCAATCCACTGTTGGATGAAAGCCCTCCCTAGGCCATATCGCTCATAGGGGTTGTTTGACCGAAGAGTTTGCTTATATGCACAATGTATATACATACACGTTGCATATACACCGTGCATATGTACACGTTGTACACGTATATTGCAGATGCTATAACTCAGGTGAGATCTCATTTCTAGGCAGATGTAGTATTTTAACAATGACACGGTTATATCTGTAAATGTGCGTGAAAAACGACCAATAATATCCACACGAAATACCAAATAGTTAAATAAAATGAGTTCATACAATTCAGAGATCAAGATTTTTTTTTCTATTTAATTTAAAAAAACGTAGATGTGCAACGTGTTCCAGCACCTCGGTCAATCCACTGCTGGATGACGGCCTTTCCCCCCGAGCCGTGCTGGGTCGGTGGCGGTTTGTTATTTGACCAAACTCCGCCACGCTCACCCACTCACACTCGTGTACATGGAGTTACATTACGCGAAGTCACACCAAACGTGTTGCACAAAGGTTGGTGGTGAAGTCACATCGCCACCTATTACCCGATGGTAATAATAATAATTTAAACAATATTTGACTTGTTATTTAAGCGATATAAACGACTATACAGCACATTGTTGTTGTTTAACTGTCGGGTAGATATCGATCCATATACAACTTGTAATACAGTATATACAAATGCAAATAAATAAATATTATAGATTTTTGCATTAATCGATGGCGAGTAACAATTATTTTCGCTTGAGGTTCGCTAGTTCATTGCTCTGCTGCACACTCGAGGCTTCGTCTCGATCACACACACACACACCAATCATCTCTCCGCACTCGTTAGCGATGCGTGCACCTAACCTGGCACCACTCCCCCCCCCCCACTCACACCCTCCGTTGAACCCTTACATCACAGCTATATTGCCGGAAGAAACATGAACAGCAGGCACCCCCCCCCCCCTCCCCAATAATTAAAATTCACTCTTCACAATGAAGACGGGTGATTGCCCGAAGCATCGCGGTTGAGGGCAGTCTCATTGACAAGTGCATTGGGTCGCCGTTTGGTTCACACGGAGACCACGTGCGTAATCGTTGACCGCGCGCCTCCACGCCTCGCCGATGCAATTTGGCTCCAACTCGCCCCACCCCCCTCCCCATCCCACCATTCATTAAATCAGTCGCTCGCTCGCTCGCTCGCACGTTCATTCATTCGTTTCAAAAAATCCGCACGCGTGTTTATTCGCCAGTGTATTCGCGAACCCCCGTGCGTTTGTCGCGGGTTCGTCACTTGTTTTGTGTATTCGCGGCAAGCAGAGAAAAGTGTGCAAGTGCGAGAGAGAAAGAGGAGGGGGCCGTCTTGAGAGCTGAGGATATTGATCGCCATACACAAAGACGAAGATGCCCCTAACCACCCTCCCACCCCTCCGGATAGCCTCAACAGACCGTAGGGGCAAGTGCTGTTAGCCAAGGCACGGTAGCGCGAGGGGGTGGGGTGGCCAGCACCACGCCCGACCGCCGTTGCCACCCCAATGCTGATGCATACACGGCGCACCAGGTTACTCGTTTGAGGCCGAGTCGACCTAGGGGAGGCCCAGGGCCGGTTGAATTAATCGTGAGCGAGAATCGATAGCGGGTCGCCGGGTTCATCGCGCAGTGAGTGCGCTAACCACCGCACCACCGCTCCCCGCTACACACGCACGCACACAGGCACATGCATATAACGAGCACACACACACACGTAAACAACGCGCCCTCGTGTAACCGACACAGATCGTTGGATCAAGTGCATATGCAATAAAACTCACACGCGCACAAACACAAAGACTGCTGGGGCAAGTGCTGTTAGCGAGTCACACCCGTGAAGACCGGCACGGCACACGAAGGGGTGGGTGGCCAGAACCACACACGGCCGTCTTTGTCTCCCCGGTGGCGATGTTTACACACCGCACCAGGTACTCATGTGAGGCTGAGTCGACCTAGTGGAGGCCCAGGACGGGTTCAGATAATCGTCCCTGGTGTTGGTGGCCGTGAACGGATAGGTCGGGGTTGTTGCGCTGCACGCTAATCGCTACGCTACCGCTCCCCACTGCACCCGTTTGCCCTGTGTGTGTGTATATACAATTATCCCCCGTATAGCCTCAGCAGACGATTGGGGCAAGCGCTGTTAGCCAGCGCACACACTGAGAGTCACAAACCTTCGCGCTGAGCGAGGCGGCGTGGGTTGCTGCTGCTGGTGGTGGTGTCACAACACGAGAGCGGTGGCGCAGTGGTTAGCGCACTGCGCTACAAAACCGGGCCCCCACCCGAGTTCGATTCCCGCTTATGGCTAAACAGCAGTGGATCACATTTTAACAGTTCCCAAGCCACCCGTGTGTCCGCTCAGCCTTTAACGAGTGCGTAAGGCATCGGGTGGGGAAATAACAAAGGCGGGCGGGCGTGGTGTTGATCACCACCAAGCCCCCTCGTGCGCCGTGCCGACCTTCATGGGCTGCTCGCTAAACAGCACTTGCCCCAAAAGTCTATTCAGGCGACACGGGGAATCGTTGTATTTGTAGAACACAATACACACTTCCATGTCAAACTTCTCAGAGCCTCGCCTTACAAGCGTGGCTTCGAGCGCGTTTTTGTTGTTGTTGTGATCTCAACGCACAAAATTAACACAACAAAACACGCGATGTAAACACCGTGTCCAGTGCATGCAGCCACATCCAACGTCCATGCAAATCACCGATCCACACACGAGAGCCCATTCCAGCCAGTGTTTCGTCGCGTGTTTTATTTTGCATCGTGGAAGCAAATAAGTGGACGATCTAGATTTGAAGCTTTCGTGACTGCAAGGATTCATATTCTTAGGGGTTTTTTCGGTAAAGTCACGTAGGTAAAAAAACTAATTAGATACAGCTATCGTGCTGTGACGGTTCCACCTGAAGACGGAAGCTGGTGTTGCCTCCGAAACGTCGTGATTTTTATTTTTATTTAGATTTTTATTTTACTTTTATTAATTTTTATTTTTATTTTTTACCTACGTGACTTTACCGAAAAAACCTAAGAACAAGCGGACGATCGTTTCACAAATTGCCCACGGAAATAGCAATTCTCGTGACAATCACCGTCGCCGTCATCGTCGTCACCGCTCGCGGAACCCGGGACGACTTGCGGTGCCGCGGTTCATTGGTGTCGCGTCGAGACGAGATCGAGATCGAGCGTCGCTGGTTGCCCGTTGACTGCACCGCCGTGCGTCGATGTCGGTGAAGGTAACGCACCTCGCAAGGGAACCCGACTCGGCCGCTGTCGCGCGCTTGCGACAGCTTCTCCGTGCGGCCACGACTTGCACCAAATGCACAACTTCATAGCGCAGTGACTAACACGGCGTGATCCATTTGTAGATACCCCCCCAGCCCCCCCGCCACTGATTTCCAAGTCGCCCTCTGAACATTCTCGTTCCCAACACGGCCGATGGAACATTTGCGGAAAACGACGGCTCCGATATGCGATACAGAAGAGACGATCGAGAGGTGGAGGGGTTGGTGGGGGGTCAAGACGGAGCACATTGCAGTGAGATCGGTGGGGCACAGGGTCCGGCCATAGGGGCAAATCACTGTGTGCCCCCTTCACTTCCCCCCCCCCCAAAGCGCGGGACCCGGGGCGGTCGCCTCGATTCGCCGGCTTTGGTTGTAGAAGTGGAGCGAAATTGATTTAGCAACAACACCGCTACTTCATTTTGTTGGGGTATCTATAAACGGATCGCCCTGTGTACACTGGGTATGTAACCACGTTGTTTTACGACACTGCCGTGGCACGAGCATAAAGAACTTAAACACAAACTCGGCGCGATTGCCAATGACGCTGCCCTAAATTGGAATTAAATATATAATCGGCGACGTTTCGGCTAATGGCCCTTCCTCGTGGCATTGTTATCGTCATTTACACCACTCTACAGGCAAATTGCTCCAATAGATATCTGTTGTACTCGCAAAAGAGATACGCGGATAACGCGCGACTCCTAAACACACCCCGCCTGTCCACATACAAAGGCGTCCCTCTGTAGGCAGCCCACGGCTGTCTGTCAAATGCATGGTTCAAGCAGCACCTGGAGTCGATGTGGACAAACCTCTGGACCGAGTAGGACATGTATGACGATGTATGAGACTGCTCATGGGAGGAAGCGTCGTCGTCTTTGTTGCTCCCCCATCAGCAGATGGGAGAGGCACGCTCGAACCAACGTTGTTTGTTAGTCGTTGTTGTTGTTGTTGACGGGGGGGGGGGGGTAGTTGTGTAAATTGTTATAACCGTGTGCGTGATGGGGGTTGGAGCGGGGGGCTCACAACACAACGATTGAGTTGTAGCCACCAGCATTGTTCGCACCCCCCCCACCACTATAGCATCACCCCCCCCCCTTCTCTATCCACCCGTCCAGCCCACTAACCCTCCCAACTCCTAAACGTCGTCTTGTGGCCCGTCCTGTGATCCATTACCGATGTAATAGCTCCCCCGTGGTCACCCATTACAACACAATAAACACCCATTACGCCGTGTTCCGCCCGCGACCTGGGTGGGCCGGTGTCGGCAGCGGCAAGTCTCTCTGCACCACGAGGGGTCCGCCCCCCCCCCCGCCCCCCCCCCCATATGGAGGCTCTGAGTGAAAAGAGATTTTAAAACACTCCTGCATCCTCCTCCCACCCTCCCTCCCTCCCTCCTCCGTCCAATTGTTGAGAGCTACTACGGAATTAAGGGTTGACACTTGCGTTGAAAGTGGATGGATGGGGTGGATGGGGTGGATGCCTCCCGCAAAGACAAAGATCCCCCGTATAGCCTTAACAGACTGTTGGGGCAAGTGCTGTGGCACCTATGAAGGCCGGCACGTCACTGGTGTTGGCCGTGGGTGGGGTTGTAGCTGGCAGGACTGCACCGACACATTTACACCGACACGGGCACAAGAGATGTCACGACTCTACGAAATGTCTAGCCGTGATTTTGATTATTACAATATGAGAAAATAAATAAATGAATTGCCATTTGTCAATCCACTGTTGAATGAGAGGCCTTCCCCACCCTGCGGGTTGTTTGACCATACTTCACCACGTTGGGTCAATGCGGGTTATTGAAGGGATGATCATGAGTCGAGCATCGAATTGTCCGTGGGTGCCGCGGTGGCAAGGAGATGTTTACTACCTCGCCCAGTATGAAGGAGGTCGTGAGTTCGATGCCGACCCTGACGCCTGCTGTATATTTGGAGTTTACGTGTCCCTCTCTTTCCGTGGTTGCGTGGATTCTTCTCCGAGTCCTCCGTTTTTTTCCCTCCACATTTAGAATCAACATCACGCGATTACAGTATTTGGCTGCTGTACATTTAAACACGACAAGCCACTTCGTTGAGCCACCGGTTGTGGCCGGGTTGCTTCTGAAAAAGAGCTACATAGCTCGGTGGGACTTACCTGGTGAAATAAAAAGTAGTTCATGGTTGAAATAGTTTTATAGAATCAGGAGTTTGTGGGGAGGGGGGGGGGTTCACTGAGCAGAAAGGAAACGCCCGACTTAGCAAACCTTCCTTCGGTGTATCGCTCAGATAGAGAGAGAGCGGCGGCTGCGTAGACGTGGATTAGAGTGGACGCCAATCAGTGGAAATGGGTGATGGCCGTTGGTCAAGACAAACAGCGGAGTGGCAGTGAATGGAGAGAAGGTATCGAGCAAATGACATTGGCTCGATTAGCACGGTTAGCTATGTGCCGTGCAAAAGTGCAAACATACATACACGTCTTTGCGGGAACTGGATGGATTGTCACATCGCAAGGGGGGTGTGCGTATGCATGGTGAACTTCTTCCGCACCGCACGTAGCCAATCGTGCTAATAGGAGGTGCGGGAGGAAGGCTTGTGGGTAAACCATGACTGATGATGATGACTGATGATGATGAGCATGTACTCCTGCACGGATGATGTGGTGGGGGGGGGGGGGCTTTATTCAGCAGTGAATAAGGCATGGACAATGGCACTCTGGGTATGGGGCACACCCGGGTCACCTTTGCACAAGGCACTTGAAATCTACAAGGGTTCTCACTTTCTAAAATAAAGTGTAATAATTATACCTAATAAATTCCTATGAAAATGGGGTTTCACTATGTATTATATATATGGATTCGTCTTCTATCAGTACTTCAGACGTGCCCTTATTTGGATTAAACGCTTGAATTCACTTCCCAAAACATGGGCTATTTCATAAGGAATTATTTAAAACGAACGAGGCTTATGGGAAGAGGATGTGTGTGGTTGAATTCTTCATGATTGCGTTCTTGAGTGTGGCGTCATGATGCGGAATGCCCAGGTTGTGTTGCAAGCCCTATCAGAAGTTAATGTGTAGTGAATATATCTGCAGTGATGAATATTGCAATCTTGAGTCGTGTTTTAATAGTGTATGGTCTTATTGTCAGGCACTGATTGTATTGGATGAGTGTAGCGATGTTAGATTTTTAAATGCAGGGTAGCCTAAAAAGTCAGGACATACAGGCTTATTTCATTTATTTAACACTGGCATTAAACAGTTTAAATTATTTAATATTTAAGTTAATATTGTATCAATATCTATGTTACTTTGTCCTGTGGGGTCACCCCAAATCCATAATTTATAAAACTCGACCAAGAACCCTGAATGATTATACCAGAATATTTTTTGTCGGTCATAAATTCAGTTTAACACGCAGTTGGCTTTCGCGACCAATATCATCCACAATTGAGTTTTTTTTAGTGAGATCGCGTAAATATTTAAATTATTTTTAATGAGAATTCATGCATCGTGCATTAATCACCCGACGTGTCCTGATTTTTTGGCCACCCTGTATATGGCGTCATGATTTCAGAAGACTCCACGCTTTGTTATTCGCACTTGTAGTGAGTGAGCTGTGTTTGTAATTTAACTCCCCTATTACAGGGGCATTTCAATATACGAGACGCATACAATCTTTGAACGAATGCTACGCTTTATAAATGTTCCAAGAGAGTAAGTGTGTGTAGATTTGTCCACATTCAAACGCACGAATGACACGCGTTCGGAGATGCATGTCAGCTGGGCTAATCACGCACACGCAAGTTGTTAAAGGCACTGCGCTTATGACCCTGACGACCTGAGTTAGATTCCCGGCAAGCAGCCGACACCAGTGGTGAGTGATACCTGAACTGGTCAGGGCAAACCTCTAATCCTGTAACCCCGTAACACCCAGAGCGTGTTGGTGAATATGGTAACGTGGAAGTTCCAATGCCTTGCCCCACATCCAATCTGTTCACATTTGCGAACATTCTTTGTTTAAAATTTAATTATGAACGTATTCATTAACTTTTAACCAACCCACACTGACCGACGTGGTGAAGAATGGTCAAACAATCAGCGTGACCGACAACGGCTGTCAATCATCGTCACCATCATCACCGTTACGCATTATCCATGGGTGTTGCGTATATTAAACACAAACAACATAGCATGAACGTGTTTATTTCTAAAAGTGTATCCGGCCGTTGCATTGTGGGCATTTTGGATCGGTCACGATGGCTTTGGGGGAAGCCTTCATCCAGCAGTGGATCATTGACCACGGCTGATGACGATGATGCTGATGGTTAAATCAGCTGTTGCGTTAAAAGCTTATTATTCCGACAGTCAACCCAAGCACACAGAAGCACATGTGTCCGTTCAATCAGATTATTTATTCCATGCGATGTCAAAACATTGGTTGATGTTTGTTTTTGTTATATATATTTTTTTGTTATCTCTGACAAGTTACATTTTCTCCGATCATTGACTCCATTGGGGAGGACATCCGAACCGTTTGTTTGAGCAGACTGCAACAAAATAAGTTAAATATATTACATTCGTGAAAACGACCGTAAGAGGAGGTGTGGGAAACTAGCAAAAAAAAAGTGCACCAACAGCTTTGGACAGTCGGAAGGCGCGACTCAAAAAAAAAACGAATTCAGAACGGCATCATCTCACCTCAAAGAACGTTTTTTTTTCAACAATCTCAATGTTTAAGAAGACAATCTTTAGACGGGTTTACCAAACATTCCAATTCTGGGATCATGGAGCCATCGGGCGTTTGTTGGCGCCGATTCTGGGCTGCCTTCTGAAACATGATCTGTGTGAGTGAGTGAATTAAAATTGTGCGCGTTACAATATTTTAAATTGTTGCTGATGAGATGCTGTTTTTAATTTAGAATCGTTCAACCAGCCTCGACGGGCGGTTTTCTCGCAGTCGAAATTTGACTTTTTGGTGAGCGGTGGCTGAGTCCCATTCCCAGCTGGGGGCAAACATCAGTGGCGACTCCTCTCTGAATTGGTCCTACGAGCCTCGGGGGTTTCACTCAACCCTCGCACGAGTATGGCTCATGCAGCTCCATGACTGATAGAGCATGGGGGAGGCTTTCATCCAGCAGCGGATATAGGCAAATAAGTCGATTATATTGGTTAAAATAACAATAATGATGATAATCATTATTATGCCTGACTTTTGAGTTGTCCGTTAAACTGCCCGAATCACTTAGTTGATTCGCTTGATCTTGTTTTAAGAGTTCAGTATTATTATGTTTTTGTTAATATATATAATCGCGTATTTTTATGGGGATAAAATATTGCTATGACTGTAAAAGCTGATATGTGGACAATTCATTTAAGGAAGTCTGCTTTCGACCAAAAAATATCTTTTGTACATCTCTTGATTTAAAAAAAAACACACTCCACACTCTTCCGATGTTGCCTCTTAGCAACAACAACAACAACCTATACACTCTGTACACGCGTTGGCATGGTAACAGCATACAACCCATCAATCTCGACACACTACGGAGAAATTATATTAACGCATATCAAAACAAACAAAAGAAAACCCAACAACAATATCTTAAATATGTAAAGACTAACCTGTAAACAATATTACGGCGAATTAATTAGGCACTACACAACTGTATATGTATGTATATATATACAAGACGGCGCTATTTAATTAAGGACACGTTATTTTACGGGAGAGAAAAAAAAACAAATTAACAATTAATATTAACATAACGTATAACCTATCTTTCGGGGGGGGGGGGGGGGTAGGGTCTCATAAATATCTATAGCTAATTTCACCTGAACTTATTAAAGCTGGAATGTGATGACATCGATTCTCACACGTTGATTCTGTCTTTGTGTGTGTTTTTTTTTTATCTGAAATGCATTGTCGTCTCCAGGGCTTAACTTCAGCCGAGACAGTTGGAGCTGTCCTGGGCTGAGCTCCTGAAAATATTTAACATCCCCCCCCCCTCCCATCTACAACTAGACGGAGGAGGAGGAGGGGGGGGACGAAAGGATGTCTGGGGGTGGATATGGGAGGAGGTGAGGTCCAGGTGGTCGGGTAGGGGAGGGGGGCTCTCTGGACAAATATTCCATGACAAAATTAAAGCCCTCGTCATCTCTCGCCCCCCACCCCCCCTCCGCTTTCCCTTCACGTCCAATTAAGAGGAATTCATGAGCGGCCTTGAGTACACACCTTGGTAGTACGCGTCGCTGGCAATCACAGTGGGTTCCATCACCCCCTTGCTCTGCATCCCTCCCATTGCCAGACCTCCGCTCATGGGCGAGCCGTAACTCGAGTATGGCATGCTTTGCTCGTACGACTTAAAGTCCAGCTTGTGCTGCTGCTGTTGCTGCTGCTGTTGTTGCTGCTGCTGCTGCTGCATCATCTGCTGCTGCTGCTGCTGACTGGAGGACATGAGGCTGGTGATGGAGAAGGGGTGGCTGAAGTAGTTGGGATCGACCTTGAGGTGTGCGTGTGTGTCAACGAGCGCGTGCGGCGGCAACAGGGGACTCGTCAGCGAATCCTGTTGCATCATCGCCTGCTGCTGCTGCTGGTGCTGCTGCTGCTGCTGGTGGTGGTGGTGGTGCTGGTGGTGGTGCTGGTGGAGCTGGTGAACGGGAGATGGCGTGTGCTGATCGGACATTGGGCTAAGACGGGACGGCTGCTGCTGCTGCTGCTGTTGCTGCTGCTGCTGCTGCTGCTTGAGTTCGGCCATCGGAGATCTCTGCTCGCCCATAGACCCGTGCGGGCTCGACATCCCGACATTGTCATCGTCGGACAAATGTCCGGCACCTCCGCCGCTCTGGGCCGAACCGCCGCTCGCAGCGCTGCCACCGCCACCGCCGACCGAACCTCCGAGCACGGGCGAGCTGGTTGGACTCCGGCTGCCGTCCTGGGGCATCTTCTGCTTCCTGTCGCACTTGAAGCGCTTCTGCCGCCGCAGGTAGCAGCCGTTCTCGAACATGTTCCCCGAGTCCGGGTGGAGCGCCCAGAAGGAGCCCTTGCCCGGCTTGTCGGGCGAGCGCGGCACCTTGACGAAGCAGTCGTTGAAGGAGAGCGAGTGGCGGATGGAGTTCTGCCAGCGCTGCTGGTTCTGCCGGTAGAAGGGGAAGAGGTCCATGATCCACGAGTAGATCTCGTTGAGGGTCATCATCTTGTGCGTCGACTGCTGGATGGCCATGGTGATGAGCGAGATGTAGGAGTACGGCGGCTTGGCGTGCGTGTAGTTGCGCCGGTAGACCTTGGAGTCGCGCGCGCGGTTGGCGAGGTTCGCCTGCCCGTAGCCGCCCATGGGGCTCACGGCGGCCCCCACGCCCGGCCCGTAGGCCCCCAGAGCCTGCATGGAGCCCGCCTGAGCGCCGAGGCCGCTCATGCCGGGGCTCGCCGCGCCGGCCACCCCGCCCAGGCCGCCGCCGAGGGCCGTGACGCCGCCGCCGCCGCCGCCGCCGCCCATCGGCAAGGGCCCTCCGGCCATGCTGCCCATTGCCGCCGAGCCGGCGTGCAGGGCAGCGCCGCCCGTGTACGACGGGACGGAGGGCAGGGCCCCCGAGCCGCCCATGGACGTCATGGACATGTAGTTCATGCCGGCCATGCCGCCCAGCCCCGAGTTCATGGACGCGACGGTCGGGTAGCCCTGAGCGGAGGGAACAGCAGCGGAGTCAGACTCGGGTGATGCGGCATCGGCACCGAGGACGTGATGTCCCCGGCACGCTAAGCCGCGAGTGGCATCAGACAGATTTGTTCAGTCAACGGGCCAGCGGTGGATTGTTCGTGGCGTCCACAGGTCCACTACTGCTGCTACCGTGGGTGTGTTTTTAAACGGCTGAATTAGCAGCTCCCCGGCACGTGGGGTGAAACGTCGGACATTGCGCGTGGCAGCAGCTCGAAAGCCGCACAGCGGAAGCGGCAGCACCCACGCAGTGGAATTCGCGCACGGATCCATGTCGATGTTAGATTCGTGTTGGTGTCCGGGTTTTTATTTACGCGTGTGCACTATGTGATCCTCCGTGCTTCTCAATTCGTAAATGCGATGTGGGGTTTTAACGGGCGCTTCACCCGTTTGTAATTCGATAAAGGCTCTGCACGCGTGTAAGGCAGGGACATCCCCCACACTGGTTTCCACTGTTTAGATAATTATCAGCAGTGTCGGGCCTGCTACGAAAAATGCAGCTAGATATACGTTTGCCAGGTATTGTAAGGCGAGAGTAGTTCACCAACAACAACAACAGCCGCAGCAGCAGCAAGGGCCGAATGCCCAGCGTGGTGAAATATGGTCAAACAACCGCCACCACTAGCATAGCGTGAGGAATCTCTTGTCAACTAACAGTGGATAACTGGCAAAAGGGGGATGTGTACGTAACCAGTGGGACTGCTCGTAACAAAATCTGATTAAAAATAACATATAGCAATTATATATGATAATGTAATATATAGTAGAAATTTTATTTAAAAGTAAATTAGTCGATAACAGACTGTTGGGGCAAGTGCTGTTAGCGAGCAAGGCCGGAACTGCACACTCCCTCGTGGCGATGTTTACTGCACACCGCACACAGGTACTCATTCAAGGCTGAGTCGACCTAGGGGAGGAGGCCCAGGACCGGTTCAGATAATCATCACTGATGTTGGCCGTGAGCGGGAATCGAACTCGGGGGGCCGGGTTCGTAGCGCAGCGCGCTAATTGCTACGTTACCGCTCCCGACACACACACACACGTATACACAAACACATAAACACATGGACGCGAAAATAATAAATGAATGATCATCACAAACTATAAACTTTACTGCCGACCTGACCTGTTTAACCGCGTTTACGGCCGCATTAAATAATCATAATAATCGTGTGCATTTCATGCGTAAACGTTTTAATTATAATTGGTGACGATAGACCTTGCTGCGAAAAAGGTGGATGCGAATGTGGCTAAGATAACATGACTTTTAATTGTAAATATATCGCGACTTGTGTCAAAAGCCAATTCTCTGTGTTACGTCGTGGTGATTTTGACCATATCTCGCCACGCTGTGCCGGCCAGTGCGATTTGGGAGAAAATTATGACCATGTATATATACACACACACACCATACCGCATACATAGATTATATATGCGGCAAATTGTCTTTGTTTTTATGACAATATGACTCACACATGCGGATGTATTCCGCGTGGTTAATAGGATGTCGTTTTATGCCTTCCGAGATGACGCTCGCTCCCGTGTTTAAAGTTAATTAAATGTTTATTTATTTAACGGTTAATCGTGGTACGGATTAATTGAGCGGAAGTTTAGCTTTACAAAGAACGGGGAGGCATGGTAATGTTGTATTTGTTTGTTTGTTTAGGATCATTAAGCGTCAATATTTAACATTCGCCGAAACACGCGCGCACACGCGCGCGCACTGATCGTACCCTAAACTCAACTCAATCGCGCGACTCATGTGGACTCATGGATATCGGGCAAGAATGCGGGCGATCATCCATCTGTACATAACCCCACTCGTCTCTAAAGGCGCTCTCGACTCTTTTTCCAGACCGACGATTTATATACTGTGAACGCCACGTCTCCATCTCACAGAGATGCGAGGGAGTGTTGAAAGGCCGTATGTGTACTATACGCGCCTTGAGACGAGAGTAAAGACGCACAGACAGACGCTTTGAAACAAATGTTTCCTCTTCTCGACCATGATATTTTCATCAATTTAGCGGGGTATCTATAAATGGCTCACCATACACGCTTTATAATGATCTGTAACTTTAATCAATCTTAACCAAAATGCGCTTTCAGTACGTTTGGTAAAACTAATCTCATTCGTGTGCGAATACGCGCTGTGCTCTAACGCACACGAGCGCGCATCAATTAAGACCCCGAATTTGTGTGTGTATATATATTCACAGCATTCATACACATATATACATATTTAACGTATATATATTTCAAAGGCGATTTCGTACATCGCGCACAGGTCGACGATTCGTGGTTGGGGGTATCGAGGAGACCACCGTCTCATCCAGCAGTGGAGCAGATCACGCCTGCTCAAGGTGGATGGTTGACGATGTTGAATGTCGACATCAAGTCCCCGCTAAACGACCTCGCGCGTGCCCACATTTCTCGCAGCGCTCCCCGACGCAGCGCTCCGGACGAGGAACGCGCCGACGTCCAACAGCCGAAACCTCACCTCGGCCGGGTCGCTGTAGTAACTGCTCCACTCCAAGTCATGTCCTTCCATCTTAACGGGGCTTAGAAGCGCGGGGGAGCTGTGCATGCCTGACCGCGTCAGCGTGGAAGCGTCCTGCAGTCCCAGACGCGTCCCCGTGGTCAGCCTTGCGAAGAAGCTCGCCTCGGTGAGAGTTGGGAACGGGTTGCTTTGTTGGGAGGTGAGCGGCGGGTTGGTTCGGGGCTTGGGGTGGTGGTGGTGGGGAGGGGAGAGCCACAGAGCTCGCGAAATCGAGGCGCTGTGCCCGCGACGCGAGAACAGAGGGGCAAGAAGGCGCACCGGGCTTGTCTGTAGAGCAATGCGAACGGCTTAAGACCACGTGAGAAGCATCGACTTGTGTCGAGCCGCCGCGGCTTTGCTGCTGCTGCGTAAAGAATCTCTGAGCCAAGCCAAGCGCTCGTCAGCTCGCGTGTATTTCCCCCGTATGAAGGTGGGTCTCCTTATACAGGGGTGGGCGTCCACTCACTCCGTTTGCACACCTCCCCCCCCCACTCGCCCCCTCCCTCCTTCTCCTCCTACACCCACACGCCCCCTCCGCTCCTCCAGCAGCACCCGCCCACCTCCCACTTTAATAGCGAGCGCTGAGTCCTGCCGCCTCTCATTCCATCCACTCACCTTCCACGTCACCAGCACGGTGGGGGGGGGGGGTAGCCTCACGCAGGGTAACTCCTGCACGTAGACGTCTATCCCGCCCCCCTCTCTCACCCTCCCCTCTCTCCCTGTGCCACACCCCCCTCCCCTAGCCCCACCACATTTCCCACCGCTCACCCACCCCCCCCCACGGTTCACTCCTTCGTGTGTGTCCGTGTGTGTACCTGTGGGGAGCGGCAGTGTAGCGGTTAGCGCGCTGCGCTATGAACCCGGCGCTCCCGAGTTCGATTCCCGCTCACGGCCAACACCGGTGACGATTATCTGAACCGGTCCCGGGCCTCCTCCCCTAGGTCGACTCAGCCTCAAATGAGTACTTGGTGCGGTGTGTAAAACTTCGCCACTAATGGAAACAAAGGCGGCCGGGCGTGGTGGTGCTGGTCACCCACCCCCAGTCGTGTGCCGTTCCGGCCTTCATAGGTTGCTCGCAAACAGCACTTGCCCCAACAGTCTGTTAAGGCTACACGGGGGATCTGTGTCTTTGTGTGTACCTGTCAGACGTGATGAGACACGTTCGCTCGCTCGGGCACGCAGACGAGGGCACCCCCACGAGGCCCTCTGCAGCAGCGCGACTCACACTGCAGCCAGTGACCAGAGTGCGACGTTTTGAATAGAAACACGCGCAAAAACATTCGTCGGTCACACGAAGGCTTTCGCGACCAATATTATAGAGTTGCTTTTGGGTTAGGTCGCGTAAATGTATAAATGTGTCGTTAAAACCCGCCACCACCCAACACAGCCAACTAGTAAGGGTTGTCACGTAAACAGGACATGGCACTTCGGTGTCTTGGAGAGCCAAGCCACAACATTTACAAACGAATTGCAACTAGTTTCATGATGAAGCTAGTTGGAATTACTGGCGAAACGTCGTACTCAGATTGTAAATGTTGTGGCTTGGCTCTCCAACACACAACCGGTGTACTAGTAACGAATTGGCCACGTTCTGTTTACGTGACAATCCTTACTCGTTGGCTGTCGGGTGGTGGCGGGTTTTAACGACACATTTATATATTTACGCGATCTAACCCAAAAGCCTCTATGATGGATTCGTCGATAACACGGTGTGTGGGTGTATGCCCTTACCCGTATAATTCGTGACGTTTTGGGCAATGGACCTTGTTCATGGCACGCAAGATGAACATGACGGTCGGTCGATCGTCGTAGCACGTGCACTCGCACCTCGGATTATCACGGTTGGCTTTGTACGGTGCGAAAGAAGTTCAACATACGTACACTCAGATTTCACATGCTATGAAGAAGGGTCAATGCTCGAAACGTCGCCTATTCTCTATTTTTGTTACTTTTGAGGCCACGGGGTTTTTGACAGATGTGTTGAGTTTTTATTGTTGTTGTTGTTAATTGTGCTTGTGCACCGCGGCTAACGCAGGAGCACCGATTGCATTGATGCATTTTAATCGGATCAATAATGGCATCAGTAATAAGCATTATGGTCTCGCGGGGTGAATTATTAATTGAGGGCAAACGCGAGCGAAATGCAGCAGACGAGAGGCAGACGAAGGGAGAGTTTGTGACTATAAGCTAGTATCTTGTGTGTGGGTGTGTAAATGAATAATTATGGTAATTCCGGTTGTGTATTCAGAATGTCCAGGGTATATCGCCTGCTATTGAATGTGGATCAGAAACGTTTGGGTATTGACCGATAAAAATTTTTTTTTAAAGAAAGAAGACACGGCGACAAGTGCGCAAAGAAGCATTGGCGGAGATGCGTGCTTGGAATGAACCTGGCAGAAAGGTGTCGTGCGCAGAACATTTAATTCACACTGGGGCAATCCGATGAGCTATAAAGCTCTTTGTTTTACAGACGTCCAGTAGACCGCTGAGAAAAGTAAGTGGGGCTTGGCCAGAATACGGCCCACGGAGAAGAGGTCGAGACTAAGGACGGAGTTACAGCCAAATGAGAAACACGGCAGACAGAACACACAGAATCATCAGAATCTTTCTTTCTCCTGGAGAAATCCGATAAGCTATGAAGCTCTGTTTTCCCCCACCAATGTCCAGTAGGGGGACGGGTCAGAAAGTTACAACAACAACAACCAATACAAAAAAAAACCGATAGGAGTGCAAAGTATAGGGGAAGGTGCGATGTGGAGATCGAGCGATTTCACATCGTGGTGAAGTATGGTCAAAACCACTCCCCATGCGCTACGTGACGCGGGCGTGGGGAAGCCTTCGTCCAGCAGCGGATAGATGATGGCCAACGGTAATGATGACGACGACGAGGTGTTTATTTATTGGGGAAACGCGTCCGAGATGACGTGCACGGGGGAGATGGAGCGACGAGATCGGCTCGCGTGCGAGGAGCCGGATGGATTGGGATTGGGCCCCTCATCCGGCAGTGGATAGACCATGGTCAATAATGATGATGATGGCGATGATGAAACTCAAATCGTATCACGTTGCACCGTTTAAAAGAATCGACAGTCTCGTGTAAGTCGCGTTCGCCAAAGCATGGGCTCTCGTTCTCAACAAAGCGCAATAAACACACGCGGCCTTCGACACACACCGATTTGCTCTTTGCAAACGACCAAACGTTTAATGAACAAAACCAAAAAACCGGGGCTCATAGCAGCAGTTCTCACGATGGGTTTGCACACACAAGAGCCATAGCGTACGGGCCTCGTGTGCACAGAGGGTGGGTTCTTGTTTGTAAAGGTGTGGGGAGGTGGTGGCGCTACAAACCCAACGACCCGAGTTCGATTCCAGCTCACGGCCAACACCAGTGACGACGTGTCTGGAACCGGTCCCGGTCCTGTGCCTCCCCTAGGTCGACTCAGCCTCAATATGTGTACACGTATGTCGAACGTCTTTCGCACCGTACGAAGGTGCGAGGGGAAGGACAACAAACTACACGCACAAGCAAGCAGTTCAAAAGAAAGTAGGACTCAAATGAGTACTGCACATGGCGCGGTGTGTAAACATCGCCACAGGAGAGACAAAGGCGGCCGGGCGTGGTGCGGGCCCCCCCCCCCCCCCCCCCGTGTGCCATTCCGGCCTTCATAGGTGCTCGCTAACCGTACTTACCCCAACACTCTGTGTCGGCTAGACGAGAGATCTTTGTCTTTGCATTTGATTCGGTGGCTTCGGAAAAGTCGACTCTGCCTTCCAATCGTAGCTGGGGTGCGATTCATGTTAATGTCAGCACGGGGAAAGACAAAGGCGGCCGGGCATGGCGTCGATCACGCCACGTCCCTCGTGCGCCGTGCTAAGTGGCGGCCTTCATAGGTTGCCCGCTGACAAAACGTGCCCCCGAACAGCCAACGTTGAAAGGCTACACGGCGAACCTTTGTCTTTGTTTACCTGCGGTGGGTCATAGATGAGAGAATTACCTTGGCCGGGTTCATAAGCGGGCTTGGGACAATATTTAAGCGTCAACACGGTAGGGAAACGCCGGCATTTGACCAGCGTAAGTGGTTCAGTCAATATAAATAAAGCCGCCGCCGCCGCCGCTTTATAGCCGCCCTGTACACTTGATAATTAATTTATAGAGGCAGTCAGACAGGCGAATTAAGGAACAATAGGCTATAAACAATGGAAAGGTGGCGCCTTGGCTGGGTTTCTGCGCAAACTATTAACCAGGCGATTGTGAGTTCGATTCCCGGCCACGGCGATAGCATCGGTAAAGCGAAGTGGTCATTTGAAGTGGACCAGCCTGGTGAAGTATGGTCAAACAACCCCGCCACGGTGTTGCGGAGGTATTCGTCCAGCAGTGAATTGATAAAGGGTTTGTGAATTATAAATACTAAATGTTATTGTTGTGGCAATGTTGCATAAGCATTTGTGTACATTATAAGCTGAATTGAAAGCGTGAATTAACGTGTATAAAAGTTCTGTTAATTACGATATTTACGCAAGGGCACTGAAGATACTTGTTACATGCAATGAATGTTTACTTGAGGTGTGGTTGTGGAAACGCCAGTGCAATAATTGATTGTATCGTTTAAATCTTTAATTTTGGAGATTATGAACACTTGTCCGTACATAGAGTGAGATTGCAATTCAATACGTACCGACGAGACTGACTGACTTAAATTCGAATGGTGTTCTAGAAGGGACTAAACATCTGAAGTTTGGCACGAAATATAGTGGAACGTCGAGGCGCTTTACAGCTGTGTTAAACCAAACAACAGTTCCCATATTGACTTAAAGCTTTCGTGACTGCAGGAAATAATATTCTTTGCGTCTTTCGGTAAAGCCACGTAGATATAAAAAAATCACGACGTTTAGATCGCAACACAAACAATCGTCAATTTTCACCTGATGACGATTGCTTGTGTTGCCATCAAAACGTCGTGATATTTGTATTATTTTTTCTATCTACGTGGCTTTACCGAAAGACCCAAAGAATAGGAATTCCGATATTGAGCCCCAAAAAATGACAGCGTGCGTGTCGACGAGATCTACTTATAGGGCTAGGGTTATCCTAAAAGTCTCCAGGCGTTAAACATTCACACGTATCGAGCCCACTCCACCCTCCCACCCACCCATAATCAGTGAACCGAGTAATTCGCCTCCAGCGGAGTGTGACGTTCAGGCAAATAGAAAGCAGCTATGCAGATCCCGCTACCAGTGAGTTACTTGACTCACGTAAGTCATTCAGAATATCCCCATGCAGGAAGAGCGATTTAAAAAAAAACACGTGTTGACATTTCCAAATGTCTGCGCGCGGTACCGAAAACCCTCCCGTAACGCTTTCGTTACTTTAAGAACTTTTTTTTTTGAACGCTAAGTGGGGACTGCGTTTGAGAGCGTTGCACGAGTACACAACTCTCTCTCCCTCTCTCAGGCCAATCCCATAACGGAGCCTCCGGGACGTTTGGAGCGCGAGTGATCGTACGGTCGTACGCGCGCACGCGCGCCATAATCTATCTGGTGCGCGTGTAGTACAACATACATTTATTATTCTAACCAGCGTTGAAGTGTTGCGATGACTCCCGTGAAGGCACCCGACATGAAGGGAACCTTCCTCCCTGTAAAGCCGCGCTGCCGCGAGATATTTGGCCGAGAGAAAAACCGGACACGCTGGTCGAAGAAGCAATATGACCCAATACCCCGAGAGACATAATCCACGCGACTATTTGCAATACGGTACCACAGAAAACGAAGGCACTTTGGAAGGCGTTACATATTCATTAATGCAATACGTCAAAGAGTATAAGACACCTCGTTCGAGACTCAAATATCCCACCTACTGCTTTAGACGTTCCTCCTCGAAGCTACTTGTTGTGTAACCAAGTCTCGGTGACTGATGTCCCAGTCCAAGCCAGCCGGATCAGACGTGAACGTGGTCGGCATCACCTGAGGTGCCATAACCCACGTGGGAATAAATTCCTCTCGATGGCCAATAACAGCGAATTGTCTGATATGGCCACTTTAAATGAGTTGGGTAACCATCAAGTCATTGATTGTTATTGGCAATGTAACTAAATGCGTATGACTGAAGGTTTGCTACACTGAGCAGTACCGATTTCTGCTCTGTCTCTTGGACTAAATTACATATAATCCATGCGTGTGTGCATCATTTTCTTCCTCGTTTCAAAAACATATTTTTAAGTATTTGCCAATTTCGCCCCGACTCCTCCACAGAAAACCACACAGATATGTTTATGGGCATTGGTAAAGTTCAGTTGTGAGGTTTTATTGCGACTAGCTTCGTGAAGTTTTGGTAACTGATGTCCCAGACAAATTATTTAACGGTCGTTGCGATAAGTGGCCCAGTTGACTGCCTGAAAAATAACGTAACAGCGGAGTCATTAACACCACCGCATCCACGCATATATATACACTATTCCAACAATACAAAATGATGTACTCTGATAAGGGCCAGAGCCCGAAACGTCTGGCTACTATACATTCTGTTATAAGGGGCAGTGATATGCGAATGCACGAGATTCATGGTGTGCTGTGTCTTTGTTTTGTACACAATACAACAATATGTATTCAGAACATAAATCAATACGGTACTTCTCAATGGAGTTATTGTAAGACCAGTAAAGAGCCTTTTACGAACTCACAATGATTATCATGGGGAAGTTTAGTCAAACAATCACCAGGACCATCACAGCCTTCATCTAGTAGTGGATGAACAAGGGCCTGTACATTATTATTTCGTCTTATAATGTATTAATATAATTAAGATATTGAGACAAAGTTTTATCTTTTTCAAAGGGACAAACGCACTGCAATGTATGTGGTTGGTATTTAGGAGATACATCTCACGGAGTCTCAACGCCCATTTTCAGTCGGAATGACCCTGCGTTGGAATGCCTTGCCAATTTCTATTAAATTATCATTCAAGATTAATTAAATCATTTTATTCATGAAAAAAAACACAAGTGTGTGTGTTTGTGTGTGAATTCCGCCGATAACTCGTGCGTGGACTTCACCCGAAGTACGATGAGTGTGAATGTGACATGCACGTCATCATTCTTCTGAGATGTTTTGCATTCATTTATTTAGACAATAATGTAATGTCTGTGTTTTTTATTATTATTAAAAATTATTATAAATAGAGCGATTATTTTTTTAATCGTACTTTCGCGCCGTGCCGTTCCGTCATATTCACCTTTCGACAGAAACGGACAAGACCGCCTGTAGCGGGCCAAACCTCAGTCGTGTCTTTTGTGTCGTCGAGGTGGGGCTGGGTGGTGGTGGTGGTGGGATGGGGGCGCGCGTGTCGTTTGTGCAGGAATGCGGCTCGGTGTTTGTTTGTAGTCCTCACAAAGGGTCCCCGGTCCGGGCACAGCGCACGCCGCTCATGGGTCATGTGACCACCGCGGCCTCTGGTTTATAGAGCAGCGGTTATTTGCCAAGGGATGGGTTTCATTATTTGGGAAGGGGGTGGGAGTATTTTCTTGCGGGGGGTGGGGAGATGAAGCAGAGAAAGCTCAGGCGACTTTAAGTGTGTGTGGTGAAGGAAGGTGGGTGGGGGGGGGGTTGAGGTGGCTAGAGTTCGTGTCCTCTCCGTGACCAGGTGAGCCCTCTCACCAACCTGTCCGCACATCTGTCTGTTGTGGTCTGTGACTCACGGCGCTCTCCCCTCCGTGAGACGCGGAAGAATCTCGCTGCATGCGACGGTGAATGCCTTCAGGAGCGGGTAAATCCATTAATCCATTGAGCGCATTCGCTTGCCGTCTCTTAAACGCGCGCATTGATGGAATCCCTTTCAGAGGACGCGTTTACAATGGATACATTAAGGGGATTATGGGGGGGGGGGGGGGGGGGGGGGGGGGAGCGGTGGCGCAGCGGTTACTGCACTTGGGGCTGCCACCGCTAAGGTGCAACACCAAGGCGGTAATTGACGGGGATAAGATGGATATCTCACGTTATCGGGGAGGGGAGAGCGGCACGTAGATGCATTGTCTCTTGAGTGTCGTATTGTTACGCGATTGGCACAAG
>CM025636.2:5413176-5437610 GCA_014621495.2 Entosphenus tridentatus | reverse complement strand
CAGTTTACCATTGGAGTGTAGTTTACCATGGAAATCCAGTTTACCATGGGAGTGTAGTTTACCATGGACGTCCAGTTTACCATGCAGGTCCATTTTACCATGTGAGTTCAGTTTAGCATGGAAGTCCATTTTCCCATGGGAGTGTAGTTTATCATGCAAGTCCAGACCAAAATGTCTCTCCTTGTTATTTTGTTTGGCGACCCATGTCTTACACTCAGCAATGCAATGACGTCGAGAGAACAGGAATAGAGAGGGACGTCTGTTGACTCTTTCAAAATAGTGTCCAGATGTTGTTCCGGGAAAAACGATGACCCGCCGTTCGAGACTAACCATGGAATGGCAGGCAAAGAATTGCACAGTAACCGTCTCACGACGTCTCATTGACTCATGACTCAAAATAATTATCAGCGTCTCCGTGGACAATTTCTGCAATATATAAGCTGACAGTGTATCGCCTCAATATGTCAACAAAGCAAACGTATTCGGGACACAATCTACCGGCCCCACGGCCTCGCGGGAGTATAATAATGCCACCGGCATTGAATCAACTCAAGCGGACATAATGATGCTGACGCGGGTGCGTCAGAACCGGTCCGTGAGTTTTTTCCTGTGCCGAGTCCACGCTGAAGAATGTATTCACTCCTCGGAAGGACCGCGTGAGTGACCGATTAGCACGGTTGGCTATACGGTACGGTGCGAAAGAAGTTCAACGTACATGCGTACACACTTATGGGTTGTGCAAAGTGGAATAGTGCTCGGGTTTTAGTTGTGTGTAGAGAGACGGACACCCCAAGGAGAGACATTATTTGCACTTACTCATATTGGTTCGGCAGGAGCGTATTAAATCCATCAAATTCCCCGCTGTAAATTCCAGGAATTATTGTTGTTCGAAATCATCATAGTTCACCGGGACGATGATCGGCATATTATTATTCTCCGTGGAATCTTGGATATAAAGGCTCGGCGATTTTTGATAACGAAAGATGCTTTTAGCACAATAACGATTTAAAAGTACAACGGAGAGAATATCATTCAACAGCCCCCAAAACCCACCCTCTAAAAGAGAGAGAATATTTGCCGTTAAAAGCAGCCATTCCGCATTTCATGTGTAGTGTCGTAGGTCTCTTCTTTCTCACTCTCCCTTGTGGAGGTGTGTGTGTGCGCGGCGCACACACATTCGGAGACGACGAAGTCGCAGGAGGCACCGTCCTTCCTTTATACAGGTAGGAACAATGTTCCACACTGCCCACCAGGGATTAATTGTCTGTCTGTCTGACGGTCTGTTTGTCTGTCTGTCGTGCATAAATACATATATAATACACACAGCTCTTTGATTGGTGGAGACCTTACAAACAGCTTTTTGATTGGTGGAGACCTACTGCCGGGTACGGAGAGGGGAGGTGCCTAAGGGAGGAGGGTCAGGGGAGGGGCCTAAGCAAGGGGAGGGGGCTGGGTGGGTCACCCCGTGGTGCCCTTATAAAACTCAACGTTTAACCTACACACTACACTATACACGACACGATACACTACACTTATACAGGTAGTAACAGCTTCCACACTGCCCACCAGGTATGAGTTGTCTGGCTGTCGTGCACGAATGCGCTGTCCAACCATGTCCCTACCTGCCCACTCCGAAGGAACGTGTTTAAGTTCACGCCACCAACTCCCGGCCCTCTCTCTCTCTCTCTAACGACCACGCTGCCGTACGACCCGACCCAGACGCGATCCTGCCCGGGTTGCACCGACGGCGTCGACCGAGACAGCCAACAACTATCCGGCCGCGCAATTTAATCGGGCGAAAGCGGCGGCGAGATGAGTCCACTCCCAGAACCGGCAGCCCGAAGCTCTCGCTCTCTGCTGCTTTTATTCTCCTCGGTTTTCCAGGGGCTTCCAGGTGAAGTCTTCCGTGACCCTTGCCCCAGTTCCTCCGCCCTGCCGGCACACACAGCCGCGTATTTGCTCAGCGGCGCGTGCGCTAAGTGTCCACCTGCAGGTGCAGCTGCTGTACAGCAGTCAGCGCTGTGTCACTACAAATGTATTCGAGTGCTTCTTTAAAACAACGCGCCACGTCTCTCTCGGCTTTAAAAGCGAGCGGCTCGCAATGCAATCGTGCCAAGGTTGACGCAGCCCACCATCAACATCATTATCATCATTATCATCATCCGTACAGGACCCATAACATCAGTATCAACAGTTATTGTCCCAGGTATAGCCTTGCTCCTTTTCCCCACCCCCCGCCATCGGAATGTGGAATTTCCACCACTGGCTCAGGACTGTTAAGCAGGAGGTGAGTAACGTCAATTTGAGCAAGATGTCGCTGTCTTTTAAAGTCGTGGCTTAATAACGACACACTGCTTTGTTCATCCCATTATTTCCCAGTCGGAGAAAAACAATTATGTAGGGTTCCATTGACATTTTTTTTTACAGAGGGAATCCGTCGTATACTCACTCGGGATCGAATCCACGACCTCCTGCTTTGCAGGCGAGGTAGTTAACATCTCGCCACCGTAGCGCCCAAATACCATCAACGAGTCTTTATTGATCAGCAAAGCCTCTGTGATGGGTCCATTGCATGATAAAAATACATTCCTAAAGCAGCTGTAATGCAGACATTGGGAGCGTGGTCCGTTTTAAGTCACACACGCTACTGAAATATCACGGTTGCGTGATCCAAAGGCACAGATTATCCAAAACGGCAGGTCAACGCCCGGTGGCAAACAGCGCGACTGAAAGTAAACACTGATAAATAAATAAATAAACATTGTCACGTTTCGTGAGCTGAGCAAGGCCATCGTTAGAATTTGGCAAAGAGACGATGGGCAGGAGGGAAGTCTCGAGTCGAGCTGTGCAGGAAAGGAGCGGGCAGAGAAGCGTTGCGACCTCCAGTGCAACGAGCGAGTCGGTGAGCGGGAGTGGATGAATGATTCTGTGAGATTTGCTGGTTTCATCATCTGGTCCAACACCAATGGAGACTAGGCTCTAAGAAAAGCTGTCTCGGGTGTGGACCAATCAACTTCAAGGACAGTGCATATCATTATCATTTTCAGAGTTGTTCCTTTTTGTGTGGATTTTGACTGCTTGTGTTGTGGTTATTGCAAACATGATGCCTTGAATTTTTGTACCAGTTGAAAGGGTAAAAACCTATTACTGTACTATATTTGCTGGTTTATCCAGGATGTTTCTATTGCGCGTGGTCGCTTTAAGATGTTCTCTGTTCATATGTAGTTTGTTGCGGTTGCACCCGACTCAAGAGCCGCATGGCTCACAGGGCTAGTACCTAGTAAATGAAACTTGAATGGAAACTTGAGTGGGTGAGTGAGAGACTGAGTGGGTGGATGCGTGTGTTGTTGTGACTTGCAGTGTGGTGAGTGGGTGGGTGAGGGAGGGAGCGAGCGAGCGGGTGGGTGAGTGGGTAACTGAGTAAGTGAGTTGTTGTGACCCGCAGTGAGGTGGTGGTTGAACTCAGTGTGGTGGACGAGACGACACAGTCAGTCTGTGAGACCGAGTCCTCAACAAGGTTGGATATAAGTGAGTGGGTAAGAGAGTGAGTGAGTGCGTTGGTAGGTGAGTGGGTGAATGAGTAGGTCGGTGGGTGGCTGAGCGAGTAGATGCATGAGTGAGTGGGTGAGTGAGGGACTGAGTGGGTGAGTGTGTTGTTGTGACCTGCAGTGTGGTCAGTGGGTGGGTGAGCGAGTGAGTGACTGGATGAGTGAGGGACTGAGTGGGTGGGCGAGTGTTGTTGTGATCCGGCAGTGAGGTGGATGAGAGGATACAGTCGGTGCCCTGATATAGACCGAATCCTCAATCAATGGGCAGCGATTTCAGCCACATCACCTCTACATAACAAAAGTCCCAGTCCCTTTTACACGCACCTTTACATCATCCGCACCTAGTTTACACAACAAAGGCTCATTCCTAACAGCGTGCTCCAGCCGCACCGAACCTCACAAAAATAATATTCAGGGCCTACCTTGGCTCCTCCCACCCTCAACCAGTATATATACAAGGACTCTTTTCTTGGAATTTCTCTCACTTGATACAGCTATCGTGCTGTGACGGTTCCACCTGAAGACGGAAGCTTGTGTTGCCTCCGAAACGTCGTGATTTTTATTTTATTTTTATTTTACGTTTATTAATTTAAATTTTTTACATACGTGACTTTACCGAAAAAAACTAAGAATACGAAAAATGGGCGGAGGAATCCATGGGTGACGTCCCATGGGAACAGTGACAATGGCAGTCGTAGTCACGACAGAAGAGTGACGCACTTTCACAAAGGTGTTTTTTTTTTGTTTATCCGTCGTAACAACAGCTCCAAGTGCCGGTTACAGCGCAAACCCGTCGCGCGCTCCAATGGGGCGCGTGGCGGGTAACTCGGCGTGCGGGAGATTCCGCGCCGAAGGTGGTGATTTCATTAGACGATTCACACTCGTGATGTCTCCCGTTGAAAAAGTGGGCGCGGGGCGACGTTCGGCAGCCTATTATTTGGCCTGTCTCTTCGTGTCTCTCCGCGTGACTTTAATGAACGCCGAAAGAATAACCACCTACCCGCACCCCCCTCGGCTCTAAACCAAGCCGTTCAACGCTCTACGAAGCACGCCGTGTACCGACACCGATGCCTCGATTTTTTTTTTTGGCAGACAATTGGTGAACGCGAAAGGGTCGGAGCGTGACGTTGGGTCGAGAGGAATTGAGTTTGGAGAATGGCTTGCTTGCTTGGCTTGGCTGCAGCTGGTTTCGTGTGTTTTTCGCAGCTCGAGTCACTCAACACGGGCGTGCATTCGCAGCACCGACCTCGACTAGGCTGCGATGTTCTTACACGTCTGGTGATTGAGCCGGCACGGTGACGAGATGATCGCCACTTCTCTTGGTATGCAGGAAGGAGGTCGTGGGTTCGATCCCGACGCTGACACGCCTGTCGTAGATTTGGAGTTCACGTGTCTCTTCTCCCCGTAGTCGCGTGGATTTTTCTCTGGGTCCTCCGGTTTCCCCCTCTAAACATGGGTTTAGAGTGTTTGGCTGATATTAATTTCTACGTGATAAGCCACTTCATTGAGCTATTAATTGTCGCCAGGTCGCTACTGAAAAGGAGCTTTTGAGCTCAGTGAGCCTTATCTGGAAAAACAAAAAAACATTTTAGCTTAGATACGTCAGTAATTACCACGTGCTTTGCATGCATTGGCGGTTTTATTTTTTTACATTAACCTGCGTTGTGGTGGTCTGCGGTTATTAATTTAGTTTCATATGTAAAACTTTTTAAAGTTTATTTTCGTCGTGCATCACGATGTCCCGACTTCTCCCCGCAGTGCGGAAGCCGTTGAGTCGCGAACTCAACACCAGCATGTCGCGCGAAGTGGATAAAGCCTCGATTACCAGCGGACGCCTTCAACAAACTAATGTCACAATATCACAGATGTCGTCGATTCATGTTTGCAAATGTTTCGATTCTTCATTGTGATACAGTTGTTGTTGTTGTTGCTGTGTTGATTTATATAATTGCTTCGTGTCCGTACTCATTTGTTTTGCTTTTATTATCATTGGTCACCGAGGTTACTCTCGCTTGTTTTCGCTCCGATTGAGTCGGGGACGAGGTCACACGCACCTCCGATTAGCACGTACGTACGTACATATTGAGGTCTTGGCTGATGGGTAGGTTGCCTTACGCCGATTATTCAAAGGTCTAAGCCACCCTTACAACCTTTCAGGAAAATAGCAAATAGGACGGGTTGCCACCTCTGTGGAACAAAAAAATCGGGGACATACCAGGAGAATGATATCTCATAATATCAGAATAGGGGGAGAGGGAACATGGGAAATGGTTGTCTTGAGTGCTGTCTCGGTATTAATATCGTTACGCAAATGTCGAACACGTGTTTTTGTTTTTACCATGCCGGTAAGACTTACAGATTAGTCCCAGGACAGCCGCGACCTCAACAAGTGGATGATCCCCGGGAAAGCAAGGACAGGTGGCATCCCGAAAGCGAGTTTCCTGAAGATGAGCTTTCGGCAACGGAGCAGATGGCCAAGCGCCGTACGGAGTCACACACGCGCGCGCAGATGTCTCAAAACCGGCGTGCATCGCCGGGCTAATTGGTGGTACAGCGCCACGCGTGTCCGCAAATAACTTCGCGCGCGTTAGAAGAGCTCTGAGAATGCTGTTGCCAATACATTGAAACTTGAGTCACTACCTATGAGATCTTCACTCAGAACTGCTCTAGAGGAGGTGTACACCCCTAGCTGCCAGTGCTATTCAGTGGCGTAAAATAAAATGTTTCGCTCCGGATGATCGATACAAAGTATGACCTGTGTTTTGATTTAGTGTGCTGATCTTAAAGGTGCATTGAAAATGTATAATACTCCGATTGATGCTCCTGCTGTTGTGGAGTGACTCATGCAGCCAGCTATGGCTGCAGGGTTTTGGTAGTACATGTTGTTTATGCCATTTATTGTTAAAATTCCGTCACAGTTCATATTATCACTGTTTCATTGCTTACATGGCTTTATTTTGGTGATTTCGAAAAGTGTTTTGGTTTAGCCATGTTTGTTTGTTGTAGTACAGAGTTAGACTGATGGCCTTAATCTAAGTTGTCTTGTGGTTGTTGTTGTTGTTGTTGTTGTTTGACTTGCATCCCACTGGGATTTTTGCACACAGCGTTGGTGTACGATGTTTTTTTCTGCAATATTTTGCTGTCTTTTCTTGGATTTTCTGTTTGCACTTAGTCACATATTCACTTTAAGATGTGTTTTGTTCATGTTTTTGTTTTTTGTTTGTTGCGGTTGCACCCGATTCAAGAGCCGAATGGCTCACAGGGCTATACCTAATAAATGAACTTGAACTCACGTCGCATTGTGACGTACGAGCCGACATTGATTTTGATTGGAGCGAGCTGCCACTCGGTGCGCGGTGCGAGTGCGTGACGGTGGCGTCGCCTCTCGCGTGCGGCTGCGGGGTGGATTGTCGACGTCGCGATGGGTGCGTGACGTGTGACTGGCGGGGAGAGAGGGGAGGGGGGGCAGGCCTTTATCAAGCGGTGGATAGAACATAGTGCATTGTCTTCGTGCTGTTCACCTTTTGGCGTCCTCTGGTCTAACACTGTTTGAGACTAGGCTCTAATGAAAGCTGCCTCTGGTGTTGACCAATCAGTTTCAAATACATATTTTTTTTGCATGTTCACCACAAGTATATGTGGTTAATGCAGACATGATTCCTTGCAAAGGTTTCAGTTTGGTGTTTTAACATCTTAACACCTGTTAATTGTCTCACTAGCCAATTGTCTAAATAGCCAATTGGGTCACTAGCCAGAAAGGGGAAAACCCCTTTTATCATAATCTAATACTGGCAAAGGAGGTCTCATGATATACACGTGAATGCCTGTAATCCTCCAGTGCTGTGGAGACAGCAGCGAGGTGTTGGTCGATGACCGCAACAGACGGTGTGTGAAACTCCCTTCCTACCCATGGGTGGGAATCGAGAATGTATCACTATACTGTGGCTCGCTAGAAGATGGCAGTACAGCAAGTGTAATTATTGCCACGTGTTGCTATCTGTACGGGGGATAGAGTGTTGCCCAACCACACACTTGGGTTTTCTCCCAGTCCCCCCCCGACTTGTATAATAAACGCTCATTATGAATTGGCTGCACGAACGTTAAAATTAATAAATAAAATGTAAGACCCTCTTGAAAGTGTCCTATGACTCAGTGTGGCTTTCCTGGATCAATAAGTAAATCATTATTATAGCCTGATAGAGGCTATAGGGTGGTCTTTGTATTTGTGCGCGTGAGCCTGTGCACAGTGAGGTGTGAAAGATAAGGAGACTCTGAGGAGCATGGCGAGAAATTGGATCTGGAGGTGGCGATGGATCTACAGTTCACAATGGATCTCAAGGTGACAATGGATCGCAAGGTAACAATGGATCTCAAGGTAACAATGGATCTCAAGGTAACAATGGATCTCAAGGTAACAATGGATCTCAAGGTAACAATGGATCTCAAGGTAACAATGGATCTCATAGTGACAATGGATCTCAAGGTGACAATGGATTTCAAGGTGACAATGGATATGCAAGTGATGGAGGATCTGAAGGTGATGATAGATCTAGATGTGATGATGGATCTGCAGGTGACCATGGATCTAAAGGTGATGATAGATGTAAAAGTGACGATGAATATGGAAGTGGCGATGGGTCTGGAGGTGGCGGTGGACCTGGAGGTGGCGGTGGATCTAAGGGCTATGAAGACAGAGAAATTACTCAGACAGTGGACCCCAACTCACAGCACAAACAACTCGGAGTATGAAATATAAGAGGCCTCGTTGACATCGCCTTCTACACTGAAACTGCCTCTATGCCAATTGGCACAGAGGCAGTTGCTAGTGACCCAATTGGCTAGTGAGACATTTGGCTAGTGAGACAATTGGCTAGTGAGACATTTGGCTAGTGAGACAATTGGCTAGTGAGACAATTGGCTAGTGAGACAATTGGCTAGTGAAATGATTGGTTAGTGAGGCAATTAACCAGTGAGGCAATTAGCTAGTGAGACAACTGACTAGTAAGCTAGTGAGCCCATTGTCTAGTGGGCTAATTGGCTAGTGAGATAATTGGCCCGTGAGCCAATTCTGGACCTCGCCCAGAAAAACCGCAGCCGACTATGACACTCACTCACCAAGCACTATATGCAGGTTCAATCCTACTTAGCCTGCGGCAAATGATGCAACACGTTTGGGGAACAAGAGATTTGCGAATTGGCGAGAGTCGGACTCCCAGTGATGTAGGGCTTTGTCTTAAGGCGCTTAAATGCGTTGCTCCGCAAGGATGCCGGCCGGCTCGGTGGATCTTTCCAGAACATAAAAAAACCCTCCACACAGCACTTCTCGCCTGCGGCGCTTGGCGAATTCAAAACTGCTGCCCCTCCACGCGGGATGTTTTGATCACAGTCCCAGTTCTCCACGGAGGATGTTCTTCGTGGCAGCTGTCGGCCCGGAATTAGCGCCGTTTCCGCTCGCGAGTACGCGCGGCTCGGAGCGAGAAAATCATCCACCTGCCAGTCTCGTACGTTCAAGTCGATGGGGTGTAATGATCGGTGGTACTCCCACGTCTGTTCCCACTCATACGTGACTTCGCATCGGCTCTCTCTCTCTCGCACACGCACACACAGACAAAGATGCCCCGCGTAGCCTTTAACAGACGGTTGGGGCAAGTGCTGCTAGTAAATAGCGCCGATTAAGGTGAGGGAGTGGTGTGGTCAGGACCACGCCTTCGTCTCCCCAATGCCGGTCTTTACACACCAAACCAGGTACTTATTTCAGGCTGAGTTTATCCACGAGAGGCCCGGGACTGATTAAGATATTCGTCGCTGATGTTGGTCGCGTGTTTGCTATCTGTACGGGGGATAGAGTTAACATCGTGAGCTAATCACTGCGCCACCGCTCCCAAAACTCACAAAGACAGCTATCGCCCGTATAGCCTTAACAGACTGTAGGGGCAAGTGCTTCTTAGCGAGCACCTATTAAGGCCGGCACAGCACACGAGGGGGTGGGTGGCCAGCACTACGCCCGGCCGCCTTTACCTCCCCAATGCCGATGTTTACACACCGCACCAGGTACTCGTTTGAGACTGAGTCGACCTAGGGGAGTCTCAGGACCCGTTCAGATCATCGTTTCCGATGTCGGTGGCCGTGAGCGGGAATCGAACTCGGGTCGCCGGGTTCGTGACGCAGCTCGCTCACCGCTACGCACACTCAATGGGCACTGTTTGAAAATGATGCTCAGATGACTCAGATGGTCAGAGCAATCCTCGAGGTTCAGCCACTGCGCGTGATGAAACCGGGTTCTCAAGTGCATTGAGTTGATGGTCTCAGCGTGGTCACCAATGGCTCACACAGACACCCATAGACTCATATAGAGACCCAAAGGTGACCACATATTCTTAGGGGTTTTTTTTCGGTAAAGTCACGTAGGTAAAAAAATAAAATTAATAAAAGTAAAATAAAAAATAAAATAAAAATCACGACGTTTCGGAGGCAACACTAGCTTCCGTCTTCAGGTGGAACCGTCACAGCATGATAGCTGTATCTAATTTTATTTTTATACTTTCGTGACTTTACCGAAAAAAACCCTAAGAATATGAATCCTTGAGGTCACGAAAGCTTCAAATCTAGAATTAGTGACCACATATATACACGGATTCGCGTAGACTGAGTTGTGATTACATCCGGTTCTCAGGTGCAGTGAGTTATTGGGTCCAGCACACTCACCTGAACAATTGAAATCCAAATATTATTTTTGCTTGACTAAATACCAGTTCCGATAATGACAATGAAAGTTGTGAGTTAATGCCATCTGATGGTAAATATGCACATGTAGCAGCTTGTGTTTGAGATAAAAGCAGTGACGTGGAAAGGGTCGCAGATGTCACGCTAATAGTGATAATGTAGTTCTGTCACATCTACTTCTGCGGGCAATTCTCCAGCAAACAGGGTGATGACGCATTGTTTTGCGAGTCCTGAACGGACACTTTATCTCATCAAATAATTTCCAAGCCATACTGACCAACGTGGTGAAGTATGGTCAAAAGTATACGAGGCGGCCCCCCCCCCCCCCCCGTGACCGACACGGTCTGTGGATGCCTTCATGTTTGCATGTTTGTTGAACTTTTTTCGCACCGTACGCAGCTCACTGCGCCAATTGTAGGTGCGGGTGAAGGGCAACAAACTAAACACAACAAGCAGCGGATTGATAAATGCGCTGGTCAGCCTTGCAATGTTTGGCATTAATAAATAATGCGCATGTAGATTATGTTGCTATTTCAGAATTTTAAACACGATGATATGTGTACCAAAAATAAGACTCGTGCCCAAAGCTTTGTACAGACACACGTTTAGTTACAAGCCGTGAATGGGCCACGTGCAATTGAGATAGAAATGTGTGTGTGTGTTTTAAAGAGCTTGGTGATTCTTGACTTAAAGCTTTCGTGACTGCAGGAATTCATATTCTTGGGTCTTTCGGTAAAGTCACGTGGATAGAAAAAGTATTTAAAGTAAAATATCACGACGTTTCGTTCGCAACACAAGCAATCGTCATCAGCAGATTGCTTGTGTTGCGATCGAAACGTCGTGATATTATATTTTTCTATATTTTTTTCTATCTACGTGACTTTACGGAAAGACCCACAAATATAAGCTTGGTGATTCATACACAGATCGTTAATAAGCATTCAGGGAAGCAGAAGCATCTGCTATTATGCTCGCGGCAATTGTTGCGTTAAACGACTAAAAATGTTTCATGCAAATTGCAACCTCGTGGCTCAGTGGTAGCGCGAATGACCGAGGGGGGAGGGTGGTTGACTCAGCCTATCATCTCTTCGGGGTCGATAAAACAGACACTAAGTTTGTTAGTGATGTTAACGAGATGAGTACCGTACATCTACTCTGGATAGACTCGCCCCCCCCCACCCGCCAAAGCAATGTGGAATTACCACCGTTGGCTCTGCAGGGCTGTCGATGGGAAATAAGCACTGCCTCAATCCCCATGAGATGTTAACTACCTCGCCTGGTTCCAGAAGGTCGTTGGTTCGATTCCGACCCGGACGCCTGCTGCTGTATATTTGGTGTTTGCATGTTCTTTCTCTCTCTCCTCGTGGTCGCGAGGATTTTTCTCCGGGGTTGTCTACATTTAGAAACGCGCGTTTTGAGTGTATTTAGCTGCAATCAATCTCCACGTGATAAGCCACTTCGTTGAGCTGTCATTTGTGTCCAGGTCGCTCAGCCTGACCTCACCTGGTAAAATAAAAGTCGTTTGAGTTTTAGATAAGTGTGAGAAGGAACCCACTCTGAATACTTCACTTTTATAGTAATCAGCGTTAAGAACAAAACACATCTGGGAGGCTGCTGGCGCTGTGATTGCTCGCAGACTGCACTTGGGATCCAGAGGTTGCGAGTTTGATTTGATATTCTGCCAATCACCAATTTTTTGTTAAATCATTGTGCATTATCCCACCTTCTCCAATACATTTAATCAGTGAGGAAGAGTAGACCAATATACCCTCTAGGAGGGCTCTTTGGAGTGGCTGAAGACGACCGCTTGTGTTGCGTTAGAAACATCGTAGTTGTTTGTTATTGTTATTATTTTCTTTGAACCTATCTACGTGACTTTACCGAAAGACCCAAGAATATGAATTCCTGCAGTCACGAAAGCTTTAAGTCAAGATTTTACAACTAAATAATTTATAAACAAAATATGTTTTATACAAAAAATGTCTCATCTCCAGTTGCATGGTGAAACGGTGCCCTGATTATTTTTAATTCAAATGGCGCTCTCGGCAGACGCCACGAGATGAGTACCGTACATCTCCCAGCCAGCAATGCACCACCCGGTGGAGAGAATGGCCCTAAATAAAATAACAAAATCTAAGAACAAATTGCAGAAGTTTATCCATGCAGGCCGTGTGCTGAAGACTGTTTTCCAGCGCAGTTAAAAGTTAGCATCGTCAGATTCTCAGCTCTGGCCCCTGAACTGGGGTTGCATGACAAGCGATATGAATGCAAAGCAGAGGCAAAGGGAAGCAAGTCAGTCAAGGCAAATACAAGAATAATAATAACGACGACGTATCTAAATACAAATTCTCTAAGTACATACATCATGGGCGGATGAAACCCTGATTCGAAAGCCTGGGATCTTAGCCGTCTGACACCCGAGTCGCCTGATAATCATCTTTTGAACAGTGCACAGTGAGTGTGGACATGCGTGCGTGTGTGGCGGTGGTGGTGTAGCGGTTAGCGCTACGCTACGCTACGGACCTGGCGACCCAGGTTCGATTCCCGCTCACGGCCAACATCACCAGTGACGATTATCTGAACCGGGCCTGGGCCTCCCCTAGGTCGACTCAGCCTCAAATGAGTACGTGGTGCAGTGTGTAGACATCGTCACTGGGGAGACAAATGCGGCCGGGCGTGGTGCTGGTCACCCACCCCCTCGTGTTCCGTGCCGGCCTTCATAGGTGCTCGCTAACACCACTTGCCCCAACAGTTTGTTAATGCTATACCAGCATCTTCGTCTTTGTTGGGAGAGGTGGCGCAGCGATTAGTTCACTGAGCTACGAACCGGGCAACTCGAGTTCCATTCCCTCTCACGACCAACATCGGTGACGAATATCTGAACCAGTCCTGGGCCTCCTGTAGGTCGACTCAGCCTTAAATAAGGACGGCAGGGCGTGGCGCAGTGATCAGCGCACTGGGAACCCGAGTTCGTTTCCCGCTCAGGGCCAAGCCAGATTTGAAGCTCGGACCTCAGCAATACCGGCTCGGTTACTCTGACCCGTACAGAGCCACCAAGACCAACTCTGCGCGATGCTCATGAACGTCAAAGGCATCCCACGACAATGAATACACAAAGCGCTCGGCTATTGCAGAAGGCATTCAGAGCGGCGTGGAGTAGCCGCGGCCGTGATGATGGCGTGTGACAAGAGTCTGACAGCACAGATTTCAGAGCACGCGGTCAACGCTGCATAAATGAACACAAATATCTAGGGGATGTGGATCACGTTATTGGCGTTTCACTTGCTCCGTATGATGCGCTGTCGTATAATTTGACGTGAACTTTGGTATCACTGGTTCTCAACTTTTTTATTCGTCTACTTCTTTACCGCCCTTGTTGAATTTCGCTTCGACCGTGTAACACCCCCTCCACCCCCCACCTTGCCTGACCTGACATGGTTCTGATGAATAAATGTATGAATAATGAACATCAATATTTTGAACCCGACTTTCAATTCTGTGAGGCAGTGCCGGATTATCCTCGTAGCAAAAGTAGCTTCATATGTAGCTATCAATTCCGGTTCAGTGATTCTGCACTTGCTCTGTTACTATAGTACTAGACTGCCTTCTACTTTTATGAACGACTGTGTGTTTAAGGTGAGCGATTTGCCGTATTATCTTGCTATATAGCAAGTACAAAAAATACAATTCCTTTACTATGCATGTAAAAAATGCGTGTGTTTTAATATTTACGTTTTTTTTATTTAGGGCCCCTTTGTAACATAAACTACAGGCCCGCACTAGCTTCATCCGGCACTGCTGTGAGGTTTCCTAACTGAGCAAAGTAACTGCGAGCGAATACAATCAACGGACCTTCTGCACGCGTGATGTGATTTACTCTTGGATAGCCCGCATTGTTAACGGTCGGCGAGTTCAAAGAGGTTTTTGATATCGCTCAAAGTCACCGCGTGGATTTAAAATTGATCGCAGTTATTTTATGGTTGCAGTTTTCACACGTGATCATCCACCAATGACTCTCACGTATGATACGATTTCACGCATTCATAAATCACCTCGTGTAACCCCCTGGGGCATTGCCACGTGTACCCTCTGGGGGTCCGCGTATTTCCGGTTGAGATCCGCTGCCCGACGTCACCCGTCTACTTTGTTGTTGTTGTTGCTGCTGCTGTTGTTGTTGTTGTTTTGACGCTGATTGTGATTGATCTTAAAATACATTTCTAATCTCTCGGCTCGCGATCGGAAGAGTGCAAGATCATATCCTGGTCGGGATTTGACGCAGTCCATCCCGCTCGGGGTCAATAAAATGAGTACCACGTTATGGGGAAGCAAACAGCGGCTGCCCTGTATGGAGAAACGTATCCTCGCCATAGGAATGAGTAATTTCCAACACTTGCCCCGGGCCCGTAGTAGCGGGAGTTATAAACACCGCCACCTTGCTTCATTTGAGCAGGGAAATCACTCTGACCTAAAACAAAACCGCAACGTAAATAAACAAAGTTGATGCTCCTTCTTGGTTCTTTCGGTAAAGTCACGTAGAATGGAAATAAAATAAAAAAAAACAGCGTCTCCCCGACAGACCTGGTCTTCACCTGAGGACGGCTGCTTGCGTTGTGGCCGAAACGTCGTGAGAATTATTTTATTATGTTTTATTTTTATTATTTTATTATTTCCATTCTACGCGACTTTACCGAAAGAACCAAGGAGATGAATCCCTGCAGTCACGAAAGCTTTAAATTGAAATTAAAAGTTGATGCTGCTGTGCAGGGATACCTTGCGGGTCGACTACGCGGGCGATAGGAGTTGAGCAAGGGGCTGTTACCGCCTGCAGCCACTCGGGAAAACGTGCGGGAGAGGCGTTGCCACTTTGGCGAGAGAGAGCGAGCGAGAACGAGAGAGAGAGACAGACACATAGCCCTGCGCAGAATTAGTATTCAGGATGTGGAGTGCCTCTTGGGCAGGGCTGGCTCGAATCCAGAATTACAGCGTGTGCCAGCAACAGGCGAATGATCTCGGCGTGGGATCGTGCCATGCGTGATGTTTCTCCTCTCTACGTGCCCTCTTAATTGCACCTCGGCCCTTTACGCACAGCGAAAAATGGCATTATTAACCGGGTGGTGTGTTCCCTTGCCCTCATTAAGATCTCCGAGGAGAAACCGGTGCTGGTGGTGGTGGAGGGTGTGGGTTCGTGACCGTGACACGGATTCGTCATCGGTCTTGCTCTATCCGCTGCCGGATGAAGGCGCAGTCGACCGGACGCGGCGACCCATCTAGCTCCTGCTCCGATTAGAATTGCGGCAGTGGTGCTTATCTCTTGTTCACAGCCGTGAGCAAGCAGTGGGCACTCCACATTCCTATGGCAGAATGTGATAGTCTCAACACAAAACGTTGAACTTATTTTATCGACCCTCGCAGGGATCATAGACTGAGTCACCTGCCCCCCCCCCAAAACAACTTTTGAACTCGCGATTTTTCCATTGTGAGCTGATCACTCTACCGCTGAGCCATCCGTCCCGCTTACGAGCTGGTTGGATCCCTGCCTGTAGTTGACACCCTCTCTCGGACTCGTTCCTTACCAAGGCTGCCACTCTGTGGCTCATCTGGACCACCGGCCATCATCCCCTCAAGGCGCGTGTCCTTCCCAAGAACACACACAGCACACACACTTGTTCTGAAAAGTCGATACTAACTCTCTAATTTGCAATCGTCCTTTGGTCCATGCTTTCATTTTCCCGTCAGTGTAATTCCAAGCATTGGACTCACCGTGCCTCTCTACGTTATACGTTTGTTCCATTATCTGTCAAATGCCAATGTTTCTGCAATCTCGCAACGACTTTTCTGTTGAGATGTTCCTTTTTTTTTGCTGTTCGCCAGCAAGGTCACAATCTCTCCCAAGAGCACGACTGGAATATAGTTGAAGATTTTAAAAAAATACAAGGTTAAACTTGATAATAAAAAAATATGTGCTTCCAAATTCAAATCTTTAAGGTTATGAGCGGTTGGGTGAATTGCTACATCGCGGCCCCGCCCCCCTCCCCCTCCCGATACGTTCCTTCTTTTAGCCCCGCCCCCCTCCCTCCCGATACGTCCCATTCATTGGCTACCACATTCTGATGACCCCCCCCTCTCCTCCCCCCCCCTCAACTTGCTTTTAAGGGCTTACATCTTGAATCCTTGCCTCACTTGATGCAGCTAATCTGGCTGTGACGGTCCCACCTGATGACGGAGACTTGTGTTGCCTCCGAAACGTCGTGATTTTTTATTGTTTTATTTTTATTAATTTCATTTTTTACCTACGTGACTTTACCGAAAGAACTAAGAATATGGTGAGAGGTGGCAGCAGCTTGGGAAGGCCTTCATCCAACAGTGGATTGAACATGGCTGCTCGTGATGATGACGAAGGTTGTACATGTTCTAAATGTAACCATGCATCAATAACACTGGTCAACACACTTTTTCTCGCATAAGGTATTCCAACGGTTTTAAGGTAATTTTGGGGTGCTGATTCCAAATGTGGCATCAGTTTTTGTCTATCACATTAGGTTTTTGAGATATAAAATATTGCATTTTCAATAAAAACTGCAGAAGAAAAATATTACATAAAATGATATTATAAACACACTATCCTAAAAATACAGCACCATATTTTAACACTAAATTAGTCACTGACTCGCAACAACTTGCAATCATAAGTGAAAGAGTTAATTTCGGGTAAAATCAATGAAAATGGGGTATGCCGATAGCATAACATGAGATGTGATAGAGCAAATCTGATATCAGATTTGGAATCAGCACCCTGAAATTAGTCTAAAACAGCTGCAAAAGTCCAGGCCATAAAATTTTTGTTTTTTGTTGACCAGTGTAATAAATGTCGGGTTTAAATCCAGCCAAAGCTGTCCAGGGCTGAGCTCCAGAAAATATCCCCCACCAACCCCACCCCCACAACCCCCACTTGTCGGGGGTTCGGAGGGGAGGGGCGGTGCGGTGTCCGGGGAGTTTGGGAGTTGGGGAGACACCCCGGAAAATATTAAATGAGAAATTAATTCCTGAATAAGTGGACGACGTTTGAAATGTCCATGACCTGACAAGGCAGAGGATGAATTATTTATACGTGAATTTGCTGGCACTAGAATGGCACTAGCCAATACCACCTTGGAGTTTAATCATATTTGAATTGTATTATTTAACGATCATTTCATTTGTAAATTAACGTTCTCAAATATTTATTCTCAAATCGGTTCACGTCCCGTAAACAGCTCCATCCTCGGCAAAAACTTACCGCGCTGACCGGCGTGGTGAAGTATGGTCGAATCAACCCTCACGTGACCGACACGGGGTGCGGTGGCGCTTCTTATCCAGCATCGGATTGAAAACGGCTGTGAATTATTGATATTACTACGATTCTAATAATAATTGAAACAGTAATCCGATGGTGTATGCACGTTGCAACCCGATTTTCCGCTGTCATTCATTTAACCCAGGACTCCGTTTTGTTCTCATTAGCCGATTAGCATGCTCTTAAACAAACATCATCTGTCTTATTGTGTTTAGTATCATCATCATCATCCTTGATCGATCCACTGATGTAAAAGCATGCAGATAACATACGCGCCTCTCAAAACGGTCTCGTTTAATCAGGAGTTGCTCTACCACTGCACAGCTGCAGCCACAATAACAATCATCATCATTTGCACAAACTCCCAATTAATGCAGCAATCTTCTCTATCCCCTCTGTGATGTACGGCCATGTGCGCTAAACAGCTGCGCGCATAACGCTGTGCACATCTTGAGCTTTAATTTGCTCTAAATGATGTGCTTTACACACCTTATTTTCTCTCTGGAGTGTTTTGTCTTAATTCATTCTATATGAAAATTACCATCAGCAGGAGCAGCAGCAGCCTCGGTCAGTCCACTGCTGGATTAAAGCCTCTGATAATCTCGATCCACCTCAGCGCTTGCACCTGAACTGATTCAATCTCTCCATATCCCCTCGGTGGCTCCATCCACCAATGGATGAAAGCTTCTCCACGCCATGTCGGTCATCGTGTCTACTTTACCACACTTCACCACGCTGGTCAGTGAAGGGTGGGGGGAGGGGGCTTCTGATATCACTCGCCACTGACGTTAGCGTGTGGCCAAGAATCGAACTCGGCTAGCTGGGTGTATAGCGCTGTGCGCGAACCACTGCGCCACCACTCCCACATGATTACGTTGAACAAAAAAAAATGTCGTTGTTGTCGCGGTTGATTGCAGACAAATGCGTTGTTTATGTTTCTAACTCTGCATTCGCTGATTGCAAAAAAATAAACGTAATAAGAGGCTTTACTCTTTCTGGCAAATCAAACGGGAGGTGTTAAGATGTTAAAACACCAAACTGAAACATTTTTGCGAGGCATTAAGTCCGCATTAACCACACGCGCTTGTGTCAAACACGATCCATGCAAGCAAACACGCTCCGATAATATATGCATGGTCTCTGAAGCACGTCTTCTATTTTTCGTCAATTTGATACTGGCAAAGAAAGAGGTCCCATACATACATATATATCTGCATTCGCTATTATGCAATCTCTGTATCTCCCCCTGGGGTCTCCCTTGACACAAAGGCTGTTTTCTCAATGGGCTCTCCACCTGCTTACACAATAAAGGTCCCAAATTTCCATTCCTCAGGTGTACCCTGACACTGGGGAGGGAGGATGGAGGCGGATTTAGCATGACACCGCCATTGGACGGTGACTCGACACCCCAGATTTGTGTGTTAATGACGATCGTCAGCTCCATCGCCGACACACGCACAGACTCGCACGCGTGAGAGTTGAGATGATGATGGTGGCGACAGTGATGATGATCTTATACACTGATTAGAAGGGTAATTCATTAAATTGAGGTTGTTATACTCGTTGAATTATGATGATGATGATGACCGCGATGATTAAACGCACGTTCTGGAGAATTTGACCAATTCTATCCCTCTGCTACCGCGCCTGTGTTATCGCGGTCGTACCCCGCGGTGCTGTCCGACGTGTCGCAGCCGGGAGCTTCTCGAGGAACTGGCATTTTATAATCGGGGCCCCCCGGAGCCGCGAAACGTCGGACATCACGGAGAGACGAAAGACACCATCGTAAGAGGCCAGCGTCTGCGTCACGCCACGTGTCACATTTCATTACGTCCGGTTTGCCGAACGAATACTGTGACGCAAGGTCGCACTCGTTGCACACAGAGTGCTTTGCCAAACAATGAGCCACATGAGCTTCTTTTGACGATCTCGTCAAGGAGCATGAACTGCCTGGCGAACACTCCGGTCGTCATCGGTGCAGCAGCAGCAGCAGCGGCGGCGGCTTTTGGCTAGCCCGTTGAAAAAAGACGATCACCGCGTAACGCTTTCAGATGCGCTACTGTGGCCGTCTGGAACGCTCTTCCTTCCGACATCAGGAAGCCACTGGAGCTGTGCACGTTTGAATCATCATCGAGATTGAAAACTAATTTCTTTACCAACTTCTTTCTTGTGTTTAGTTGGTTGGCCTTCCTCCGCACCTCCGATGAGCACTGTTGGCCACGTACGGTGATAAAGAAGACGTGCTTTTGACCGATTATACTAAAAGCTAGAGGGGGCTTGGGTAGGACACGGCTCAGATTACAGCCGATTGTCAACAATAATGATGGAGTGGCAGCCGACGATTGATTTGAAACTAATTTATTTAGGACCGATGTTTGAAAGTTCAAATACATCCGAGGATCAACGCTCGACGGAAAGCGTTCCGGGAAGGCATGCGTGTGCATGCTTTGTCTTCCTTGCACTTACAGCAGCAGGGAGAGTTACCTATTGGCGCTGCGACGTCTTCAGCATTCCAGACATATTTCCATCGAAATATTGACTGCAACGCCGCCTCCCCCCAGAACGTTCGCTGTGAACGTGGAAAATCAACCGCCGCTCATCGCTCGCCTCACTTGACTCTCCTCTCAAACTCAAGGAGGTTCAAGGCAACGCTCTCCCGAAAGCGACGTGGCCCTGCGCGTCCTCTCGCGCACACCCGAGATGAATGCGCACTGACTCGGAGTCAACGGTGACGGCGCGCTCCGTACACGCTGAGAATAACGCTGCTCGGACGATCGCAATTTACGTTGCGAATGCGTTTTACGCGCGAGCGTCATGCAGTTAGAGCGCCAGATATACAAGACTAACGAATGTGTTTGTTGATGTTTCCTATATATGTATATGTGTGTGTGTGTGTGAGTGGACGTCAGCCCAACGTAGCCACAGAGCCACGTGACAGCCGCTTCCTCCTCCAGCACGTGCAAAGCAACAACAACAACAAGAAGCACCGCCCCTGCACGGCCCTGACGGACTTCATCACAGCCAGAGACGATGGTGCGCCAATGACTGCAATTACGCTGAGAGGCTGACACAAGTGGATGGGAGAGGTTGACGATGGAACGGCAGCCAAAGGTGGGAGCAAAGACAAAGCTCCCCCGTGTAGCGTTTACAGACTGTTGGGGCAAGCGCTGTTCGCGAGGAGCACTTCTGAACGCCGTCACGGCACACGACGGGGTGGGTTGCCAGCATCTCGCCCGGCCGCCTTTGTCTCCCCAGTGGCGATGTTTACACAGCGCACTAGGTATTAATTCGAGGCTGAGTCGACCTAGGGGGGGGGGGCAGGACTGGTTCAGAAAATTGTCACTGGTCGTTGCCGTGAGCGGGAATCGAACCGGTGTCGTGGGATCCGTTGCGCGAGCGCACTAACCGCTGCACCACCACTCCCCACACACTCGACAGGACGTCCACTGCAGAGATGGAGCGATGGAATCCACTCGTGTGGAGTGGGGGGGCAAGGTGGATCGTTGCATCAGAGGGACCATGACAGATAGCGTCGGCTTGGGGAGGCCTTCATCCAGCAGTGGATTGATCATGATAATGACGAGTCTTACAAAGAGACCGCATGTTTCAATAAGCTCGTTACCTGGGATCTCTTCCAGTGTATTGCATTTCAACCAAATGGGAGGCTTGACACAAAGTCTGCATAAGCCTCCGCGAGCGGTCCATAGCCATGCACACAACTGAAAACGAGATCTCTCTCACCCCAATCTGGAGGAAATGGAATCTCACATTGGGTCCTCCAAAAACGAAGTCTGGAGAAAGCTCGCAATTGTTAAACGTCTTATTGTTATTGACAGGCTCGTATGGTGTTTCTGAGAGACATGCGATGCGGAGAGAATCCAGGCGGTGTGCATTTTAAACTCCGCTGCCACAAGAGGTGGCCGGGTGGCTCGTCAGAGGTCAGGGGTCAGAGCGCTGAGCTGGCGATGCTGAAACTCCTGGGTTCGAACGCAGGTATCAGCGGCCTTTGGTTAAGCCGGGTTCTCAGTTGCGATGGGTTGATGGTCTCAGCCTGCTTACCAATGACTGCACCAAAAATAAAATGTTTTCGCCACCGCGTTGGCGAGATGTTAACTCCCTCCACGTTAAGAATCAACATCACGCGTTTAGAGTATTTAGCTGCTGTAAATTTCCACGTGATAAGCTACTTCGTTGAGCTATCATTTGTGGCCAGATCGCTTCTGAAAAAGAGCTATTTAGCTCAATCGACCTTAGCTGGCAACATAACCAATAGTTTAGTTAAAAAAAAGCAAAACATTTAGTTAATTTGGATAATACAGGTGTTTTTTTTTGGGGTTAGATCACATAAATATATAAAAGTGTCGTTAAACCCGCCACCACCCGACACGAAAAATCCGACGTGTTAAACCTCTTTGGATAAATTGACAGCCCTGAGAATTTCAGAATCAGTTCGAGTGTCGTGCAAGGAAAATTGCTGTCAGTGGCAGCAAGCGCTGACCACTCGTGTGTGTTAGACCAGAATTCAACGAGACAGAATCTCGGAGGTTTATCTGTGATGTATTCGATCCCATTGCTCATTCTCTAACACTGAATGTTGCGCACCGTGCTGCGGGAGATTGGAATAGATTTTTCATGTCGTGACATGATGCCGATAGTGCAAACGCACACGATCGTGGGGGGAAAGACAACAATAATACACGACGGACGAGTCCAGCTGATTATTTTTTGATTCTACTGCTGCTGTGTTGGCAATGATGCCCAAGCAGCACCACCAACAACAACAACTCAACACGTTCATCAATGACACTGTGGCCTTATAGAGGAAAATAGTATATAACAGGCAACAGCTCCGGATGAAATTCAGCCCTGAATTTATCATTTAGGCATGGTTAAAGTTGCAACTTTGACAACCTTTATCATCATCCATGTTCAAACCACTGCTGGATGAAGCCCTCTATAAATGCCGCTCCCACCTCTCACAATCTGATTGATATGCTGTGAACAAATGGCCATTCTCCCGAAACGTCGCCTATTATCTCCGTTTCCTTTTAAGGTCACGGTGTTATTGGACACACGTGTTGATTGTGTGTGTATGTGTGTGTATGTGTGTGTATGTGTGTGTATCTATAACACGTGTCGGTTGGTTGTCAATACCAATTCATTTCCACGTGTTGAGCAACGACGTGCGTGGTTTGTTTGTTTGTTTGTTTCAGAGCACCGGGGGCGGGCAGGCGGGCGGACGGGCGGGGGTGGTGGCGGAGTAGATTTTTTTTCTCTCCCAGACTTCAGTAGTGGATCACCGATCCAGGAATGAACAAATACATGAGTGAGCTCTTTGCCGCCTCGACGTGCCACTGTGCGCGTTCGAAATGTCTCCTTGCACGGGCATTCATGCCCGCAGACTGTAACCTTCTCGCCCCCCCCCCACCCCCAGAACCGACGGCGGGTTGAGAACCATCGTCGGATTAGAACCATTACCTGGGAAGCAACTGAGTGTGACACTGGGTTGGGCTGGCAGGGCCCGCTTGGTTTATTTTATTTTTTACGTGAATTTTATTATTTTATATCGCATGTACCTTATTTAATCTGCGATCTAATGGCAGGCAAAGTGCAACGAACATCGCCTCTGAATAAACCACCGGAGGAGCTGACCCCGTCGGCAGAGTTCACGGCCGCTCGGAGGGCGCGATTCTCAGCGGCGGTAGCAACGGAGGAAGCAAATGTCAGAGTGACAGCGAAAGCATTATATAATAATTTATATTTTATCTTAAACGACACGTGCGGTAACCAGGGGCGACCACGCAGGTACCAAAGGGTAAAAGGTGCAGCCCTGCAATGTTTTGCTTAAGCCACTGCCAGTGGAAAGGGGCCTCGCCTAGAGGGGGCTCTGGAAAGGCGCTCTGTCATATAAAAGGGAAGTTTTGGTTCGACTCTTTCACACTGGCGAGACGTCTTGGAAGGGGTGGGAGTTACCCACACTTTACCCCCACCATACGCGACCTTCTGATCATAGGCTAACTGTGGCATACCCATGGATACTCCCGGAGGGAGAGATGCGGGAGGGGGACGTGGTTTTTAGAAACTTGCAACGTTGTTCCTTCAGCATCCGTGCAGTTCATCAGCATTGATGTTCAAGCAAGACTGACTCTGCTGATGAGACACTTGTACGTCGAAACCGGTCCAGAGTTTGTTTTTACGTTCACCAACGCTGCCGAACCCGTGCACTCCCACAAGGCTGGGCTGTGTGGTCAATAGGTTGCGTTAAGAATAATTGTTTTTGTTTTACGTGGAGAGACAAACATATGACGGAAAAAAGACGCATCGTTTGCTTGTCCATTTTGTTATGTTCTAGCAACTCGCACGCCCTTTGAACGTGAACATTCCCTTCCTCCAGTCAGCCAGCCAGCCAGCAAAACTCGTTTCTAATCACGTGTGATATTATCAACAACGATGCTGGATGATTATTTAGAGTTGCTGCTGTTGTTGTTGTGCTTTCAACTGCGACCCCGGGAGATCACATCGTAGGATTGCAAGCCCCGGTGTGCTGCTAACCCTTACACCTCTGTGGCAGCACCACCGCAAGGCTACATTTATTTGCATGAATATAACGGAGCAGAATTGTTATCCGCGAATCAATTCTTGCAAGCGCTGCAATTTTTTCGAGCGGCTAAGCGAGTTTAAAATTACGTGGCTGAAATTTCATTCATTGATAAAAAAAAAAAAGACGTATATATATGTATAAAATACGGAAAGGCCGGGTGGAGAAAATAAAAATAATAATATACATTATCTTGGGAAACAAACAAACAAATCCTATCTCGTGCACCAGG
>CM025636.2:5389086-5403176 GCA_014621495.2 Entosphenus tridentatus | reverse complement strand
TGTCTGTGTGTGTGTCTGTGTGTGTCTGTGTGTCTCTGTGTATGTGTCTGTATGTGTGTGCATTTGGATGGAGAGCGGTAGTGTAGCGGTTAGCGCGCTGCACTACGAACCTGGCTACCCGGGTTCAATTCTAGCTCACGGCTAACACCAGTGACTTTTTATCTGAGCCGGTCCTGGGCCTCCCCTAGGTCGACTCAGCCTCAAATGAGTACCCGGTGCGGTGTGTAAACATCGCCGCTAGGGAGGCAAAGGCGGCCGGGCGTGGTGCTCACCCACTCACCCCTTTGTGTCCCGTGCCGGCCTTCATAGGTGCTCGCTAACAGCACTTGCCACAACGAGTCTGCGACAGGCGATACGAGGAGGGGGCGGTATCTTTATCTTTGTATTCTCTGTGTGTGTGCAGTGCCGGATTATCCTCGTAGCACAAGTAGCTACACGTGTAGCTATGGGCCCCGCACTTTCAAGGGCCCCTCGCTAAATGCTTTCAAGCTATCAATTCCGGTTGAGTGATTCTGCACTTGCTCTATTACTATAGTACTATACCGCCTTAAACTTGTATGAACTATAGGGTGTTAAGGTGAGCGATTTGTCGTATTACCTCGCTGTATAGCAAATTAAAACATACGATTTCTTAATTACGCAAGTAAAAAATTGCGTGTTTTAATATTTACGTGTTATTTTGTTTTGTTTAGGGCCTCTTTATAACATGTGCTACAAGCCCCGCACTAGCTTCATCCGGCACTCTGTGCGTGCGTGCGTGTGCGTGTGTGTGCCGCACGTACGCGCGCAGAAAGCGGCGTGCAAGGTTGGGGGCGAGGGGGGGATTAACGCACCGTCGATAGATCTGTCTGGAGAGAGCGTGAACGAGAAGCGTCCTCGGCATCCCGCGTATAGCGACGACGCAACAGGCCACGCATTCGTGATGAGGCTGCGAGTGGAATCGAAACCGTGGCAAGTGGTGGCGCCTCGTGCAGCAAGACGCGAATAGGAAATGCTAAATTGTGGATACCGCTGATAGAGGTTTCGGTTGTAATAATAATTTCATTTTTATACAGGGCGTTCTAAATAGATTGACCAGATTTCAAAGCAATACTTCTTTGAAATTGAGTTTATCTCTTTAAAACACCCTATAACGCCGTTGATGCAATTGCATCCCGCAACGCTGATATAAATAATGGTTAATTTCCAATAAATAACACGTCCCATTTGGTTGTTAACGTCATCGTCCTGATCGAGAGCCATGATCAATCTGCTGCTGGATGAATGCTTCCCCGCGCACGTCGTCATCATCCCTCGCAGACTTGTGATGCGACGCAATCCACATCTCGGCTTTCCTGCACACGACGTTGCAGGTCCCATCGCTCCACTTCAGCGTCGGCCGCCCTCTCGGGCGAGTTCCATCCTTTGGCTGCCGCTGCATCGCCAGTCTCGACCATCACACCGTGTGCACCCGCCCCCCCCCCCCACCACCACCGCCCCGATGCCTTGAAAGTAAACCGAACGGATGACATCTGCCACCGTGACGCCGACGGACGAGCCCACCCACAAGCCCTCCCCCAACACATGGGGCCCTGGGCGGTCGCCCCGATTCACCGTACGCCAAGGGATGGCTCTGTCCACATCTAGCAAAGACGTGTTCTAACCGAAAGTCTACTTTTCTTAGCAGTCGATATGAGGTCTCGAACTCGTGTTTTTTTTCTTTACTGATGTTCCTATTTCTGCAATACGGACAGTGTCCTAGGAGCAAAAGTTGCTACATATGCCACAGGCCCCGCACTTTCAAGGGCCCCGCGCTAAATGATTTCAAGCTATCAATTCCGGTTCAGTGATTCTGCACTTGCTCTATTACTATAGTACTAGACTGCCTTCAACTTTTATTAACAACTGGGTGTTTAAAATTAGCGATTTGTCGTATTATCTGGCTGTATAGAAAATGAAAAAATACCATTACTTTACTATGCATGTAAAAACATTTGTATGCTAAAATTTACATGTTTTTTTATTTAAGCCCCTTTATAATTTATGCTACAGGCCCGCACTAGCTTAATCCGGCACTGAATGCAGGACATTATATATGGTTGGGCATTTTATTTGTTTTCCTGATTAAAAAACGCATGGGGTGGTGTTTATCTCCGGTTTGCAGCACTGTGCCAGTGATGGGACCAGTCAAGCATACGACAGCCACGAAATATCATTTTTTTACTCATTTTTAGCAACCCTAGAGATCTGAGATGCTGGGAATTAAACTCATAACCTTCGATCTGCAAGTATCGCGGACCAACAAAGCACCGCAACCCTAGCCAGATACGACTTTAATTACGGGTGCTTTCTCAACAGACTGCTGGATGACGGCCTCCCCATGCCGTTTCGGTCATGAGGGGTAGTTTGGCCATACTTCACCACGCTGGGCATTGCGGGTTTGGTGATGAGACGGGACACGCATTCAGACATCACTCGCCGCTGAGATTACGGAGGAGTGATGCAATCCACTACACCTCTAAACATCCAAAATATGTATTTAGACTGGAGGAATCCGATGAGCTCTACAGATTTTTGTCGCAGATATCCAATTCTGTACACCACAACTGTCGATACTAAGTGGCGATGACATCACCATGGTGCTTGTGCCAGGCTAGGTGCACGTTAAGTTTCACGTGAAGTGTTGAAAGCCCGCCAGCAGGTCATGGGACATACCCAGATGCGCTGGGTTGACTGAGATGACTGGACGATGCACCAGCTGGGCCCCCTACTGTGCCAACTTGAATGTGTGCAAAAACAAGACAAAGATCCCCCGTGTAGCCTCAACAGACTGTAAGGGCAAGTGCTGTTAGCGAGCACCTATAAAGGCCGGCACGGGACACGAAGGGGTGGGTGGCCAGCACCACGCCCGGCTGCGCTTGTCTTTCTAGTGGCGACGTTTACGCATCGCACCTGGTACTCATTTGAGGTTGAGTCATCCTACGTACACAAACGCACAAAAAAACACACCAAATATTCCACCCGAAATACATTACTGGGTGAGAGAATCCCCCTAACCCCACTTAGATCTGAGGATGAGCTTAGCTCCCGTGTGTGGGTTTCTGAGTGTGTCCTTGGATTTCTGTGTGTGGCTGTGGGTCTCTTGTTAGCCTGGGGCAGTCTGTGCGTGTCTGTGGTTCTCTTGTTAGTCTGGGGCAGTGGTCGAAAAATAAACCTGTGGCTCTTTAGGGACTGCTTTGTGACGTAATATATGTTAAGTTGCATTGCGGCAAATTTGAGTTTTGTACCGAATTCGAGAAAAAATAATGTCTCTTCTCATTATTGTTGGTTGCCGACCCCTGGACTAGGGGTATAATCTGTGAGTGGTATAAGTAAGACGACGAGCCCTCGATTCCTTTCACAACACCGTCACGGGGTTCAATCATTCACTTCCCACCACGGCGCTCCGTCCCATTTCCACCACTGGACGTACAGCCCTCTCGTAGACCCGAAGCGGTCAACATTAGACACACGGTCAAAGGGTTACCCAAAGCGCATTTACTACGTTGCACCGACAGACTACAGACATTAGATATATAAATAAACAATACAGCACGTCGCAAATCCGATCATCACACATCCGCCATGACCGACTAACCACCCACGTCCCCCCCCCCCCACCAGCGCGGTGTCTCTGCCACGGTGCCGAGCGTCACCCTCTGTTGACGTTCACAAATCGAAACCCCTTTCCAGTTCGCAGTATTCGATGTCAGCGGTCGCCGCTCGCTCACTGCTGAATCGCAAGGCAAGGCATCGATCTCATCTGCCGGGCGTGCGAAGCAGCACTTTACTCGTATCCACCGACTCATTTGTACACACACACACGGGGTAAGTAAGTTCACACATTCGAGACAATGCCACGTATCCACATTGCGGCTCATTCCCCAGCGAGTCGGATATTGCGACGTTGTGCATTGCTAGAGAAATATGCATCGTGTGGTGGTAAATACTGCATGACCATCGCAAATATATAATTTAAAAACATCGATCAGCTATCATCAATATCTCTAGCAATAAGCACATTATGAGCATTCTATTGTGAACCCAGTATCGTAAATAATAATCAGTCTGCAGCAATTAATATCACATGCATATTATATTTACAATATTATATAAACATGTACACTTTGGTTGGATAGGTCAATCATTTGCAAGACGCGTTTACTCAAGAATATCTGCATCAGTAAGCTTCGTAATAATAATTACTAGTATAAGGTTATTTACACTGTAACGGAATTACGAGAAGGAACCGCGACATTTCTCACAAGCAAACTTTGGCATTTTATAGTTGCTCATAAAAACGTACTGACAGGAAATATTGGAAGTAAAATTGTAGCCTTCGACTTAATTTGGCAATATATTCCAGCTCTAAAAAGTCAACACGTCCGTCCGACTGCCACGTGACAAAAGCATTGGTCGTGGGGGGGGGGGGGGGGGGGGGCTCGCAACGTTAGCGAGTTGTTAACTACCTTGCCTGGTATACAGGAGGTTCATGGGTTCGATCTCCCGACCCAGAGGCCTGCGGTATATTTGGAGCGTGTGTGCTCTCCCCGTGGTCACGTAGATTTTTCTCCGGGCCCTCCGGGTTTTCCCCTCCACGTTTGGAAACACGCGTTTAGAGTATTTGGCGACGATAAATTTCAACGTGATAAGCCACTTCGTTGAGCTATCATTTGTGGCCAGGTCGCTTCTGTAGCTCAGTGGTCCTTACCTGGTAAAGTAAAAAATAGTTTTTTTAAAGTTTAGTTTTGGAATAAAAAGGCCACGTTATGGGACCTCAGAAGTAGTTCTGCAATATGTACTTCTGTGGGCTGCTCTCTGACGCAGGGTGATTGCGCCGATTCTAAAAGGAGTTTTGAATGGACACGTTGGCTTATAGCATGACGCCGAGAGTGCAATTTGAACAGATAATTTGTAAAAAAAAAAGACATTTCTACCATTTTATCACCATGTATAATATTACTGCAGTGCTCTTGTAATTCCGTTACTGTGGAGTTGGACATATATAACCGCACGAGCAGATACTTAACTTGATAATGAAAAGTAACGTAGCAATTCGTTGAATGAAGAAAGTGTCCCATCAGTGTGGACTACCTGCTGTGCCATGTAATTCAGAAACACCGTGATCGCAAAACAACACCGGGCAAAAAAACTGAAAAGGACGCAACGAAGAGTGGCGAGATGCATGCTTGAAATTATTACTTTGTGAGACACGACAAGGAACGCGTGGAGTCGAGAACACACGGAGGGAGGTTGGTTAATGGCACCATTCAAAGGGACGATGTCGCCCGAAGGAATGATGGTCGAGAAGTGATGGAGGGACTGCCAAGATATGGAAAGCATCCTAACTTGGGGTGGAGGGGGGGAATCTTGATCAAGCGGTGGACTGACCATGACTGATGATGGTGTTTGCCGTATAAGGTGCAGACGAAAGCAACGCAAAGTTCGTCGTCGTCGTCGTCGTCTCCGATTTGACACAAGAGCAGATTGCCCTGCTGAGTTTTGGCTGGCGACAGTGGCGCTTTGCAGCACGTCACTTCTCCGGCTTGCTGGCGGGGATCTTGGTGGCCTTGTGCTTCGCGGCACCGTGGCTCCTCTGCTTGTTGCAAAATCTCAGCAGGAGCACGAGCAGGACCGCGACGATCACCGTCACCAGGACGAGAGTGACGACCGCGATGATGGCCACGTTTTTGGAGGAGCCACCCGCGCCGCCGTCACCACCGCGGGGGTCGTAATCGTCGCCCGTATCGCCGTGCTCATTCAGCCCCTTCACGTCGGTGCTCGTGTCGGCGTCATCGCCACCGTCACCGTCGACGACGACGTCGTCGTCGTCGTCGTCTTCATCGTCTTCGTCGTCTTCGTCGTCGTCGACGAAAATCTTGCTGCCGTCGTTCCCGCCCGCGGTAGGTTTGCTCATCTCGAGCTCCACGTCCCCGGCAGCGGCGCCGTCACCGCACGTGAACACGTCCTGGCTCCAGCCGAACCCGTCGACGCCTTTCGCTCGGCACGTGACCGTCCGCGGCTCCGGCGTCACAGCACCGTCGGCGCACGTGACCGTGGCCGTCGACCCGGGCGGCAGCTCCCTCGGCGACCTCGGCGCGATCCCGAACGGCGTCGCGTACTCGGCGCGGCCGGACCCGAGCACGTCCAGCGGCCCGCACATGCCGTCGTAGCGGTACTTGCACGCGTAGCCGACGTTCCTATGGCTGGCGCATTCCCTCACCTTCCACTTGAGGCCGTCGGCCGCGTACACGCACAGCTCCTGCACGCACGAATGCCGGGCCAACTTGAACCAGTTGCTGAAGCCCGTCGACTGATCGCCGCTCTCCCACGCGAAGGCGCGCTGCGGCAGCTTCGCGTCGGAGCACTGCTTCCTCTTCTTGCGCAGGCCGATCCACACGTTGGCGTGCGACACCCCGCGCACGCTGCCCACCAGCCGTTCGAGCAGCGCCGCCTCGCCCTCGCTCTGCACCGTGGTCAGGTGGCCTCCGTCCGCCTCGCACCGCCGCTGCGAGACCTCGAAACTGAGGTTGGCGGCCGCGTGCACGCTGTAGCAGGCGTCGCCCGAGCACAGGGCCGCCTCGCGGGGGGGTTGCGCCAGGCAGAGGTGGCACGTCGCCAGCACCAGCACGAGGACGATCGCGTCGGCGGCAGCGGCAGCGGCGAGAGCCATGGTCGACGAGCGAGTGACGCGGCTCCTCCAGGCCATGAGAACTTAAGGGGAGCGCGCGTGGGGTGGAGCGCCCTTCCTGTGCAATTACAACTGTGCCATCGTCCCTGCCTGCGTGCGTGCGTGCGTCCGTGAACGGGCCACACCCCAGCGGAAAAGGGTTGCTGACATTTGTGCTCTCATTTCCCCACACCCCCCCCCTCCCCGGGCGCAGAGGCAATTGTTTGAGCCATGAAGTTGGTGTGCGTGTGTACGTGCGCGGATGTCTGTGTGCTCGTGTGTCGGAGTGCGGCGGTGAGTGCGCTGCGAACACGGCGAGCCGCCTTCGATTTGCCGCTCTTGGCCACCACCAGTGGACGGTTATTTGGCCCCTCCTAGGTCGACTCAGCCTCAAATGGGTTTTCTGGTGCGGTGTGTAAACATCGCTACTACTGTGGGGAGACAGACAGCTGAGCGTGGTGCTGGCCGCCCACCATCTCGTGTGCCGTGTTAGCCTTCATCGGTGCTTGCTAACAGCACTTGCCCCAACAGTCTGCTAAGGCTATAAGGGGGATCTCTGCCTTGACTTTGTCTCGGTGCTCACTAACAATTAAACTTGACTTAACAGCACTTGCCGCCAACAGGCTACACGGCTGTGTATACCATCACCCGTACGTGATGTGCAGTCAACTTGTATTTTCATAGATAACGTTTTTTGCTCACAGCTGCAAGTCTAATCGATACCAGCAGAGTGTTACTTGAACACATCTTCTGGTGTGTGCTTTGCGATGTTCCCAAGACTGTGAAGGCGTCTCACCTGGCAAGTATCTCTCATCAAACGAGGTGTGAGAGCTCTCCAGCTCGTTACGTGCGATTCCACGCTTCGCTCTGCACTTTGCAGCCCCTTGTGTTAATATCTTCTCTCTCTCTCTCAACGTCCAAGTGTATGATCGGGACGTCGTGGTTGCACAATGCGACTCGACAGAAAACTTTTTTTTTGAAGCACAATGCTTTGCTGCTTTTTATCATCAAGTCCATATTTAATAATATATATATTCCCATACCTCCGTGTAAACATGCAGAGTTGGGCCAACGGCATCTGGTTGAAACTGTTGGCCCGACAATCGCTCAACGTTGGCTCAACGTTCGTCGTTTACTGGGCTGCTCCTGTCCCCACCTCCCTTAAATAAATCTGATCCCAATCTGCCTTCAAAAAAATCGTCGTGCATGTCCACATTCTTGCATGTTTTTTTTTACTAAAAACTATTTTTATTTCACAAAAAAAAAAAACTATTTTTAGAGTGCCCACTCTAAATATACTCTAAACGCATGTGGAGGGGAAAACCGGAGGACCCAGAGAAAAATCCACGCGACCACGGGGATAGTGAACATGCAAACTCCAAATATACAGGCGTCAGGGTCGGGATTGAACCCACAACCTCCTGCATACCAGGTGAGGTAGTTAACATCTCGCCATCGTGGTGTCCCTCCAGCAGTTTGTTTTTGTTCAACGCAGAAACAAAACAAAAACCACCCACAAATGATAGACATAATGCAGGGCTCTTCTTAAGGAAAGTTAGTGGGCAAAGGCGGCACACATCGCGCGGAGGGACGATGGCCGATGGAGAAAAAGTGTCCGAGAGGGAGGAACGACAACCGTGGAGATGGAGCGATGAGATCGGCTCGCGGTGCGCGCTGGAAGGAGACGGATCGTGGCATCACGGGACCGTGAGGGTTTGGTGTTTTGAGGTAAGGAAGCCTTCATCCAGCAGTGGATATACCGTGCTACATGATGGTGAGAGCTCTCTTGGTGATAGGCCGTCTTCTAGAAAGTTTGTCTGCGGTTTTCAGGCACAATAAAGGGTTAATAATACCACAAAAACTATGACGTACGTCGCGAACACCAAGCACGTCATTTCAAAACCTCTATCGTAATTTAATCAGCAATCAATGGCTTAAATCTATGAGTTACGACAATATACTGTCAACAATCATAATGGTATGAAACAAATACACATCCGTGGCAATCATAAAACACATCATATATGGCATGAAGGCAGCATTACTTTATGTCCATTTGTGATTTTTTTAAAAATTGGGGTATGAAACTTTGAGACATTGTTCCAATATTATCTCCAATAAGAATGGGGAAATATAATTCCATAACGGCTTCTCCAGCATCTTATTCACATTTTGGTGGAATTTTTGTAGTTTTATTCTCAACCCTTTGTGTCAACATCTCCCTTCCCACGCCGCGTCAATTAATTGGGTTTGTTTGACCATACCTCACCACGCTGGTCAGCGTTGGCTCGTGATGAACTGGGCCCAGGACCCATTCAGGCAAATTAAAGAGGAGTCATTGCAAACAGTGGATTAAAGACACTCAAATGAACTGGTGAGTAGTCTAAAGCATAGGCTAGCTTCTTCTCAATGTTGTTTACTCTCGTTCGCTGTGTCTTCATCGTATGTTTGAACGCTGCGCTGCATTTTGTCTGTGATCCTTGCTTCCTGAGTAATTATCTCAAACACTAATTTTCTCTTGTGCCTTGAGCTATACTGCATGGGAGGCGGTGGTGTAAATAAGAGATCATGATGATGATGATGGTGGGACATTATTCATCAATGATGTTAGTCTTAGCCGGGAATCATGCTCAGGTCAACGGATACTTAGCCACTGTGACACTGCTTCCACAGGAAGTCAAACAATGGCAATTATATTTTGCTCATTACTTACGCAGGAAAGCCTCTCTGTTCGATTTAAAGCTTTCGTGACTGCAGGGATTCATCTTCTTGGTTCTTTCGGTAAAGTCACGTAGAATGGAAATAATAAAATAATAATAAATAATAAAATTATATAGTATAATAAAATAACAAAATAATATATTATGTTTGTTTTTCCATTCTACTTGACTTTACCGAAAGAATCAAGAAGAAGCCTCTCTTTGTCTCAAGAGTCATTTTAAAGGAGGGTCCTGCATTGGGGATTATTTGGCCAGCTTCATTGACGAATCTTTGGCACGTGGGAGGACCGCAGAGAACCCGGAGAAAACCACATATGTGATGAGATCGGGCGCACTGTGGGGTGATTTGGTCGTAGCGCTTTCTAGCTTAATTCTCATGAGAATTAGAATGACTGTACTTTAACAAGTAAAAAAAGTGGAACGTACACTTATCGTTAATACGGCAATTGGGCAATTTTACTTCAAAGCCGCCGTTCTTGCGGAAATTATCATTACTTTGGAGGATAAACACGAGTAAATGGTCTCACCAGAGACAAAAAAAATACATTTGCTACAAACTTTGTTTTGTAAAAAAGTCTTTCCGCCTTGCTCCTGCACATTTCTGGAATTATCTTGCCTCTTATCTACAGCTTAGTTCCCTCCCTTCACTCCGCCCTCTCTCTGCTCCCCGATCGAAACCACCCTACTTGCACCTGTACTGAACTTTTCACTGCTCTCATATTTGCACTGCGTTTTATTTTTCGATTTAAAGCTTTCGTGACTGCAGGGATTCATCTTGTTGGTTCTTTCGGTAAAAGTCACGTAGAAGGGAAATAAAAAAAGATTAAACGTAATAAAATACAATTCTCACGACGTTTCGGCCACAACGCAAGCAGCCGTCCTCAGGTGAAGAACAGGTCTGCCGGAAAGACAGCGTCTGAATGGGTACCACCAGGCTTGGCAGCGTCGTGAGAATTATTTTATTATGTTTTATTTGTATTATTTTATGATTTCCCTTCTACGTGACTTTACCGAAAGATCCAAGAAAATGTGTTGTATTTGTTTAATTTGCGTGCACTTAGTTTAAGACGGTCATACTCCACGGTTTGTTAAGTGGTGCAATATTCCTTAAGGATGCTTTGTCCTCGTTCTCTGCGATAATTATGTTTTTTTTAATCTGTTGTTGTTGTCCTCATGCACCATGCATCTCTCTTATGAAATAGCCGGGCAACTGGATCATGTGTGCAAACAAATAAAATGAAGTTAACCACAAGTGCATTCAAGTGAACACTAACGGCTGCTCTGCATGTTTAATGAACACATTGTTTACAACCCTGTCGCAAGCATTGCACGTTAACGGGTTCACACGTGACCCGCTGCAGCCACGAAATGCCGCAAAAAAATTCACCAAAATGTTAGAAAAACCAAAAATCTGCAATTGAAGTGCAAATGGCGAGGAATGCCAAGCGACATTCTCCGCTTTACATGTCCAGGATCTCATCTTTCCAGACGCTCACCTGCGCAACGCTCTCCTCACCTGGTGAGGCTCTCACGCGCTCAGCCTCTCCGATTGGCACACGAGGAACTTTGATCTTTGGCTCCGCGCCTACAAGTTCTCGATTGAACATTGCGCGTTCGATCTCGCGAAACATGTGCGCACTCTACATTTTACAGAATATTATTCACAATAGTAATAATAGTAATACTAAATAAATTGCCGGTGATTTATTATGCATCTGCAAAGCAACTGTCAAAACTGTGAAATTACAGGAGGAACTCTTTGGTGAAATGCTAATTACAATACCTGTCAAATGTTAAAAAATCACTTGTCAAAAAAACACACACATTTTTTAAGTCATATATATATATCATTATATAAATAATTATATAATGCGATTTCTAATTATATTCAGGAGTTATAACGATGTTATTCCGGTTCGTGTCCAACTGTCCAATTGCAAGAGCTCTTTTATTCCATGAGACCAGGCCAACGAGACTGAAGGGAAAAACTTACAAGTATAGAATAGGCAACGTTTCAGGCAATTACCCTTTCCTCGGAGCACATACGTAGGGTGAGGCCAGCAGGGAGACGGAGTGGATAATGAGAGGCACGATACTTGCGCTTGATTGGACGATCAGAAGTCAGAAGTTTAATTCCGCGTGTAAAGCTCGTTGAGCCAAGAGGCTCTCTCTTTGGTTTTTTTCTAAGAGTGTGATTTGGCCTACAGACATCAAATTATTCATTCCAGAAGTACAGTTAAAAAAAATACTCAGAGCGATCATGTTGTAAAAAAGAATCATACTTACACTTTAGTCATTTTAATATATTCCGTTTAAATTCTGCCGAAAAAATCGGGCGGGGCTGATGAGAATTTCGTTTTAACGACGTGTCCTGATGAACAATTGGCACATGAATAGTCACCTATGAGTCGCTATTTAGTAACAGACAAACCCTTGACATATTTCCCGTCACTACCACCAGAAATTGCACACCCTCAGTGACACTAATTTATAAATGTGGTCAAAAACAATGAACGATGTGACAACCACCTGAAATGAGTGGGGTTACCAACTCATCCAATATTATTGGCCGTGTACATAAATCTATTTGCCTAAGGTATGGTCCCAATATCTGCTTTAGCCCGTGGACTATTTCTACAAATTGGGAACGACTATGAATTTAACGATTCATCAATACATCGATGATTATCGATTATAATGGTCCACGACAACACCTCCACAGACTAGCATGTGTAAGAATACATTTTTATTTTATTTTGTATGATGATGCTGCCCGGCGGAAGCACATTCGCAGTTCTTTGCAGAGGTTCACGGTTCGACTCCGGTAGGCCACCCTGGTTAATACTGCACGGGTAATAAGAATAATGCAGTGCCTCACTATGGACGTTAAACTCCCTTCCCGTTGGCGTCAAAGTGCCATACAATGTGCTCCAGTTTCCTCCCACATTAAATGGCCCATAACAGCTAAATATATAGAAAATCACAGAGCTTGGCGTGGGAATGTTGGCATCAGAGGAACAGCCTTGGCTGTTGCCTGTCCCCTTATTTCGCACCGTACATAGCCAACTGTGCTAAGCGGAGGTGCTGGCGAGGACTAAATACAAACAGCAGTTTTAAAGACATTCGTTTTCAATCTTGATGATTTAAAAGTGAATAGCTCCAGTGGCTTCCTAATATCGGAAGGAAGAGCGTTCCAGACGGCCGCATAAGCACACCTGAAAGCGCACGGGGTTGCGGGTGAGTGCCCATGTTCAATGACCAGCCAAAAGCCGCTGCGAGGATGACCGGAGCTCACGTGACGGGTTACGTTCCATTGACGAATGCGACGAGGGCACCTGCAGCAGCTTAAACACAGAAACGTGCTTGCAGGTCAATGGGGTCGCGACGTGACATTTAGAGAGTGGCGCTGGAAAGCCGCTTTCGCTTGCCGGTAAACGAACGTGGGGTTGGGGGGGTGGCGGGGTGGGGGATAAAAAGAGCCGCGGCAAGATCGCAACGGCACGGCGCGCTCCGTCACCCGAGACACCCTTGCCCTGAGCAAAATCAATCAATCCCCGTCGCTCGATAATTAACCGATGCCCTTCGCGAGACGCCGATGCCGCGATACATCGCGCGATCGATGAATTAACGAATCGGCCGCTGTCGTACTCTTTGAAAGAGGTTCGCTGGCAAAGCCTTGTGCGATGCTACGTCGAGGCAGCCGTACAACCGCTTGTTCCTACTCGTAGTTCCGATCACTCGATCGCATAATATCCAATTCGTATCTGCGTTATTTAGAAAAATGCATTCCCTAATACAATAATCGCGTTGTATCTAACTCGCGCAACGAAAACTACACGCCTTGTGGGAGAACAGAATTCCATAATACAGGTGTTTTTGTGCTTCTCTCCTCATCAAGGCAGTGTTATTGACGAATGTATTGAGTTTCTTCTGTATAGACCAACTGTATTGAACATCGTGTAAAACGTGCTCTGTATACGTTGCAGATTTAAAAAAATATTCGTACGAGCGTGATGTGTCAGTTGACACTAGACCTCGGCAAGGTAAGGTAAAAGTGTAAAAACAACGAGCCTACCTTTACCCTACCTTTTAACTTACCACAATACGATCACTCTACCCTATATTTTACCCTTTAGCAGGTAAGGTAAAAGGTAAAAAGCAACGAGCCTACCTTTTACCCTACCTTTTACCCTTACCCCTTGGCATGTCGACACCTTTACCCTTTACCTTTACTCTTTTACCCGGTAAAAAGGGTACAATTACCTTACCTTGCCGAGGCCTAGTTGACACCCTGAACACCTTTGCATTCAAGATGCACCGTCTCAACGCATTCATCTGGGTGAAATATTTCAGTGTGGAACACAAAAAAAAAATCGACGCCTCTTACGCATCGATTCCCTGGATTCATCGCCGCCTTAAGAATCAACGGCTCCTTGACTCGGCGCGTTGTGGCACCGATGTTCATTGCTGACACAGCAGCCACCATCTGCAGAAGTCTGGACCGAGTAGTCTCTAACCTGTGCTATGAAGAAAGGCCCTTGCCCGAAGCATCGCCTCTTTTTGTTTTTCTTGTCTGGCCACACACTGTTATTGACGCACGTGTTGACTTTGCTGTTGTTTCGATTTAAAGCTTTCGTGACTGCAGGGATTCATCTTCTTGGTTCTTTCGGTAAAGTCACGTA
>CM025636.2:5367554-5379086 GCA_014621495.2 Entosphenus tridentatus | reverse complement strand
GACGATGACGATGCTGTCAGCGACGTAAGTGTGCGGGTTGAGGCAACATCACAATCGGGTGGCATTATTCAGAATAACGTGACGACGTATTTGCAAAACGACGTTAAATGGGGAGACGTACATCGGGGTATTGCTGTGTTTTAAAGCAGGCTGCGCCTTACTCTACAGAGCGTCTTGTGCCGTCGTACGCTTGGCAAGAGACGATCGTTGCTGGCACTTGCTCGGCAAGCGTGATTCCGATGAACGCATCCATCATCTGTGATTGAAACCCATGCTGTTGAAAAAAAGAACCAACCTATCCAATTTAGGTGAAGTGATGTGGTGTCCCTATGATTGCACTGCTGCAGACAAAGTAAACACCATCATTGTGTGTAAACTCCAAAGCAGTGCAGTAAGGATTATTCTGCTGTGAAACTTAGCCGTGTGCACTAAACAGCTGTCCCATAGCAATGTCCACATCTTGCGCATTCATCCCGCTTTTAATGCTGCACTGTATCCCCCCACCTGCCCCCTCCCTCCCACTGTGTTCCTTACGAAAATCATCATCGGCTTTGTTCAATCCACTGCTGGATGAAGTCCTCCACAAACAGCTGCCGCCGCTTCCTCCACCTCCTCATCCATCTCTGACGTCCTCTGCGATGCCACGGATCCACCTGGCGCGTAATGCAACACGAGACGAATTCTGAAACAAAGAAAGATTGCCACGAATAAGATTCCCGATATATTTACGCCAGGTGGAGATTTCACAACCGCCACAGGTGGTGGTGGTGGTGGTGGTGGCGATTATTTTGTTTTATCATTCCACCTCGTTATGCTGTGGCACGCCAATGTTTCGCAAAGCCGAAAGCCCCGTCTGTTGGGCTACGTAAGGATGCAACCGCAGTGCGCACGGAAGACCAGTGGGTCTCCCAACATTGACCTAAGCCCCCACCGAATAAACAAGCAACAGCCCGACCCACACAACCAACAGGGACAACAACTTCAGATCTAGATTGAACCAACAGGGACGTAATTCCTTTACTGCATCGTCGTCGTCGTCATCATCGTCAGCAGTCCCTCGGGGTTCAAGGATGACGTCCGTCAGGTTTGGTGGTGACTCTTGAGGTGGCCGAGGAGCCCAATTCTTGATTCGCAGATCTTTGGGCATTGGGGGCCTCCACGCGGTCCCAGGTGGACGTGGGATCCCCAGTGCCGGGTTGGCTTCCTTTTCCCTTAACTGTATACAGTATACACAATACTCAACCAACTTCTAAGCCCGACTCCTTTACCATAATTGCCAAGATTGGGTAATAACAGAAGTACTGTTTAACACGTAGTAGGCTTTCACGACCAATATCATCCATAATACAGGTTTTTGTTGGGTTCGATCGCGAAAATATATAAATGTGTCGTTAAACCCGCCGCCACCCGACACAGCCAATAATAGAGGTTAAAACAGAACTTCTCCACAGATCTGGCTGTCGCCTGATGAGGCTAGTTTGTAATTACTGGAAAAACGTCGTACTCAGATTGTAAATGTTGTGGCTTGGCTCTCCAACACACCGGTGTGCGTTGGAGAGCTGTGTGCAAGATATATGTCAAGGACGGTGATGTCATATTCGCAGGCAAAGCATTCGGCGCTGCTTCCCCATGATGTTTCACTACTGAAGACGCCAACATGTGTTGTGCATATCATCATTCTGATATGCGTCTATATGCAGTACTTCTGTTCATAATACACGTGGTTTTTTTTGGGAGGTTAGATCGCTTAAATATAAGTGTCGTTAAACCCGCCACCACCCGACACAGCCAACTCGCAAGGTTTGTCACGTGAACAAAAACACGCCAATTCGTTTCTAGTACAGCCCACCCGGTGTGTTCAACCCACGACATTTACAATTCGAGTACGACGTTTCGCCAGTAATGACAACCACCATCATCAGGCGAGAGCCAGATTTGTGCAGAAGTCTCCACGGTCCGTGCCTCTTGCCGCCGCACACCGGCGGTCTCGAGTGATTTGTTTGATCCACGGATCGCGGCCGCCATTCCGTCGAGGGTGGCAGTCCGCTTCGAACCGTCGACCGTCAACTGAAGTGGGCGCAATTTTGTTGCTGCGGGAGTTTGCGCGAAAAGACGTGGGGGGTGGGGGGCGATGTTTCCACGGGGGTGACAGCCGTGCCTTACCACGGATTACGGATTTGTGGCAGGAAATTCTAACAAACGAACAAACAGAAAACAACCACACGGGCACTGGTTTCAACTGCGGAAGCTGAGGGTGGGTGGGGTGGGGGGTGGGGGGATTGGAGGGATGGCTAGGCTTAAAGGAGGCGAGATTAAAAATCCCTTGTGTGCGGGTCAAACAAACAAAACACCGCGTGCGTACGCAAGCAGGCGCGGCGGCGCGGGCTCGCACTCACTCTGCTGCGGAAACAAAAGCACGAGGAGGGGTGGGTGGGGGGCTAAGGTCACGGGAAGCAGCGAGAAAATAACGTGGTGGTGGTGGTGGTTGTTGTGCCTGTGGGATGGACCGCAGAGAGCGGCTGCAGATGCAGCTCGCCGTGGTTGCGTAAAAGTTGCCGCCAACAATCGCCGGAAGCCCGTTGCATGAGAAAAACTCAAAATCTGTGCGCGCGTCGAACATTCGGATTGCACTTTACAGCAATAGCATCGCGTCCGCGAGGAACGCTCAGTTACGGAACGACCCGGGTCCGGATTCGGGTCCACACCCCTCCCCTTGCCTCGACTACCCACGAAAGTCGAGAGCCTCGTGCAGACATCGCAGCCGCAGGATAGCTCCTCTCGCCCGCCACTCTCTATTGTGCAAACTAACTCCCGTTATCCGTGCGGTGGCGCATTGAATGGTTGGTGTGCTGGACTTAATTGTGATCCACGAGTTCGATTCCATCTCTGGCGTGGCGATTGAAACGATGTTGCAAGCTTCTTGAATGGTAACTTCCTCCTCCCCCCCAGCCTGCTGTAAATGAATGGGTTCAATAGGGGCCCAGGTTTTGAGGGCCTGAGGTTCGAGGGCCCAGAGACCACAGGTTCTGGTAGGAGCCAACAACACGGTCCAAATGTGTGCAGTAAGCGGGACCTCAACCTTTGCCGTGCAAGCATCTCGTGGACAAAAACAAAAACCACCCCACCCCCGGTATAGACAATTGTATGTACAGCATGTGGAACTTCTTTTGCACCGCACATAGATAGCCTGTGCTAATCGGAGGTGGATTAAGAGACCCTGACGGATTGACAGATGCTGTAGTTTATACAAGTGCATATGCTATTTAATGAGTATAGGATATGATTAAAAATTCACATTCGTCAACAGCACCGTGGCCTTTAATTAAAAACGTCCATATTGGCAATGTTTTTTTGGCATTGGCCCTTCTTCACAGCGCACAAAAAGTGAGGCCTGAGAGATGGAAAATAATAATCATTATTATTCTTGTAGTAATTATAATAAGAATAGGGTGGGAGAACGCTCTGAACAGCATGGTGAGAATTATAATTTAAAAAAATCATTTCTCTGATGACCCAGTGTTTTAAAAAAATGCGTTTGAATGGTTAGAGCAAGAGTAGCTGCAGGTAACGAGTTGCGTAAATCTCGCTCAGCTACCAAAGGCAACGATATTGATGTTCCTTAAAGGCCCTCTCTCTGCTCTTTCGCTTTTACAATTATACATACACACGCCATACGAAATACAACATTCCAAAACGCGTGTGAATTTGTCGTATTGCAAACGATGGAGACTTCAAATACACCAAGGGGTTAACGAATTCTGGAAATCAGGCACGTAATAAGCTCCCAGCATAAAAAAAATACTTTCTTTTTCCCTGTGCAATGACTAAGCTCATGGGGTTTCCATCAATAGATCAGAGATCTGTGAATCACTAATCCTCGGGGCTGCCAGAGCTTCATAAATAATTTCCAGCCCCTCCACCAAGATGCAGTGGATGCCATATCTAGGGACCTGCAAACATTGGGGGCAATGTCAATGTTCCGAGATGAATTATTTTGCATAAGCAAGTTCCGTTTCCAAACAAATTGAACTCGTCGAAGAAGTTGAAACTTTTCGCTGCAATGCAGATCCTCAGCTCCACTTTTCGCCGCTTCGGTTGGCACCATCATCGCCTCCGCCGTTGTAAAAACAAAGACCGTTCGTGCTTTACGGCCGAGCCGGGAACCCAAGTTGTGTTCATCTGTGTTACAGTGCAATTACGAGCGGCGGTAAATCACGTGCAGAGCTTTTCGCGTGTTGGCGAGAAATCCTCAAGGGGGGAGCCGCAGCGAAGATTAAAAAAAACTTTTCGACTCGTCCGACGGACAGAAGAACGATCGATGTTCAAAGTCAAATTTTATGAATTTGTTTCGCCACCTCGGTGGCGTGGCTGTCGAGTGTGCAGGCGGTGCAACCACGCGTCAGGGCCCACGAATCAGGGACGATTGAGCGCTGGGTTTTGAACAGAGGGGGAATTGGGCAGGGGGGGGCAGAGGGTGAGGTGGGATAGGGCGAGAGGGGGGTCGGGTATATTTAATTCCTTGCTCCAGGGCTCATGCACAAACCTAGCGTCGCTGTTTTCGTACGGACCGCATTTTTAATTACTGCTAAATGTAATAATGAAAAACATCAAAATATATTTATGCTGCTTGTACTAAAAACACTTATTCTATTTTTTTGGGGACTTGCTTAACTTTTATCTACTTTGCAACTCCGTTATTTTTTGTATGGTTTGTTATTGTAACTCTGACCTAGATATGTGTGAAAAAGAATTTCAAAGGTCATCGGATTCCTCCAGGATGAATAAAATATTCTCATAAAAAATCCAAAGTCCGAAATATTTTATTCCACAACTCATCGCTACCCTTGTCTTCACCTTCAACAAAGCTATAATTGACCCCTTGGAGTGTAGTACAACCTCAGGATTGAATGCATTAGCCGAGCAAAGTACTAGACAAGACTCCGGCTTGTTCGGATTGCAGCTGCTCGAGTGCTTTCACGTACACCATTACGCGAGTACATTACATCAGTCATCATGTCTCTCATTAACCTCTACGGCTTTAAAAAGGCTAAACCTACATTACTTTCAAGAACTAATACATTTGTATATTCCATCAAGGTCCGTTAGGTTCTGATCTCCAACTGCTCAGCACTCCTCGGTCTACAGGTTGCACTCTTTTGGTGATTGGGCTTTTGTTAGCGTGGTACCTAAGCTATGGGACGCCTCGCCACTTTAAATCAGGCAATCAGAGTCGGTAGATATATTTAAGTCTGCTTTGAAAACCCATCTCTTTAAAGTGGCCTTCCCTCTTTCGTTTGGTCGGTTGCCCTGGTTCTGTTTTTTTTCCTGCTTTTCATGCATTGCACATTGGGATCCTAGGACAGAATGTGCATTATACATTTGAATTATTATTATTTTTTGGTGACCTTTCTCAAGCAATACATGCGGTCCATAACATCGTCCAACAGGGGAATGAATTTATCTATGGGGTCCTTTTTTGCCGGTATCAAGATGTTGATAAAAGAATAAGCTTTACCCTTCCCGGAAATAATTCTGATGTTCAGGGTAAGGGGCTATTGATCAGCGTTTTGTATTTTAGCGTTATAGCACGTGCAATTAAAAGTACCGCAAATCCTCGCTTAACGCGTGTCCACATAACACGTTCTTGCTAGAACGCGGTCCTTCCATTCAGGGAACACTCTTCGCACAACGCGGCACGCGCTCACAGCTCTAACGCAGTTTCTGAGCCGTCGACGGCGAACTACTTTCTTGAGCTGCGCGGCTGAGCGGTGTGATACAGTGACGCGGAATGATACAGTGACGCGGCAGTGAACCCTCAGTTATTTGTATGTCGCTGCGCGTTCGTCGCTGGTACACTGCATCTCGCCAAACTTCATCGTCACATTTTTCGTGGGGAAATCGCTTTCGCTTAACGCGGCGCTCTTCAGGAACGCATCTGCCGCGTTGAACGAGGACTCGCCGTATATTGCGAGTCAAGTCGAAGATTTGGACGGACAAAATGTCTCATCAGTGGCCGTTTGCTATGAGCCATCGGCTCACACGGACGGGGTGAGCTCGGGGACAGCGGGGCACGGTAGACAAACGCAGAATTGATATCCATTGTTCGTGCCGTTCAGAGATTGACATTTGTTTAACGTTTGCTTAATGTTGACCTCGTCGTGCTCCCCTTTCAATCTCCGAGTTTGTGTGTAGCCCCCCCCTGCCCCTTTGAATGAGATCAAGCGATAGGGGCTGCTACAAGACCCTATAATTCAAGGGAGTTCTCGTGTCACGAGTGTCACGAAAGCAAACAAATTGCACAGCGGTAAAACATCACCAACAGAATACTTACATTTCGATTTAAAGCTTTCGTGACTGCAGGAATTCATCTTCTTGGTTTTTTCGGTAAAGTCACGTAGAAGGGAAGTAATAAAATAATAAAAATAATAAAACATAATAAAATAATTCTCACGTCGTTTCGGCCACAACGCAAGCAGCCGTCTTCAGGTGAAACCAGGTCTGTCGAGGCGACAGCGTCTGAATGTTGTGGCCGAAACGTCGTGAGAATTATTTTATTATGTTTTATTATTTTATTACTTCCCTTCTACGTGACTTTACCGAAAAAACCAAGAAGAAGAATACTTACAATTCTTAATTCATACCCTTGGGTTCTTTAATTCTAGCTACGTGACTTTACCGAAAGAGCCAAAGAGTATGAATGCCTGCAGTCACGAAAGCTTCAAATCAAGATTGAATTCTTAATTCGTTTTTTGGAGAGGTGATTATATCGTGGCAGTTTTTTTTTTTACAGAAACCCTCCACCACCGACAGCCCCGACAGCCAATTGTGAATCGAGTTGGCAACGTCACGGGCAAAAAATTCGATAGACACTTTCGATAGAACAGCGCCGAATCGCGGGCCGCCAGTGATTTAAAAAATGGGAGTTTCTTGACTCAATCGGTCTCACCCGACACAAAAAAAACGACTGACATCGCTAGCAGCCACGCTTCATAATTGTCACAAAAAAGACAGCCCTGCAAAGGCGCTGTTTATGCTGCTTTGATGGGAGAGTGCACTCAGAGATTCCCAGCGAAAGTTGAACGCCGCCGGCGGTCCGCTCGAGCAAAATATAAACTGGCAGGTGACGCGGTATAGGGTCGAGCGGATCATCTAATTTTACATTCAATTTGAGATTATTTCCTCGTGCTCCGAGATGGCTTGGGGTCGCTCAGAAGGCTTAAGTCCGCGAGTGAGAGTGCAAGCCGAGCCGGCCCTGCTCAGGTAGATATCCTGGGTTTGAATCCCCCGAATCCAAATCCAGGACCCAGCCGTGTGCCATTAAACCGCGGTTCGTCTCAAAAAGCAATGGTTGAATTTGACCGTCTCAGCCCGGTCACAAATACCTACACACACACATCGCAACCATATTGAGTTTGGTTCGTTATTTCTTTGCCTTCATCGGGCTCTGAGGATTACTATAGAAATGACATCTATTCCATGAGATTCATGTTTTTTAAGCTATTATTGGAAGGTCCTCAAAGATTAACGAAGAGAGCCGCACTACAGTTGCGCATTGAAATGGTTACGACGAGGTGTGACGTATGGCGCTCTTGAGATTTAAGTGTGGAATTTAAGTGCCCAATTAATGCAAATCCTTACTCCACCTCGCGTGGCTTCCTTATGCCGCCTAGTAAGCTGCGCTATGAAGAAGGGCAAATTACATGACACGTTGCCTTGTTGTTTATGTTAAGGCCACAGCGATGTTGACAAGTGTGTTGATTGTATTTAGTAGAGATTAGAGAGTTAATTGAATGGCCATTCTCTCGCGCAAGATCCACTGCTCCTGCAACGGCTTCGCATAAACACTTCATCTCATGACGTGATTCCAGTAACGCACATCGCTTTCACGAACGGTAAATTAAAGACACAAGCTACGGTGTTGTGACTGGGGCCATGCAACACAAACTCTGTACTTTACAGTAAACCGCTGTGGTCTGCACTCCTTCAACGGCAGAGGAACAGCAAAACGACACGATATTTCTCTCCCGAAGCGCTCTCGTAGTGGACAGTATCAGCAGAGACCTCAACTTTGGCAATCAGCTCCTGAAAGTATCACTGCCATCACGCACCAGAATACGTGGGGGTAGCATTCCAGTAGATTTTTAAAAATACATTTTTATTTGGGAATATAAAGAGGGCAGTGCGTGACAAACAGCGCCACCGTGCCGCCTCCCCCACGCGTCCCAACTTGAGCGGATTCTCTTTTCAATAAACAAAAAATTCCCCGCAACACCCGGGGTTTGTCTCGGGTCCCAAGGCGCGGATGTTACATCAGCGGTTACACAGAAGCGCCGCGCCAGGTGTTGGCGTTGGCGCTGATGAGGGCAGGGAGCACCGAGCAGCTTTAAGGGGAAAACATTCAGTCCGCTTAAAACAACAACAACAACAAAACGGAGCCCCAATTTAACGTTTACGACGCGTTCGGGGTGGGGGGTAGGAAAGTAATCGCCGGGTAAATATATATATATATTTTTATTTTTGTACGCGAACACCTGCCACGAGCATTGCGAAAGTATGCACGCATCGACATCGCCGATTCACGCTTGTGCTGCTCGCGATAACCGAGGTGTGAGTGGCATTGCGCGTGCAAGGATGGGTCGCTTCACAGGCGCGCAGGATGCACGCTAACGTTCACAGGTGTACTGGGAGTCAACATTAGGCGATCTTCGGCTAAAGACTTTATTGGGATTGCTCACACTCACAACTATTAAAAAATTAACCCGTAAAAACAAAGTTTTTCACTATAAATCCTTTATATGCGTGGCGGCTAGAGTCCTCTCGTCCTCTGGCTTGAGATGGCTGCCACCTATGGGTCAGATGATTGCATGGCAGCATTAAGCAAATGGTAATTAAATATAATATTTTTTGTCCTATAAAGTGTAAAATTTTGGAAAAAATATTTCACGAAAAGTAATTGTCACGCACAACGAGTCTGTGTGGAAAATGTCAGCTCGATTGGATCACGAGAAGTGGGTTAAAAAACGACCGAAAGATTTGCACGGTCGTAAGCAAGCAAGTGAACTTAATATAAAGGATTTAAAAAATATATATTTGATCAGGTAAGGCCCACCGAGCTATTTAGCATTTTTTTTTTAGAAACGGCCTGGCCACAAATGATAGCTCAACAAAGTGACTTTTCACGTGGAAATGTACAGCAGCCAAAATGTGGATGGAAAATTCGCAGGACCCGGAGAAAAATCCACGCGACCACGAGCAGAAAGAGAGAGAGACGATAACTCCAAAATAAACAACAGGCGTCAGGGTCGGAATCAAACCCACGACCTCTGCATACCAGGCGAGGAAGTTAACATCTCTTAGCCACCGGGGCAACGAGTAAGGAGCCTTCTCTGCACGAGCCCCGAACGATTCCTAGAAACGCACGTTTATAGGAATCTAGGAGCGTGCATTTAGATTATTTGACTGCTATCAATTGCCACACGTCAAGCCACTTCGTTGAGCTATCATTTGTGGTCAGGACGCTTCCGAAAATAAGCTAATAGCTCAGTGGGCTTTAACAGATACAATACAAATGAATGCTAAAGTTTTTATTGTATAATTTCATTGATTTGTTTACCTTTCCTATACTTTGCACTCCCATCGTGTTTTGCATTGTTTGTTGTTGTAACGTTCTGACCAGCCCCTACTGGACTTCTGTGAAAGAGCTTTATAGCTCATCGGATTCCTCCGGCATAAAAAAAATAAGATTTCCCTCCATATATATCCTCTACCCACAGATCTTTGTGGAACGTTCCAGAAGGTTCCTCCTCCTCCTTTCCCCACCAAATCTCTCTCCTCCAGTGCTCAGCCAATCCCCTGCCTCCTTCATGGCTGCGTTCCCACAGCAATTTATTTATTAATTGGGGCCGTGCCGTGTCTCCGTGTCTTCACCTAACCCCCCCCCACCCCTCTCAACGGGTCCTACCACGCCGTGAACCCGGTGATCCAAGTTCGATTCCCAGCCACTGCTTTTTATCAGTGGCGAGCGATATCGGAACCCGGTTCTGCCCTTTCCCACTCATTCACCAACCCGCGCTGAATGACCATCGTGGTGAAGTATGGTCAAAAACTCTCAAGATCGACATAGCGTGGGGAGGCCTTCCATCCAACGGTGCATTGAGAGTGGATGGGATTTATGTTATTTGACATTTAGGATAATGGCGCTAATGAAACTATACATGGGAAAATAATGGATTGGCATCCACCCTGAATAGCATAGTGTAATAGGCTGTGGGGCTACATGATGAGCAACAGAGGGCAGTGCAGCCAAATCAATTATTGTCCTGTACTGTGCTTCTATGCTCCCTGCCTTCACCAATTCGTATACTTCACGGGTGAATAAACACCACGATCCTCGTGGTACGGGGAGATCATCATCCAGCAGTACTCGACACATAGCCATCACAGTGCACGGTTAGTGTGTGCCACATCATGCGTAAACGTGTTTACTCGTTGATTTAATGCACACGTTTCCTTACTGTGCATTTTATTTTATTAAAATAACCACCGACAATGGCTCCGATTCACATCACGGAAGGCAAAAAAAAGCCCCATCTTGAACGAAAAAACACGCACGTGGGATTCTGAGTAATGACCTTGGCCAAAAGTCATACAATGAAGACAGTGGCGGTGGGGAGGTCACAGTCAACCGACGAAGAGGAATGTCCGGACCACCACCAATCCCGCGGTAGCAGCTGCCGCAAGCAGCCCGAGGAGATAACGCAGCTCAGACCACCGCATTTAGCTTCTTGGCTACGCTGCTGCACGTGGCTGCCCGTAATCCTCCAGCACTGCGGAGACAGCATCGAGGTGTTGGTGGATCACCGCTGCGCTACGAGTGTGTGAAACTCCCTCCAGGAGCCGCTGTACTCTGGCTCGCCAGGAGAAGGCGGTACAGCAAGTAGACTAATCGACACGTGTTTCCGTCCGTACGGGGGGTAATTGCGTGTTGCCCCCTCGCACGTGCGTGGGATCCCCTCCGCCACCACTTGTATAGTAGACACTCGTCGTTAATTGACCGATAACGTCTTTAATCAAATCCAGCAAAAAAAGTCCAACGACACAGCGTGCCCTCACCTGGATAAATAAAGTAACTTATTATTCGTATTATTCAATTTGCTACGCAAGAATTCACTGCGTTTTATCAAACGCACAGTTAGGACAACATTACTACTATCCCCGGGGAGTACAATCCCAATCCCTGTGAGCAGATCTTCCCGAAATACAGACCTAGCAATCTAAGCAGGCTTTTGAGCCTGGTTGCTTCTTCAATTGGGGACTTCTTGCATACACCAGGTGATGTAGGCAACGTGTTAGCCAGATGACATTTCAGCAATGGATTATTGAATCCATCTGCGCTATGCTTTCAGTGTCACCCCCCACCCACCCTTCCCCGTAAGCGTGAGTTTTATCAGGTTCCTGCCGACATCCTGTATCGCACGCCAAGGACTCCTTCAAAAAATTGGCCAAACATCAAAATGCAGGACCCCCCCCCCC
>CM025636.2:5328197-5345671 GCA_014621495.2 Entosphenus tridentatus | reverse complement strand
CCCCCCCCCCCCCCCCCCCCCCCCCCCCCCCTGTCTTTTTCTCGTGAAGACAATTCATCGTCAGGCTTCCAGTGGCATTGTTAAATAGAATAACCATGAACGTAACCTTTGGAGCACTTGGCTCGTCATAGGGGAAGGAGAGGTCACGAATGGGGGGGGGGGGGTGTTGAGAGGGTGGGCGGGGGGCTAACACGGGAGTTGGGGTATCCGATTACCCTGGTGGTGGTTGATGAACTCTGCCGATTACCGTTTCGATTATTCAACTAATCGGAGAAGACGGAGACACGAGACAAAAAAGGTTTTCAGCTCTGACCCCACGTGTGCCGCTGGACGGGAAGATGGATGGAGGAAGGGGCTTAGGGACGACATCATCATCATCAGCAGCAGCAGCAGCGACGAGAGTCTATCCTGGCGATTCGATGCAAGTTATTGTTGACGAACCGATACATCACTGCATGGCTTGCAACAATAGTTTATCGTTATGGTCAGCCATGGTCTATCCGCCACAGTGGTTGTCTCTCACTGCAGAAACAAGAGTGAGCGTTCTTGACGTGGGGGGACATCCGGGTCGCGGCGGTGTCGAAAAACCGTGCCACTGGTTGTTCGGTCTGGGTTGGCTCCAGACTGTGCAGCAGTGTGCTTACACAGCAGCAGCAGCCATGGTCTATCCACTGCTGAATGAAGGCCTCCACGAGAAGCTGTCGCCGTCTGAGTCTCGCGATGCAACGATAGAGGGGGGCAGGCAGGGGGTGCCATGCCCCCCCCCCCTTCTGCCCTGCTGGCCAAAGCTACCAGTTGGGCCCCCCTTGACAACCACCATGGGGTATGTAATGAACAACAGCGTGGAATAACAAAACAAAGATTTAAAAGGCGGTTTAAATGCATTTTGTTCAAACGCTTAACGATGCGATTAGGCAAGAGGAGCCGCGATATATGAGGTGCGACCGTGCGAGACAAATCAAATATTTGGGGGCCCCACCTGACCGATTGCCGCACCCCCTGAGCTGATGTCGTCACTACGCCACTGGGTTGTGTAGGGGGCGCTGCACGTGGCTCAGCCGGTCAATGCCAAAAGTTTGGGGGGTGGGGGGGTTGGGGGGGGGCCCCCCCCCCCCTGGGGGGGGGGGGGGGTTGAGGCAGGGGGCAAGTCCCCCCTTGGTCCCCAACATTTTCCACTGCGGTACACTACCATTAGAATTAATTAGGCGGAAAGTTATTAACACGCCGATGGCTCACGCTCGTAAAATAAGTTCACGTCTCTCACGGGGGGGGGGGGGGCCCCGCTCGTCTCAGCTACACCCCCCCACCACCACCAACTCTTTCTGTCCGTGAACGTTTTTTTTTCGATGCTCGGTTCCCCACGCCGTGCGATTTAACCTTTCGTGGGGAGCGGTTGCGCAACGGGGAGCGCGCCGCGTGACGAACCTGACGCAGGCACACGAGGGGGGTGGGCGGCCAAGCACCGCGCCCGGCCGACTTTGACTCCCCGGTGGCGCTTTAAACACATCGCATCGAGTGCTCATGTGAGTCCGAGTCGACCTCGGGGAAGGTCCAAGGCAGGTTCAGATAATTGTCACCGGTGGTGACCGTGAGTGGGAATCGAACTTGGGTGGCCGGGTTCGTAGCGCGTCACGCTAACGGCTGCACGACAACATTTCCCGCACCTACGATGAGCACGGTTGGCTACGTACGGCGCGAAAGAAGTTCAACATACATTACACACATTCACGTGACAACTCAGCAGGTGTGTGTGTCTTGTGTGTGTGTGTGCGAACTCACGACGAGATGTCGTGGGACAGCTGTGGTCCGCTTCGACGGCGTGGGTTGACAGCGGACCATGATCGTGAGACCGCAGGATCCAATCCTCGCCGGCGGCTTCGCAACTCGCCGATCCGGTTTTTTTTCCCTCCCAAACACGAAGCTCGCGGGGCTCCCGGTCCGCACGCGGATTAATTGAGACGCGGTCCAAAGCATGCAAGAAAAATCGTGCACACGCATGGATTCTGCAGCAGTGTGACGGTTTGTTGTTGTTGTTCTTCTCCCAGCAAACCACATCATCGGATAGACAAGTAGTCGACTCATAGCAACACGCGTTTGCGTTTGGCTCTGGTTTGGGTATCCAAAATGTGGGCAAGCTTTTCATTCGTTTGGTCGGTTTGCATTCGAGCCTAAGTCCCTAATGGCAATACAATGTCACGCGAAGATTTTGTTCCTATCGGGAAATCTTTTCACGACAAATGTCCCACGTTACGCAAAAGCACTGCGATTCCAATTAACTCAGGTATGCTGTAAGGACGTGTGTGCGTGTGCATCCTGAGTGTGGGGAGTGGCGATATTTTGAACCGGTCCAGGGCCTCCTCTAGGTCAACTTAGCCTCAAATGAGTACCTGGTGCGGTGTGTAAACATCGCGACAAGGGAGACAAAGGCGGCCGAGTGTCGTGTTGGCCACCCACCCCGTCTTGTGCCGTGCCGGCCTGCATAGGTGCTCGCAAACACCACTTGCCCCAACAGTCTGTTAAGGCTATACGGGGGGTCTTTGTCTTCACGAACATCGTGTGAACGCGTGTCACACGTGGCGTAGAGAACGCACTCTCATTCTTAAAATAACAGCAATCAGTGCCCCCTATACGTCACGTGGGACGCAACTGGAGCAACTATCAGGCGCGTGCAGCTTGTTAAAAAAAAACACTTTCATTTCCTTCTAACAAATGTATTTCGGAAACACCATAGAATGGCAGACCGTGTCTGTAACTCTATGAACGGAAGCGATGATTCGTTTCACCCAACACCCGGGCCAGCTGAGAACAATCGACGTTTTCCCGGCACGTGGCACTAATTGGAAATTCACAACGTGGCATTATTCGCCATGATTATTAAGCCATGAATCATGGCATCTCCGTCAAAGGATGGCGAGCAGTGTCTGGAATGATCACGCCTATTACATGCCTTACCCAAGCTTGAGAATTGATAATGCAATTTGAACGCACATTACTTATCGATTTAAGCTTACAGGGGTGGGGAACCTTTTTTCTGCCAAGGGCCATTTGGATATTTATAACATCATTCGCGGGCCATACAAAATGATCAACTTAAAAATTAGCCTGTTATATTTGGTCAAACATTTAATTAACTAGCCCCTAATGCGATGGCTTGAACTGCTTCTCTTTGGCGAGGCGTGTGATGTTGGCTGGTATTGGTGATGTTGCTACTCGCAACTGCTTTTCCAGGTTTGCTTCTAGATTTATTGAATTTCGAGTCACGCCTGCGGTTGCCTTGGCAGGGCCACACCAAATGATTTCGCGGGCCTCATACGGCCCGCGGGCCAGACGTTCCCCACCCCTGATTTAAGGGGTGCCACGGTGGTGTGATGTCATCTTCCTCGCTTGGTACGCAGGAGGTCGGGGGTTCGATCTGACCCTGACGCCTGCTACTGTATATTTGGAGGTTGTTTGTCTTTTTCTCTCCGGGTCCTCCGGTTTTACCCTCCACATTTATAAGCATGCATCGATAGTATTTAGAATATTTTGCTGCGAAACATTTCCACGTGATAAGCCACTTTGTGGAGCCCTCGTTTGTGGCCAGTTCGCTTCTGAAAAAATAAGCGAATACCTTTGTGGACTTTACCTGGGTTAAATAACCAATTATTTAGTTTCATTTGTATAATTTCCAGTGATTTGTTTCCTATACTTGGCAGTTCTAACGAGATGTATAGCTCATCGGATTCCTCCAGAATAGATAAATATATGCTGGGGCACTTTGGCTTGTGTTGGATCTCAGATTGTGCCAGACTGATTCGGTAAGCCTTCAACTCTACATATATAACAGCATTATCTGGATTACGAGACACGCTTTCCCTCTTCCATGTCAAATCAATATTTGGGGTGCGTCTCATAGTCCGGTATGTGTGTGCGTTACGAGCTCTGTCACCAGCTCATCTCACCTCCGATTTATCACGACTGGCTACGCACGGTGCGAAAGAAGTTCCACGTGATACGCACACGCAACCCGTGTTGACGCGGGGCACGGGTTCGGAGTGCGTCTTATAATCCGGGGGATACGGCAACGAAGGAGGAGGCGCATTGTCCGTGCGTCCGTATCGTTACGGAACAGATTGAAAGTCACGAACTCGAGTGCGCTCTCTCTCTCATCCACGTTGCCCCCCTCCCCCCCAAAAAAATGCTAATTCCAATCACGGCGCGCACCACACACAGACCATTGCAATTCCAGTGAAACTCACGAGACGATTAACGCCTCACGAAATGTTCCGCCGTAAACCTCGTCCATCGCGCGCGTGAAGGTGAACGCGCCGGTGGTGTAATCCAATCGGGTGAAGTTGAACTGTTTACGAGCTTTGTTTGGAAATATGTTATTAACCAAGCAAAAAAGATTTAACTGCACATATTTGGACCATCTCATTTGACAGGCACTATTCTTTAGTTACCGTACAATTTACTGATAGACATCCAGTTTTGTTTTATCATGTTTAGCTTCTTTTTTCACACACTGGTTTCCTGCTTTAAGTTTTACTCACCCAGCAACATAGCAAAGGGCTGTTTCATCTACATAACAAAGTCTCAGTCCCATTTACAGCAGCCGCACATTAACAACTCTGGCACCTCCCAGTTCAACCAGTCTACACATCAAAGGCTCATTCCTAGCAGCAGCCTCAGCCGCACCAACCTCACAATAATAATACAAAACTCCGATCCAGGTGCCTACCTTGGCTCCTCCCCCCCCTCAAACGGTATATATACAAGGACGGGTCTCTTAGAATTTCTCTTCACTTGAACAGCAATCGTGCTGTGACGGTTCCACCTGAAGACGGGTGCTTGTTGCCTCCGAAACGTCGTGATTTTTATTTTACTTTTATTAATTAAAATTTTATTTTTTACCTAGGCGTTTTTACCGACAAAACTTAAGAGTTTGAATTGTTTCCTTTAACCGGGAGAGAACTCAAAAGGGGAAACCGGGGGTTGAGTCTCATTTGCAAGGAGGTTTCAATGACGCCTTCTGTTCGTGCGCAATAACTTGCCTAGAGCGATCTCACCTGAAGACGGTCGCTTGTGTTGCGATCGAAACGTCGTGATCTATTAATTTCCTATCAACGTGACTTTACCGAAAGAACCAAAGAGTATTGCTTAGAGCGGTGGTGCAGCGGTGAGCGCGGTCTGCTACGAATCGGCTAACAGAGTTCGAATCCCGCCCACGGGCTAACTTCAGGAGCGATCGAGTGACATCTGAACCGGTCCCGGGTCTCCATCAGGGTCGAGACTCGGCTTTGTAAATGAGTGCCGGATGCGGTGTGCATATATCAACACCGGGGAGACAAAGGCGGCTGGGCGTGTAATGCGTCTCCCTCGCCACACCACCGTGACGGGCCCCGTGCTCGCTAACAGGCAACAAACAGCACTTGCTACAACAGCTTATGCAGCCTATAGGGTGTTCTTTGGCTGTTTTTGAATAAGCAATGATTACTCACACAGGGACAAAGAGTCATCACGGCTCCCACAAGAATAGTTCTCATAATTAAAACAAGAAGCTGAAATCGTAATTAAGTCATCGTGTAACGATACTTATCATTTCAACTTTAAACGCGTGCGGTTATTCACTCGCTCACGAAGCGAGAGCACGACTGTGGAGGAACCCACAGTAGCCAGGCAGGTAATCCGCGCGCCAAGCTCTGCGGCCCTCTGTGTATCAAGATGTTAACGGCGAATGAATGAGCGTTCACCTGTGGGAGGAAACCGGAGCGACCGGAGAAAACCCGCGTGTGCGAGTGTGGGGGGGGGGTTGTAACGCTCACATCCCGCAAAACATGGAACAGGAGGCGGTGGATTTCGCATTGTCATTGTTACTTTAACCGCGTTCTCGTGGCAAGCCACGGGTAGTTTCGCAACACTTGCACGAAGGTGCAAGATCCTTCAGCGCCGCTGCCATTCAGGTGCATCATCCGCTGCTGTTCGCGTGAGAAAGTCGCTTCGCGCGGATCCATTGTGAAGGTGAATTGAAAACGCTTGAGAGCATTGCCTTGAGCGTGAATCCTGCACGAGGTGAACCTTCACATCGTCACAGCTCGTGAGAGCGGCTTTGTTTTGTTTCATGTGATCAGTTTAACGGCACCTCGAGTCAATCTCGAGGAGACTCGTGTTTAATCGCTGCCAGGGTAAAGGCACAGCCTTGCTCACTCCACTGCTGGCTAACAGGTCCTTAAATCGACGAAGCTCCATAGAGCTCGCTCCGAAGAGGGTACTTGGCCTTCTCTTCCACGCGGACCAGACGTCTTGGAAGAGGCGGGAGAGGACCCCACACTTCTTTACCTCACCATACGCGACCTGCCGATCGACAAATGTAAAAAGATCCGCTGGGTGGACAGTGGAGGGGGGGGGTAAGTAATTGATCAATTTACCCCTGGTTTCTGTGGTGCCACGGTGGCGAGATGTTAAACTGCCTCGCCATGTGTGGAGGAGGCCGTGGGTTCGATCCCAACCCTGACCGCCTGCTGTATATTTGGAGCTTGCATATTTTCTTCGTGGTCGGGTGGATTTTTCTCCAGGACCTCCGGGTTTTCCCCCTCCACGTTCAGAATCAACATCACGCGTTTATTTGGCCGCTCTAAATTTACATGCGCGATAAGCCACTTTCGTTGAGCTATCATTTGTGGCCAGGTCGCTTCTGAAAAAGAGCCACACAGCTTAAAAATTGTTTCGTTTTTAGCTGTTGAGCTGGGAGATCGAACCGACAGCTCTTTAGCGTCAGTATGCGTAATCTCACATCGGGGATCAACGAGGGCAAATGGATTCCAATCACAAGTGGATGGCAGCTCATGGCTCTTAAGCAATTGTTCACAGACTGGTGGGCTGCTTAAAATAGTCGCAGCACTCGTGTGCTTGGACGTTTATCAGCCTAATGAGGCCTACTCTCAAGAGGGCCGGGGGGGGGACCCGTTAATTGTGCGACTGCAAAACCTTAACAGTTTGCGTCACAATTTTCGCCACACGCTGTCCAACACCTTCTATCTCATCATCATCATCGCCATCATGTTAACGCGGGACCCGCCGGGAGGGGCTGAATGTAAACACGTCTTGACAAGTTCACTTATTTTGTTTTGAAATCGATGCGAAATTAAATGCCCAGCTTCAGAGTTGTGCAAACGTGTGGGGAGGTAATTATATTACCTAAGAGTGTACGGGTCGTTGTCAATACACTGCAGCATAAAAGCCTCCATCCAGCAGCGGAGAGTTGTTTCACCGTGCTCCACCGCGCCACCGGTCAGTTGCGGGTTTGGCGGAGGGAGTGCCCAAGAACTGGTTCAAATGTCACTCGCCACTGACGTTAGCCATGTTTGCCAGATTCGTCATGCCACCTCCTCCTCCCTGCGGTGGCATTACAACAGTCCGCTGGTAAAAAAAGACATTGTAAAAACACATCGTTCAGATGGTTGAGAAATTAAGGTTTGGGCCGAGCACTTTGTTAGAAGGGACCGACGCCGGCTGATGGTCAAGTATGAATGTACACGTTGAACTTCTTTCGCACCGTACGTAGCCGACAGTGCTAATCGGAGGTGCGGGGGAATGGCAAGGGGAGTGACGGAGAGCAAGGCAAGGCACGGAAGGCGTCCAAGGGAACCTCGACCGATGAGACGGAGCGATGACATCGCCTCGTGTGTGTGTGCGCAGGTGCTGGGTGGATTGGTGATGCCGACCTTTTTACGGAGGCATTCATCTAACAGTGGACTGACCATGGCCGATGATTAAAATACGTTAATGTGTGAAGACAACCACCGAGAAAGCATGTTCCATTTCATTCGGTTTATTTTGTCTGATGACCCTCACACTACGTAGAAACGGTAAAACATTTAAAACGCTGAAGGTCATTTCATATAATAATAATAATTCCCATGTAATTTTAAACATCTAAAACAATCACAATACTCTTATGAACATTTCCAAAAAAACAAAAAAAATTCATCCGGTGCTAAAACAAGTGTGCTATCATTGACTTAATTAAATACTGTTCCTATGACAGTATCAAGTTACATTTAAATAAACTACATGGAAAGACACGTTTCTGTAAGCGGGCGTTTGGTCACCCTGGCGTGTGCTTGGTCAGTGTGCAGCCAGCATTGCTCCGCCATACGGACGACAATTGTCCGCAAGAAAACCGTAATTCGGATGGCACTGGGGAATCGCGGCGTGCGCCCGAGAGAGAGGCGCCCGCAACCTTTCATACCCCGGCTTCTTTAGAAAAAAAGAAGCAAAGCAGCGCCACCGCTAAGTACAGTGTGTGGAAAAACATTAACGATGAAAACCACCATCGTTTTAACCAAAGTAGTCACAAGCAGACAGCCCCCCTCCTGCCCCCCCCCCCCCGTTGATTTACGTGGCCGCGAATCGTCCGCGAGTCTTGGCTAGGGTTGCCACCTGTCCCTGGTTACCCCCCCCCCTCCCCCGGAATCGACCTCTGCACGTCCCGGTAAAATCTGTGGGAATTCCGAAACCTGTTAGGGCTTCCCGAGACATCAAAAGTCAAAAGTCCCCTATTCTTTTCAGATGCATAATAACAACTATTATTATAATACATCCAGGGCTTAATTAGTCGTCGACATATTTTTCGATGTTCGCCAAAACCCCCTGCATGCCGGGGGGGAAATACTTTCTGGAGCTCAACCCCATCTAAAATTAAACCCTGAACACAATTGCACTCAAGCGTGGCTCTTCCCTCTTTATAACGACCTTGTGAGATTCTTCTTCCAAAGATATGTCCCGTTCGTTTTGTTTTGTTATACATATACCGCGCACAGGTGACAACCCTAGCGTCGAGCGTGAGTCCGCAAGCTCCGTTATTAGCTCGCATCCTAGTTGGCACTGGACACCGCCAGGCGCTTGAGGTGGTCCATGAAGACCTGCAGGCTGACGTCGTCTGTGAGGATGGGCGCGCCAGACTCCTGCGTTAGCACACACCACGACAAGGCGGGGGGGGGCGTTGATGAGATCTCGGCTGGCAAGTGAGACCGGTGCCAGTTTTTCTGCCGATACAAATCATCGTCCAACCTCCGGTCGGCAGCACACGGGCAAACTGGATCAGCCTACACCCCAAGACGGCAAGAAAGAGAGAAGGACCCAGAGCAGTTTTGCTTTGTCTACTTACCCGCACACTCGCTCGCCTACCCCGCTCATCCGCTCACTCGCTGAAACTCACTGGCATACTTGTGAAGTTTCTAGCATGTCTATGTGAAACTCACTGCCGGTTACCGTCTAGGATTTGTCACTCACCGCCAGCGAATCCTGCAGAAGCCTCGGGCAGGAAATGTTCTGCAAAGCTTACATATACCGTTCTTCGCGAGAGGCTGTGCGCTATAAGACGTTACTCAAATACCACATGTACTCATTATCGCTGGCTGCGTCCTCACGAGACAGCTGGCTGTTCCCCAGACGGATGCTCTTCTGCACACAATTAAGCGCTTGTAACACCTTCCTTGGGCACTGCCCATTTGGAGCGATAGGCCTCATCAAGGGACCGCATCCCGAGAGACGGCAGATGAAGAGGTTTTTTTCCTTTTTTTTTTGAAGTGCGTGTAATAAAGCCACCGTTGTCGTTCCGCTCGTAAGTGGAAATGTGGAAAGCAGGACGATGATGGGGCGATCCACCAAAAACCGTGGAACAAAATCCTGTTCCACAAGTTTTTTTTTTAATAAATACACATCACCTGACCCGCAGAGTGGGAAAGAACTTCAAGTGACAGGTCGACTGCTCGCTGCCTACATTACGATGTGTTTCAAATCATTCAACTACTAACGACTTCTTGAATTATGTTGGCTTTCATGATCATCATCGCCATCATCAGCCATAAACAATCCACCGCTGGATCAAGCCGTCGCCATCGTTACTGCGATGTAACCGTCTAGCCGAGGGAACTGAGCAAATAAATCGTCATCATCAGACTACTTTATTGGTGCACTGATAGGCCGCTCATCCATCGTTCCACTTTTAACTCGAGAAATAAAAGTAGCAGGAGGAAGAGCCACGGCTTCTACGTGTCTCCCTGTGTACATGGCACGGTGGGGGCGAGATGGGTACAACCAAAGAGCCGCCGGAACTTTTGCCCGCTGTAAAACGCAAAGCTCAAACGAACACGGGTGTGAGAATCCAAGCGCGCAAGTCTCCGTGGTTGTGCTGCTGCGCCGCTCTCCCCGACGCGTCGCGTTCTGGTCGTGCCGCGCGTCGTTCGGCACGACGCCCGGCATTTCGCTCCATGTGCCGGGAGCTTCTTCCGCGCGTTGGGAGCGAATGAACGTCACGAATCGTGCCGAATAGACGCTGGATATCGTCGCAGAGCTGCTGGGAAATGTGTGCTCGAGTTGTGAAGTTTTTTCGTGAAAAAAAATACACGATTTGTAAATGCAAATACGTCAATCAATCAATACCTGTCCCCAGCCGTACATGTTGTTGTGCGTCTGTGAAGGGTTCACTTTTGAAAGCAGGAACCGGGCCTGGAGACGAAAAGAGAAAAAGTGTGAAAACCTCGTGGCGTGACAAAGAACACGATGACACAATTTAAAAGTCCGCTGCTATAAGAGGGAGTCATTACTGGAAACATTTCTACCAGCCTGACAAAGTGGATAGCTGAATATAACAAAAGCAAATTATATGTACGAAAGTGTAATTTTCAAACTTACATTCACTTAATCAATTTAAACATCCCAAAGTAGTAAGGCTTCAGATAATTAGTTGAAATAGGTTACCGTCCTCCGAATGTTAAGTTGGAGAGTGTGAGTTGCGTGCATGTGTCACGTGCGTGTGTTGAGAGCGGTGGCGAAGTGGTTAGCGCGCTGCACTAAGATCCCAGCGACCTAAGCGTTATTCCCAACCTTAGGATAACATCAGCGTCTCTAAATCTGTCCCGAGACCACACCTCTGTGGATACACCCTCTCTGGCCACTTGTTGGGGGCAGTGTGGCAGCACTTCCTCGGTGCAACAATAGCCTAATTCTTTCAACACTTTCTGTGAATTAAAAAAACTCAGGACAGGAAATAAACTGTAGCGCTACGCACACGATCATTGGGTGTGTGTGTGTCCCTTTGTGCGTGTCTGTGTGTAAATTGGAAAGACAAAAGCTTGCGAACAGCACTTGCCCCAACAGTCTGTTAAAGGCTATAACGGGGAAGCTTTGTCTTTACGTGTTTCCATATATCTGTGTGCATCTGTCTGAGTGTGCACGTCCGTCTGTGCGCCTGCATGCGTGCGTGCATCTGCGTGCGCGTCTGCGTGCGCATCTGCGTGTCTGCGTGCGTGCATCTGCGTGTCTGCGTGCGCATCTGCGTGTCTGCGTGCGTGCATCTGCGTGTCTGCGTCCGTGCATCTGCCTGTGTGCGGGTCTGCGTGTCCGAGTGTGGGTCTGTGTCTCTGACTGTGTGCGTCTGTGTGCATGTGTGCATCTGTGCGTGCGTCTGCATGCGCGTCTGTGTGTCCGAGTGTGCGCGTCTGCGTGCGGCTTCCCCGTCTCTCGGTGTTTGCGCGTCTGTGCACACTGCACGGGCGCGTCTGTGTATGCATCTGTGTCCGGAGTCTGCGTGCCTGCATGTGCGTGTGTGTGCATGTGTGCGTGCGTGTGTGTGTGCGTGCGTGTGTGTGTGCGTGCGTGTGTGTGCACGTGCGCTTGCCTGGCTGCCCCCGTGCTCCGTGTCGATGTAGCGCGGCATGGGGAAGCGCGTCTGCAGGATGTCCTGGGCGTCATCCAGGGGAGCCTTCAGCAGCTGCCGGAAGTTCTCGTACTCGGGCTGGTCCTGGTAGTTTGCCTTCCGCCACTGTGCGATCGTCTGGAGACAAACAATGACAAAGGACCCCGTATAGCCTCAACAGACTTTGGGGCAAGGGCTGTTAGGGAGTGGCACCTATGAAGGCTGGCACGGCACACAGTTAGGTGGGTGGACAGCACCATGCGATGTTTACACACCGCACTGGGTAATCATTTAAGGCCGAGTCGACCTATGCGAGGCCCAGGATCGGTTCAGAAAGCTTTATAGCTCATCGGATTCCTCCGCAATAAATGTTCTGATTCTGATGATTGTCAGTGGCGTTGGCCGTGAGCAGGAATCGAACTCGGGAAGTCAGGATCGTAGCGCAATGTGCTAACCACTACACTTACCGCTCTCTAGACACACACACACGTCTATATTTATATATATATATAACATGATCGGAAAGATGTAACTTTAAAATAACAGGATCCAAAAATACATCCATTGTGTCCGTGTGTGTAAATGTTTAATTTGGCTACGCACAAGTGTGGTGAAATTGCCAAGCAATAGCGTTAACTTAAAGTGAACTTAGTCTGGTAGAGACGATATCGCAAGGTCACCGATAGCTTGAAGAAGAATGGAATTTAAAAAAATATGTACACATGGACTGTGCATTTTTTATTCTATCATATGCAAACATATATGCAGTTAATTATACATTTTGTCAATTAATTGTATAAACCTATGTCACCTTATAGTATAAAGAACCTGGTATGAAATTAAAAAAAACGACGCCATTGCGTATTCTTATTGGCTTGGTCTATCCACATATATCCCACATTTACCCATCTGTAGTGTTGGGACATGCGCAGTTAGCGAGCACCTATTAAGGTCAATGGGGAATAGACAAGGGTGGTTTTGCTCCACACCACGCCCTGCCAATTTTGTCTCATCTCCCAGTGCTGATGTATACATGCCCACACCATGTGCCCGTTTAAGGCCGAGTTAACCTACGGGAGGCCCAGAACCCGTTGTGATAAACACGCGTGAAGATGTCAACCGAGATGGGGAATCAAAGTACGTTGAGTGGATTTGTACCACTGCTACCCTACACGTATATACATACCACGCCAAAAATAATATCGTTTATTTAATTTTGCGTCGTTCATGCAGATTGCATCTTATAATCGCTGAGGAGCCATGGAGAAGGCAGCCAGGCAGTGGGCCGGTGCTACCAACAATTGCCAAGATCTGCAGCCATCTATACAATCCTAGATTTGAAGCTTTCGTGACTGCAAAGATTCATACTCTTAGTTCTTTCGGTAAAGTCACGGAGGTAAAAAATGAAATAAAAATTATTATGATATTATTTTATTTTATTAATTTTGATTTCATTTTTTACCTACGTGACTTTACCGAAAGAACTAAGAGTATCTATACAATCGGACTGTTTTAGTCAATTACCGAGCGTTAATAGATTCACACTTGCACCAATGAGTGTGGCGAGGCAGCGGTGCGTGCGTGCTATTCGGGGTTGCTCGTGTGCAGGCATACGCACCTCCCCGTGGTAGATGAGAATCTGGAAGAACGTGTCCATCAGGAGGATGCGGTCTGGCAGAATGCTGTTGCTGTCCAACAGAACGGGCTGTGTGGGGTGGAGGACAACATGATTAATCCACTGCTGGATGAATACTTCCCCAAGCTAGACCACACAGATGAAAAGGACAGAGCAATCGGGGAAAGCGGTACAAATGAGACAAATGGCACGCAGACGACCCAACAAAACGAGTCCGATGGTACATAAGAGACGGAGAGTGCAGGCCCAGATGGTAGAAACAAGCGCGGCAATCTTGCTCTCTTGCGTTCTCACCCGGTTAAACAAATAAACTTGAAAATGAGACAAAAACTGAATAGATTTTCAACAAAAGTGTCACAATCGTGGTGACCCCATATCCTGCTAACTCATCAGCTCGCACTGCGGGGAAAATCACCCACGTGCCTAACAGGATGCAGACGACGCTCTACAAACGACGCCATGTGACTGACACGCTGCAAACGATGCCCTACAGACGACGCCCTGCAAGCGACGCCCTTCAGATGACGCCCTGCAAACGACGCCATACAGATGACGCCACGCAAACGACACCATGTAGACGAAGCTATGCAGGAGGACGCCATACAAACGACACCCTGCAAATGACGTCATACAGACGACGGCCCGCAGAACAACACACCGCAGAACAACGCACCGCAGACGACACATGCGTGTGTGTGCGTGTGCACCTCGGGGGGCCCGCTGAAGGAGTAGGCGTACAAGATGGGCTGGATCATGATGAGCGACTGCGTCAGGTCCTGGCGCACGAAGTGGTGCCGGTAGTAGGACGACTCGTCGGGGCTGTTGTTAAACACCTGCAGGAACGGCGACCTCCGCAGGTGGAAAATGAACTGCGTGGGAGAGACGAACGCAGACGGCGATGAGACACCGCACACTCGGAACGCTCGAGAGGTCATCGCGGTCTACTTGCTGTCGACGCCTGGATGCGCAACTACAAGGGCTTGCCAGGTGTTGTAGGTGGGGTGGGGCTGTGAGGTGGCAGATCTGAGTGTCACCCCCTTGATTGAGTGGTGGGTTTTCTCTGGGTTCAGCCGTTTAGTCCCGCATTGCCAAACACTCATTGAAGATATTTTTGGGTCTTTCGGTAAAGTCACGTAGATAGTTTCAAAGAAAATAACAAGAAATAACAAAAAAAAATAAAAAGCTTTAAGTCAAGACTCATTGAAGACATTGGCCAAAAAAGTCCCAATGCAGGGAACCCTCCTGAAAAGCAGTCTTGAGACTCCATGCGAGTTCCCTGGGTAAACAACATTGATATGATTTACTATCATACACATTGGGAATGTGAAACATGCAGACACTATTCTAAGGTGGCTGTTTAGCTTTTTTGTTAATCTCCAAAAGTATTTTATTAACAAAACAATTCAAGTACACAACACAGAGGGCATGAAAGGGGGTTGACACCGGCACAAACACATTACGGATTATAGTTGCATTGGGAACCTGTCTAAAACCGCATGTTTCAATAAACTGTGTCAATACACTCTACAACCCCCTGGTGTGGTGTCTTCCTAATCTCTGGAAGCCCTGTAGGAGAAGAAGAAAAAGAGATGGGGGGAAAGGGGGTGGTGCCTAAATGCCCTAATGAATGCTCTTAAGAATCAATGCCCACTGAATTTATTGGCCCAATCCAACAGTGCTGGGAGAGCGTGCTCTTTCCAGTTGGCGACAACGGTGCGGCCTTTTCACTTTTAGAAAAATTTGTTTCAAGACACCACGCCGAAGTGAGGAGTTAAGATACCTGCGGGAAGAGGGAAAAGGATTCCGAGAGTCTGAAGGAGCTCGTGTCGTCCTTGCTGTACTCCCCAAACTTCTGACACTGCGGAAGCAACGGACAGAAGGCACATTCGCAACCGTCCCCCATCGTACGTCGACTACCGACCGCCGCGCAACGTTCAAGGATTTGCTCTTCACAAGCACACCATAAACATATAATTATGACGAATCGTGAATGACTCATACATGCATGTATCATGACAACACTAACTTAATTTAATCAGATGACGAACCAAATGTCCCCTGTTTTTTGTTACCAAACTCCATCGATAACTGCTTTTGAAACCACGCCACAAGACGTCGGATTAAATCAGAACTCGCGTACAGCAGCGCATCACCCCGTGTTAGGGAACGGTCAACAGAAGCGGATTATCACGGACCTACTTCTGAGCTCCCTTCAATTGGCATCTAATCCACGCACTACTGGGTTTTAGTTGACGAACAATTTTTACCACCAAATGTAGCAACCGGGATGCAAATAACTTTCACCGGTGAGCTGAAACAATATGAATTTTGCGTCGTCAGAAATGCTTGGGCCGCATAACAATTTAAATATATTCGGCCGCGTCGGATGGCGGAAGAGGGTCTTCACGAGGCAAACCCTTCGGACCAAAAAAAACGAACTGCGAATCCGTGGCTCTCAGCTCAAGTTCAAAATCGTCGTCGGCGAGACGACAACTCCACGCTCGCACGCCCGCCCTCTCACGCTCTCTCGCACGCTCTCGCACGCTCGGGGCTACCGCTGGGTACCAGGCGGATGAGCTGGCGGTCGAGCCAGCGTAGCACGTCGGGGCCCTCCTCGGAGTGGGCGCGGTGCACGCCCAGACGCGCCATCACCACGGCTGCTGCCTCCTGGTCGAACGACGCCGAGATGTGCTGCAGCTGCGTCTGCGTGTCCGCCCAGCTGCCGCGCACAGGGGGTTCGGAGGGCATCCATCCATTTAGACATCCATCCATTTATCATCTATTTATCCACTTATCTATCCATACAGACATCTATCCACCCTTCCATATATCCATACATCGATCCATTTATCCATCCATACATCCATCCATATAATCATTATCCATGCATCTGTGGATACACTCTTCCACAATGTGTGACCAGCGTGGAAGAGTAGGCCAAATAGCCTCTAGAGAGGCTCTCTAAAGCGACCTCTAGCGGAGGCCCTTTTGCGAGCAGTGGCGTGAGTTAACTGTTGCAGGGCTGCACCTTTACCTTTTTTCAATTTGCTTATGACATTTAACAACTAAATTAGAAAATTAGAGGTAAAAGTCATAGCTCTGCAAAGAAATGTCAAGTCCTCTCTTCTGCAATAAAGCAAAGTAATTTGATTCATAATTGATTTTTGGGTCAGATCACTGCGTAAGTAAAATGTGTGTTATGCACCCCCCTCCACCCGACCACAGCCAATGAATAAAGTTGTCAAGAGATGAACAAACGTGCCAATTTACCACTGCTTCAGCAGCAGCACCGTTGTGTTGGAGAGCGATCGGCTGAGAGTTACAACCAGCATCATCAGGCAGTTGCGGTGTTCAAGTAATCCGCTGGTAAACAACGCTGTTGTATGCGGCATCGCCCATCCTGCCGTGACGGTGTGATCGCCGGTTACCGCGTGCACGCGTGTGTGTGAGTGCGTGTGCGTGTGTGCACGTGTATGCGTGTGTGTGTATGTGTGTGTGCGTGTGTGCGCGTGTGTGTGCGTGTGTATGTGTGCGTGTGTGTGTGGGGAGCGATAGTGTAGCAGTTAGGGCGCTGCGCTATGAATCTGACAACACGGGTTCGATTCCCGCTCACAGCCAACACCAGTGACGATTATCTGAACCGGTCCCGGGTCTCCCCTAGGTCGACTCAGCCTCAAATGAGTACCTGGTGTGGTGTGTAAACATTGCCACTAGGGAGACAAAGGCAGTCGGGCGTGGTGCTGGCCACCCACCCACTCGTGTACTGTGCCAGCATTCAGAAGTGCTCGCTAACAGCACTTGCCCCTACAGTATGTTAAGGCTATATGGGGGGTCTTTGTCTTTGTGTGTGTAGCGTGCGCAGTGCACCTAGTGCAGAGGTAGGCAACCTGCGGCTCTAAGGACTGCCGTGCTGCTCTTGAAATTTGAAAAAAATGTCTCTTCTTGTTATTTTGGGTTGCCGACCCCTGACCATGGAAGTCCAGTTCACCATGGAAGTCCAGTTCAGGATGGAAGTCGTCCAGTTGAGGATGGAAGTCCAGTTCACCATGGAAATCCAGTTCACCATGGTAGTCCAGTTCATCATGGAAGTCCAGTTCATCATGTTGGTCCTGTTCACCATGGAAGTCCAGTTCACCATGGAAGTCCAGTTCACCATGG
>CM025636.2:5300782-5328187 GCA_014621495.2 Entosphenus tridentatus | reverse complement strand
ATGGAAGTCCAGTTCACCATGGAAGTCCAGTTCACCATGGAAGTCCAATTCACCGTGGGCAGGGGTCGGCAAGTCGCGGCTCCGGAGCCGCATGCGGCTCATGAAGGACCCGCTTAGTGACAGTTATTTATTAAGGACCACCGTCCCGTGTTGACAAGCGCCATAGTCATGTCACCGCCACTGAGTGGCGAACGGCGGTTGTTGTATCTTTGTTGTGTTGCGTGCGTGAAACGTGCGAGAGCATGCTGGGTACTTGGTGGTGGTCGGGGGGCCGTACTTCCTGGCGATGGTGGTGACGCGGACGCGGCGCTGGCCGCTCGAGTGCTGGTACTGCGTCACGAACTGCACGGCGCCGCGCCCGCCCTGCGGGATCGGAGCGTTGTGCTGCGGAACAAGCGGGGGAGGGGGCGGTCAGGCCTATCGTCAGGCGGTGTCGCGCGCGCGGCGTGCGGGAGATTCATAAATTGGAAGTTTCATCTCCCCCGAGTACAGCCCAATGAACTAAAAAGAATGGCGATTTCAAGGGCGACTCGGCCGGCAGCTGTCCGAAAAAAAATTCCTGCACGGTTCATTGATATTATATTGCCAATAAATGGTAATGCACAAGGACAAAGGACCCACTTTTATAGTCCCCCAGGCTGTTGCGGGGAGTGCTGTTCGCGAGCACAGATTTAGGCACAGCACATGAAGAGGTGGAGTTTTTATCCTCATGCCTGGCTGGTCGTGTCTCCCTAGCACCGATGTTCGAAACATCAAACGAGGTAACTCATTGAAGCTCCGAGGTGACCTCTCGTCACTGCTATTATCTGTGGCCAGAAATCACGATGGTTTTTTGCACGATGTGCAAACCAATGTGTCACTGCTCGCCTATACCTTAGAATCAGAATCTTTAATCATTACTGGAGGAATCCGATGAGCTTTGACGCTCTTTTTCACAGATGTCCAGTCGGGACGAGTCAGCAAATTACAAATATCGAGGGCACAAACACACACATATATACACACACACACGACACATCCGATTAACACTGTTGGCTACGTATGGTGCGAAAGACGTTCAACATACATAAATGCATGTGCATGGTGAGAGTGGTGGCACAGGGTTGAGCATAAGAATCCGGCAAACTGACGTCAATTCCCAACCACGGCTAACATCAGTGGCGAGTGCTATCTGAACTGCTTCTGTGCCCCACCTCCATACCTCTCCATCCATCCCCTCCTCCCCCCCACCCCTGCCCCAACCTGGGCATCCCTCTCCATCAACCTGCACTGGTCAGCATGGTCAAAGGTCAAACAACCCCCACGACCGAGACGCAGCGGTGTTCTTCAAAAGGCTGTAAATTATCGTTGTCCAACTTAAATATAGACCACACAACCATACAAAATATAAACTCATGTAACGGAGCCCGAGAACGCTTCACGATTGCGTTACAAATTAGCAAACCACAAAGCAAAACATTTTTCCCCATTCAAAAACGATCCCGCTGCTCCGTCAATCCCGAGCGCCCAGATTATATTTAGCTCCCACCTGCAGGAACATTCAATTACAAACACGCAGAGCGGCGTAAGGGGACCAGCGCGAAGGTGGAGCCACGGCTAAAGAGGTACGACGGCTATCACCGCCGCGCCCGACACGAGCGCGACATGCGGACGCGCCTGACCTGAGGAACGCTCCCCTCCCCATTGCTTTGCTCACGTTAACTGCATAGAACTTATCATCGGATCCTGTAGTATCTTTTAGAAAGGCGCGCGCACACACGTAAATATATATGTACGTTTAAAGCGTGGCAAGACAAAATGAATGACTCTGGCAAATGCTGAACACACGCTCGGTGCAAAATTTAAAGGGAGAGACCACCTTGCAGAAATAATGTAGAGAAGCTAGCCCTATCATTTACTATCACGGGCGGGACATTTAAACTCGCAACCACATCGACTATAAACTCACCGCGCAAGACCACCCGGCAGGTGGGTCGACCACGCAAACGGAAAACGAATTCTGAAGCGATTGCAACCTGCGTCACAGCTTCCGCGCTTTTATCTCAAAAACGACAACTTCGACGGGCACGGCGCCTGACCGCCCAGGGTGGTACTCGGCTCACGGAGAAGCGGGGGGGGGGGGGGGTGGGGTTGGGGGGGGCGCAATCTGCCGGGAATGGAGCTGGTGCACAAGCAGGTGTTCACGGCGCTGGCCGTCTGCACGTGCCTCTTCGTGGTGGCTTCAAACTTCCTCTACCTGCTGTTGCTCGCCGAGTACAGGCACCTGCGAGCGCACACCAACGCCTTCACGCTCCACCTGGCCGCGTGCGACCTGGCCCTCGGTCTGGTGGGGCTCATCGGCCTGCCGCTGGCCTCCGCGCACCAAGGTAGGGGCGGTGTCGGTCACTTGGCTCTGATTTCCCAACGCATCCCCCCCCCCCACCGCCTGCCCGGTGTTAAGGTCGTCTATAAGACTCCGGTCATCGTCGCAGCAGGCGGCTTTTGGCTCGCCATCGAACAAAGACGGTCACTGCATCGCGCGGCGCTTTGAGATGCGCTTCTGCGGCCATCTGGAAAGCTCTTCCTTCCGATATTAGGAAGCCGCTGCAGCTACGCTACGCACCTTTAAATCATCTCGATTGAAAACGAATTTCTTAAAAACTGTTTTTTGTGTTTAGTTTGCTGTCCTTCCCCCGCACCTCCGATTAGCACGGCCAGCTACGTACGGTGCGAAAGAACTTCAACATACATACAACAGGGGTATTAACAAAATGTACACCGACAACCCTTTTGTCTATCTACTGCTGGATGATTGGTCTCTCTCTCTCTTTCTGTCAACGGCTCAGAGTTTGGTGGGTGAAACCGTGGAGCCAAGAAGAAGGGACATAGACATAGAGTACAACAATGGATTGTGTTGCACTGACCTCTGCTGTCCCACATGTAGCCCTGCGTTTTCATTCTACATTTAAGCCCACCCAAGCACTATCCAGACTTAATTCTGCTTGGCATCCAGTACGTGACAAAATCAGGTGCACTGCACGCAATTTGGTCATCAGCGTGAATGAGTGCGTTAATTCACGAATTTGCTGGCAGGATAAAATCGTGACGCGTTTATTGAATGATACACAATGGCTGTGAGTGGTGAAAAGGATGCGCCGGTCATTTTAACCACGTCACCGTCACCGCTGCCTTTTCCTGGAAAGGCAAAAATTACAAAGTGTGCATTTATTGCCAATAAGTAAACGTGTGTCACGACTCACTCTCAGGGCTCCATGAACTGTCACGAATCGGGATGCTGCCATTAAAGTGATTAAATTATCATAATACATTTTTGGCACTGTGGTGAATTTTTCACTTTGCGGTCTCAAGCACAGTTCAGCCTATAATCATTCATTGTAAGTACGCATGTCTGTTCGTGCGTTAAGGAACAAAATAATTGTCCCGTGCGTTACGACAATGTGAAAATTGGAGCGGTGTGCGTGCGTGCGTGTGCGCGTGTGTGTACACATTTGCATGTATGTATGTATGTACGTTGAACTTCTTTCGCACCGTACATAGCCAACCGTGCTAATTGGAGGTGCGGGGGTGGGGGAAAACATTCTAAACGCAAAAAAAAAATACGTTTTCATTCTACATTTAATATTCACAACCGCAAAAAGAACGCTGCCTGTGCAAGATTTTTTTTATGCACATTGTATATGGCCTGCAATAGCTTCCTCACCGAGGGATTCTCTACACCACCGTATATTTCCAGTTTAATAACAAATGCTGGGCGGGGCGCTTTTGCAGGGGGGGGGGGGATGGTCAATGAGACGTTCCCCCAAAACGCGCACAGCGCATCAAGCGACGGCACCGAGTGCGGCGGTCGCTCCCTCGCACTCACGCGAGTCGCCCTCGCGTCTCACGTACACCGTGTCCAACCGCCGCACTGCAGCTCGCTTCTTCCCTCGTGCTTCCATCGTTAACCTTGCTCTATTCAAGACACGAGTTAACATCTAGCCACCCTGAACACGAGTTAACTACCTCGCCTGGTATACAGGAGGTCGTGGGTTCGATCCCGACCCTGACGCCTGCTGCTGTATATTTGGAGTTTGCGGTGTCTCTCTTTCTCATCATCATCATCATCACGGTGGCTAGGAGATGTTAACTACTTCGCCTAGTACACAGGAGGTCGTGGGTTCGATCCCGACCCTGACGCCTGCTGCTGTATATTGGGAAGTTGCACATTTCTCTCCCTGTGGTCACGTGGGTTTTTCTCCGGGTTATCCAATTTTTCCTCCACATTTACAGACATGCGTTTCCAGTATTTGGATGCTATAAATTTCCACATAAGCCGTTACGTTGAGCTATCATTTATGGCCACGTCACTTCTGAAAGAGAGCCGTCTAGCTCGGTGGGCGTTACCTGGTAAGTAAAGAAAGTTCAATAGTTGTTTTAGTTCTAACTCCCATCGATTACACACGCTGGCCGCATGGCACTTTAGTCCTCGGTGCCTCTGTGTGCACGGCAACTGCGATTGTAAAATAACGAAATGCAATGAGTGTCTGATCATTAACGGCTCCCCTCCCTACCACCCTGCCTCGCCGCCGCTCTTCCCGCACCCTCGTCGCTACGGCCGCGGCAAGCCGGGCTGCTGGGGGACGAGGCTTGTCGCGCGGCGACCTTTGTCCTCGTGCAGCTGCAGGTGATGGCCGTGCACTCCATCACCTGGCTGAGCATCGGCCGCTTTCTCGAGATCCGCCTCTCCCTCACGCACACGCAGGTGGGGCCCCGCAACCTCCCAAACTCCCCCCCCCAGCAGCTCCTTGGGAAATCCACACTAATCCCCCCCCCCCTGACGATCCCCATCCTCAGACCCCCTTCTAAATTCCTGAAGCCAGGTCAAAAGAATTGTTGGCACAACCGTTGCTCACGTACATAGGGGGGGCGATTGACCTGAAGCAGAAGGCACCATCGACAAGGGCATAAAGTGTCGTTGCTCATTCTGTTTAGCTTTTGACCTCTGTTTAATCAAGGTCACGCTACAGGTTTTCCTGGCAATAGTCTAGCGTTGGGGAGGTGTGGAATCGATTCGGAACCGAGCATCGAATCGGACTTTCACATATCTTTGAAGGGGGGGGGGGTGCCTTGCATCAACACACGTCGTCGTGATATCGAATAATAAACGCAAACAATAAATTCAAGCTCACCGAATGTCATAATGGCGGCTGCTTTTCACGAGATAACACGCTGGGTGTGGGGGGTCACAGGTGGGAAAGAGACGGCCGCCTACGACACTGTCAGTGACGGATGAATAGGGTTTGCGGGCCGTTTTGAAGTGGTGGGCCTCATGTGGCCAAGGACCGGATGAAAATTAAGTAGCGGCTCGTACCTTGCCCGATAGAAACGTGGGTTTAGATTATTTGGCTACTATAAATTTCCACGCGATAATAAACTTCGTTGAGCAATCATTTGTGGCCAGGTGTCGCTTCTGAAAACAGAACTAATAGCTCAGTGGGCTTTACCAGGTAAAATAGAAATTGATTAGTTTATTTATTTACGTATCGTTGCACACGCCCGCCCGTCACCTTAAAACGCCATTGCACAAGTTCGGGCCCTTATAAAAATCCACTGCTGGATGAGGCCCACCCCCACACTGTGGGGGGGGCATGGGGGTTATGTAATGATGCTGGTCAGTGCAGATTGTTGAAGGCGGAGATCAGTGACATGTATGTATGTTAAACTTTGTTCGACATGAGAACATCAAAGCATGGTACGGCAATGTAAATTCATAATAATCATTTACATCTTTAAGGCCCATTACACATCCGTGGATTCCCAATGCGCCATCGTGTATGAAGAGCAGGAAATAAACAGAACCTGCAGGGTAAGCGACCAGCACTAGGTTTGAAGGGCAGTTTAAAGAGGTGAGTTTTCAAGACGGACTTACATATCTCTAACGACGCTCAATGTCTTATTAGCAAAGGGAAGGAGTTTCAAAGATTTGGAGCCGCACTGGCAAAAGCCCGATCACCCACGGAACAGAGCTTTGACCTCGGAGTAGTTATATAAAGAAGGCGATCCAAACACCTCAGTGAGCTCACTGGCGTATAAAGATGGATCAGTTGCTGTAAACATTTCTGTACCGTCCCTCGGCTGTCCCTCCGCGTAGCCCTGGATTTAAACTATAAACTGCATTTTTTTTATTATACCAGATATATTGGTGTGTGTGTATATATATAGCTCTTTTTCAGAAGCGACCTGGCCACAAATGATAGCTCAACGAAGTGGCTTATCACGTGGAAAATTAAAGCAGCCAAATACTCGAAACGCATGTTTCTAGATGGAGAGAGAAAACCCGGAGGAGCCAGAGAAAAATCAACGCAAACTCCAAATATACAGGCGTCAGGGTCGAAATCGAAACCACCACCTCCTGTATACCAGGCGAGGTAGCCCATTAAGATCTCGCCGCCACGGCACGGCGATGCAATCCCTGTCATCATGATAACGTGCATCATCATTCTCATCAGAACCAGGTGAGGTAGTTAACATGTTACCCCCGTGGCACCCTACGAGATTTAAAATCCCGTAGGGCGCCTAAATCCCGTTGCTACGGGGCGTGCGGTTTGCGGTTCTCGTTCTGCGCCTAATGGAAGCACAACGACGACGACCCAAGGTGCTGACGCCCGCGCGCTCGGGCTTGGCGCTGGCCGCCGTGTGGACATACGCGGCGCTCATCGCGAGCCTCCCCTTCGCAGGACTCGGCCGCTACGGCTACAACGCCAACGCGGGGATGTGCACCCCGCTCTTCGAGGTAAGGGGGAGAAAGGCGCAGGCCCTGCCGTTTCGTTCTCTAGGGCACCCGGGGGGGAGGGGGGAGTACGCGGACCCCCTGGGGGTTCACGTGTCAATGTCCCAGGAGGGGGTGCAAGAGGTGACATATAAATGTTTGAAATTATATCGTACGCGACAGTCATTTGGTGAATAATCGCGTATGAATCTGCCGATGCAAAATAACTACGATGCAATTTGAATCCATATGGGAACCTCGAACGATTTCAAGAGCAACCAGCGAGCGCAAACAAAGTACGCCATGCATGGAAAGCGTCCGTTGAATATATTTTTTCTTTGCTTGTCTTTACTTAGCTAGTTAGGATACCTCAAGAAATGGACAATTGGATAAAATATTGATGTTCATCATTCACACATTTATTTACAGAACCATGTTGGGTCAGGCAAGGGAGTCCTCGGTTGAAACATTCAATAAGGGGTAACAGTGGCCAAAAAAAGTTGAGAACCATTGCTCTAGAGAATCTGCCTTGAGCGCATCGCGAGATTGAGAAGTGGTTTAAATGAAAAAAAAAATCTATGAATCGAATGTCGTTGGCGAGCCGTCCTGTGGACAGCCCGGTCCAGGCTCAAGACCTTCCCCTAGTTTTCTCTGCCTGCGACTGACCGCCTCTTTCCCTCCATAAAATAAATAAACAAGCTCCATTTCCACAGGATACCAATGTCCCACTGTTCTATGCAGCATCTTGAAACGGGGATGAATTTAGACACTATAAATCCAGATTGCATTGTCCTCAGGTCTCTTAGGCCCTCACTCAAGCAATCCATCCACCTCTTGACTGGCCGCCTGCAGTGTCTCCTCCTCCCATTGTCCTTCCTCTCCCACACCTCCCTCACAATATCTTCCTTAAGACTTCCTTCCTGCATGTGTGACCAAACCACCGCAGTCGGCTCTTGCCCCATTGTATCCAGAAGTCAAATGTGAGATGTTGGGGCATTTCATAGACGACTGCATGCAACGCTTTGTCCCGGTCGACTCGGGCAATTTTTCAGGGCAATCGTTGCCGGCGACAGTCGCTGCCATCCTTGTAAAAAGGTGTCAGTTTTGTTGCCAGATAGAAGGGTAAAAAAACAATTATCAAGATGAATCGAGTTGAAGTTCGGAAGACATGATGGGTAGTAGACACCAAAGAGGGCGGCAGTAACCGATACGGAAGTCTGAAGCGGTTCATTTAAAACTGCTCTCACTTTTGAGTGTGTGCTCCTTTTTTTTCGATTTAAAGCTTTCGTGACTGCAGGAATTACTCTTGGTTCTTTCGGTAAAGTCACGTATAAAAGTAAAAGAATAAATTAAATAATAGCATACGACGTTTCGATTGCAACACAAGCAATCATCATCAATGGGTACGCGTCGCCGTACCCATTGACATGTTAATTTTTTCTCTAACCCCTCCCTCTCTCTGCCCCCCTCTGTCTATTTAAGGCCTCGCCACAGAGATGATCTCCCTCTCTGTGCCTGTGTTACTCTCTCTCTAAGTATCTTGGTGATATCTGTCTGCTTATATGTCTGTCTATAGTTTTCTGGTTAGATTTTTTGTTGCTATTTCATTTATACCTGATGATGATTGCTTGTGTTGCAATCGAAACGTCGTATGCTATTATTTAATTTATTCTTTTATTTTTATACGTGACTTTACCGAAAGAACCAAGAGTCATTATGAGCAGTTACGGCAACTTGCTACGGCAACTTGCTCCGGAAACTTTCTACGGCAACGGAATAGAGCAGCGGTGACCAGAACAACGGCTCGCGAGCTGAATGCGACTACCGGGCAACCCGAGTGCGTCTCGACGTGAACAATTCCGAACCTTTCAATAGTATTTAATTTCAAAGAAATCTGTGGAAGCAGGAGCGGCCCAGGGCACTCGGCCATTAGCACTCCCCCCGAGGGGGTTGCTCCCGCAAATTTCTAAATTCAAAACTCTCACAGGCAAGCGGTGCGAGCCAACAGGCCGCATGACCATCCCACGTCACCACTCTGCTCAGCGTCTTGTGGCTCTCAGCCATATTGAAGATCTTGCTTTTGCGGCTCATAGGATCAGGATGTTTGGCTAACCTAGGGAATAGTGTCAGAGTTCTGTCCAGCCAAGGAAAACAGAGTTTGTTAAAAAAGTGTGTATGATGAACAATGCTTGGTCCAAGCAGCACACAACCGTGGACATCCACGTGACCTCTGTCTGCGACCTGCTTGGAAGGTGGTGTACCAGTTGCCCAGTAGGGCGAGCAGACATCAGATTTTGTCCGTACACTGAGTCCTCGTTTAACGCAATAGATACGTTTCCCGTAAAGTGCCGAGTATCGATAAAGTTTGGCAAAGTACAATGTACGCACACAGTGAGACGGCGCGGGGCAAATAACTTGTGGTACACCACCACGCTACTGTATCAGCCACGCAGCTCAAGCAAGTAGTTTGCCGTAGACAGCTCAGACACCGCGTTAGAATGGTGGAAGAACCGCGCGACAGCGAGAACGCGTTGCGCCAACACCACGCGTTGAGCGAGCGACTCGCCGTATTCGGGAGCGCGACGGTCAAACGGCGAAGGTGGCGGTCTCCCGTTCGTGCGGCAGGAGGGCTCCGGCGCGTACTGCTCGCTGGCACTGGGAGGCGGGGTGGCGGCCCCCATCGCGGTGCTGTGCGGCATGTACGCGTACGTGGTGCACGCGGCGTGCAAGCAGGCCAAGCGCGGCACCTTCGTGTGCGACGAGGAGAACTGCCGCTACGTGCCGGCCAACCGCTACCTCAAGTGCACCGTCATGCTCATCACCGCCGTGGGTAAGAGCCGCGGCCGCTCGCAGGAAACTGCGCATCTACTAAGGGCCGCGTTTTGCGATTATTTAAGCGGCGAACTGGGCTTGCAATCCAGAAGCAGATGTCGCAGAACGACCTCTGAGATCCCTTCAAGTGAGCACTTGTCCACACAGTAGTGGGCAGCAGCACTTTCTCGTCCACCCTGCCACCAAGAGTAATGTTTGTCGCTGGAGAGTCAAACTGATCATCATAACGCTCACGGCCTAATCAAGGGAATAACAACATTTAAATTGGATAATTGCTTTCTGTAGTCATTGGTGACCGAGCTGAGAGACCATCCAACACACGACGATTGAGAATCCAGTTGAATCCCATGCGGCCGCCTGGATTCAAACTCAGGGCCTCCGCAGCGGCAGCTCAGCGTTCACACCTCCGAGCCACCCGGCTGATCAAATTAAAATCCAACGTCTCTTCGTCTCTCTCGTGTTATTGCAGCCACGCTGCTGACCTGCTGGCTACCCCACATGACCATCAGCTTCTACATTTCCTTCACGGGCAAACCCGCTCCCTGGACGGCTCAAGCCATCGCCTCCTGGATGCTCAGCCTGCCCTCCGCCCTCAACCCCTGGGCCAACTCCCTCTCACAGAGGTGCGTCTACTTGCATGCACATTATCAGCTGTTGCGTCATCACTGTGGATTGTTGCTACCACAGGGACCGAACGAACACCAGCTAATGTAAATGGGTACGTGGCTCAGCCCCTTTTGTGAGCCCACTGCAGGACGGGCACTTGCACCAACACTTGAGTGGGCTGTGGTTAGTGCGGGTTGGTGAATGCTGGGAGCGTACTCTGGTCTAACACCACTGGAAGCGGAGTGCAGCAATGAATGCTGCTGCACTGCCCTCTGCTGCCCGCAACGTAGCCCCCGCAAGCCCCACGACAACCTACTTGTGCGTGGCCATCGGCGCACTAGCAATCCAGGCTTAGAGCTGCTGAGCTTCTGAGCTTTGACGAGATCGAGCACATTGCAGTTGATTTGGTCAGAGGCGCCTATTACCAACGCTTTCAAACTTCAATATTGTTTGCCATGAAACTAGCGAGCAATGACATTAAGTGGCGTGTGCTGCACTCGCCATTAAGGAAACGAACACATCTTATCTACGGGTTGTGCGTGCGTTGGAATCTTACGATTAGCACACTGTGCCTCGAACCCATGAACCCACGTTCGAAAATCCCACTTCACTGCTGACATCAGTGATGAATATTCAAACCGGTGCCGTGCCTCCCCTGGGTCAACTCAGCCTTAAATGAGTACCCGGTGCGGTGTGTGAACATCGGCACTCTGGGGAGACGAAGGCGGTGGGGGCGGCGTGCTGCGAGCACCCCCCCAACGGCTTGCGCGAGCTAAGCGGGAGACGTTAATCTTGGCGCTTGGCATTGCCGATGGACCCCCGAACAGAAAATTTCGCAGGGCGATGACACAGCGCTGGAAGCGATGGCCGTGCTGCGCACGGGACTCGAGCGGCGAGAGGCCGGAGCGGGACAAAGGAGGACACGGCGAGCCGAGCCCCCAGCCATCCGCGGGGCAGCACTCTCTACCCACCGCGGCGGAGTGAAATCAATCTATTTAAAAAAACTAAAAATCTTAAACAGGGAGCTGAAAGTAAGAAGAAGGTGGTGACGGTTTACTTTCGTTTGAAGGCAATCCTAAGTTGAAAACTAATTTCTTTAAAACTGCTCTGTGTGTTTAGTTTGTTGTCCTTCCCCCGCACGTATGTCAACGTACCGTACGTATAAGAATAGTTTCTTCCCTTTCTGGCAATAAAACAGGTTAAAACACCAAACTGAAACCTCTTTGCAAGGAATCATGCCTGCATTAACCACATATACCCGTGGTGAACATGCAAACAAAACACGTGCTCTGATACTATATGCATTGTTTTTTAAACTGATTGGTCGTTCACACCAGAGACAGCTTTCTTTAGAGCCTAGTCTCAAACAGTATGAGACCAGAGGACGCCAAAAGACGTTCAACACAAAAACAATGCCACTATTAGGACATTGAGAGCTTCGTGCTGTTCGCTTTTTGGCGTTCTCTGGTCTAACACCGTTCGAGACTAGGCTCTAAAGAAAGCTGTCTCTGGTGTGGACCAATCAGTTCCAAAGACAATGCATTTTCTACCAGAGCACGTTTTCGTTTGCTTGTTCACCACGTGTATATGTGGTCAATGCAGACCCGATGCACCGTACGTGCATTCTGAAAGTGTCATCACTTGTTGTCCCCACGAGCCGACCGTGTTGCGTTCTTTACGTCAAACGTTTACACTGTTCAGCTGTAATTAATAACGAATTAAAGATTCACCCAACCCAGATTCGACCAAGGGTCATAATTTGGAATACTGTTTTCATTGAGAAATACATTATTATTGCTGTTATCCCGTTTTACGTCACGCGTATTTCTCGCTTCTCCGTTACATTTGTACGGCTCGTTGTCTCGATCGTTCTAATTTCCGAAATGTATCGTTAACATATAATTAACATAAATCTAACATAATCGGCTCTAATGCACACACTTCGATGCACATTTACATGTATATGTAGATTATATGTAGATAATGTGGAGATGTAGCGATTCACTTTCCCAGTGATTCGATGAATTGTCATAAAATCGGGACGCCGATTCAATGCAAGAAATTCTGATGGTTATTGTCTCGTTTTTACAATCTTCTTTGTAAAATGTATCTTATTTTCCATCCCGTTTGTATATTTGAAATCGCCCCATGAGCATCATAACAACACATCATTTTCACATCATGCACATAGATTTTGTTGTTTAAACCACACCGATTCTAACACGCAATTCGGCACATGAATCGTGAGCCTTGACAATAAATTTAATTGATGAACCGATGCTTCCATGACCCAAGCGTGGCTCAGGCCAGCTTCACATAGATACACCTGCCTGGCATTGCGCATGTCCAAGGACACAAGGCCAGGTATGCAAAGTGACAGCACAGCACAAGGTGCACACTCAGCCCGTCCCAACTGCTCATCATATACCCTCCACTCCCGTGGCAGCCGTCCAAGCACTTACTGATTAACTCCATTTACTTTCTCGCCGATGGTCACGTGCCACCTTTTCAACGCTTCCATTGCTACTACTACCATGGTTACTGGTCCCATGAATGTCGATCATTGATTCCTCCACTCATCTTGAGGCCTCGCTCAACCAGACTGACCGTTCTGTCTCATCGATACCGTACTGCAGGTCACAACGACATTCACTCTCTCACCCACCCACCAACTCACTCACCCGCCCACCCACCAACTCACTCGCCCACCCACCCACCAACTCGCCCACCCACCCACCAACTCACCCACCCACCCACTCGCTCACCCACCCACCAACTCACCCGCCCACCCAGCCATCCATCATCCACCTACCCACACTGCAGGTCGCAACACTTGGTGTTCTGCTTCATTCCTCGCGCTGCTCGACTCTGAAATTCCGTCCCATTGTCTCTATTTAGCAATCTCTCATAATAAATTAACCTTGCTCAAATCCGAGGAATGTGCCAACTCTTTCGATAACAACGTTGATTGTCTTGTGTTTATTGCTGGCCAACGGACGTTTCAGGCCTTTAGGCTTGTGCTCAGCAACTGCATCATACATATATATAAAAGTGTGTCAAGGTGCGTTTAGGTGCGTTTAGGTGGCCCTCACCTGGTTGACAATGTCAAAGTAGATGGCCAGTGTAGTGCTGGAATCCAGCGAGCAGATCTTCCACTGGCACGTACCGCCGATGCCCATCTCCTGCGGCGAGGATCACGATTGTCGGCAGAATTCAACGCCGAGGCGCACGGCTATCGGTGTTCGCGCAGAGGTCAGCGTTGAGCACAGCGAAGCGCATCCCGGGAATGTTCACACGTCCGAGAGCCGCAACAACCACTCGCGGCGCATTCTCAAAGCGCATCGCCACTTTCATTAAGCGGCCTGCGCGGGAGACTTTAATCATAATCGCACGTGCCCGTTTAAAAATATTTATTTAACCTGAAAAACGCACTCGCCTTTAACGTGGCATTCTGAAAACGTTCAAGTGTTGAGAGCAGTGGAAAGAAATAAGCTGTTTCAACAAAGCCCTTGATTGCACTTTCTGTTGTCAGTGCCTTCAAATAATAAACGCCCCATGTAATTACACCCCTGCTGTGGCCAGCTGAGCTAATTACAAGTGTCGTGCTGCGATTGTCGCGAAAACATGAACCTAATTAAGTCAAATAAACAGCGAGTAATTCATCGAGTTAATGCAGATTTATCAAAGCGACGTGTAATTATACGGTTATCGTCCAGAACGGCCGGGTTGCAACGCGGAAGGCTGCTTATCGTCACGCGGGCAACTTACATTCTCAGACACGCAGGGCCCCTTGGTGTTCAGCGAGACGCAAGGACCGATGGCTCCAGCCACCTTAAGCTCTCGCGTTGTCTGAAATTACCATACAAATGAAGAGCACGAAAGATTATTTACACTTGGCACGATGGACACTCCCCGTCCCAGAAGCGGTGCGTGCACGGGTACCGAATGTATCTATCGTGGTCTAACAGAATCAAGGCGTCCAATGTCAGATTACATCGGTTATGCAAAGCTAATGGAGATTCACCTCTGACCAAAATTGTCAGATCTCTTGAATCTCAGCAGGCTTGAGCCCGGACAGTGCTTGGGTGGGTCGCCATCATGCACTCCGGGTTGTCATAGGCTGCTGCGGGGCTGTGCTAGGTGGTGGTCAGCAGCAAAACACATTGTTGAGAGGGATTTCTAAGCTCACAAGCGCACAATTCGCTCGGCGCATGCATGAGCATCCCTTCACCCGATCCGCACTGGTGAAGTATGGTAAAAAAGAAACCTCTATGACCAACACAGAATGGGGAGGCCGCCATCCAGCAGTGGATTAACAAGGCACCATCACTTATTATTACTGCTGTCATGAGCATAAAAATAAATGTGAAACAAATGACTTGCGATTAATTTATGCAAGAGGTTTAATTGACTCACAAGTGGATTGTGTTCACAAACGCCGCAATGAAACTGCCAAACCCCGCATCATCACCATCAACCATGATCTATCCACTGCTGAATGAATGCCTCCCCAAGCCATCGGCATCTCTCACAATGCTGTGCTGTAGTAATCCACCACGCCCCCGTAGAACCGCCGATTTCATCGCTCAATATTTCTGGAAATGTTGCAACAATATTGGATAAACCCTACAAGGAGCTCAATGGGTTAGTCCCGCAATATTTACGGGAACCGATCCATTTTCATGATCCAACGAGGTCACCGAGATATTCCGATGGCCTTCTTCGAATGGCTCCGAGGTCAAGCCGAATTTCCTTGGGTGATCGGGCTTTTGCCAGTGCTGCTTCCAGGCTTTGGAAAACTTTTGCCATTGCTCATAGGACAATCAGAATTGTAAAAAAGCTCACCTCTTCCATACACGGTGGCGAATTGGGATATACGGATGAAACGTGCCTTACAAATGTAAATTGTTATTAATTATGATACAGGTTGGTCCAGATGCCTTGTGACCTCCAATTAATTGAGCCCTATTTTCCTTTGCATATCCATTTACGTTTAAAATAAACGTTACTTCCAAAAATATGAAGTTTTAGAGAATAAAAATGGGGGTCCCAAGACATCTGGACCACCCTGTACTGTTAAGTGCATACTCGGGCAAAGAACACACAAGTGGGGGTTATACATTGCAAGCTGCTATGCTCACCTTGACTTCGAGGACAGCTCCAAAAGCCATGCGCAGGTTTCCCTGGAAGTCCCTGCCAAACACTCGCTGGAACGTCTGCTTGAAGAGCGACGTGTTGAAGGAATCGCCCATCACCATGTAGCCGCTGGAGAACAAAACTCGACAACGTCACACCGACTGCATCGATCCGCAAGCCAGGGGACACACGCGGAGACAATCTTTTATTTGGTCGTCGCATTTGCCTACGCGCTTAGAAAAAAAAAAGGACGAAAGGGACACTTTTACACTTTCATCGATCGGATCCGAAACAACTTTCATCAGATGGGAATGATCAACCAACAGAACAATCTATTGACAATTACTTGAACGTGTTAAAAGTTGATGCCCAACAGCTATCGCCTCTACAGTATAATGGGTTGGATGACAAGATACTGAGTTCAAGTCCGAATTATCTCAGTATTTATGCACCTTGCCATAAAGATATGATCCACTAAACAGGACAAATTAGGTCGCATTCCAAAATCCATGGATCGTGTTGGGCTTGATTTAGATAATAACGCTATGTGTCGATTAGATAATGACACACTGCATTCCAATCAATGCATTGGGGTCATAAGCTAGACCAAACCAAATACACACAAGTACAAAGATCTCCCGTGTAGGCTGCATCGGTTGCCAGGGCAAGTGCTCTTAGTGAGCGCTTATAAATACCAGAAGAGCTCATAAGGTGACGGTACGTCCACCACGACAGGGAGAGAGACACGCAAACTTCAAATATACAGCAGCAGGCATCAGGGTCGGGACCGAACCCACGACCTCCTGCACACCAGGCGAGGGAGATAGCGTCTGGGAACACGTGTGCGTGGTGCAGGTGGTGTACCCAGTGAGGTTGGGGCAGCACTTCATCTCCAGCAGACCGGTCTGGTCCAGCGCACAGGCGTAGATGTCAATGGCATGGCCGTTGACCGTGGCACGGTTTGCCAAAGCTTCAAAGTGCTGACCGTGCACGGAGGTCGGGGGTGGGATGGGAAGGCAAAGAAGAGCGTTGTGCAAAAAACGCGCGAGCGCTACAACGATGCAGTCTCACGCGGCATCCAAACGCTCCAGTGGTGCAAAGCGATGCGAGGCGCCACTCACAAACCTCAAACCAAGCCAGGAATACAAACCCTCTTGAGAAGGACAGTGTCAACTACCAAGAAAGTGTGTCACGCACCAAAGAAATCGTTCTCATTGTGCAAAGGACCAATTTCTTGCGTGACACTCGAACAGAGAAAAAAACTAAACAAATAAAGCATCTCCACCCAAGGTTGGCACAAACCTAGCCTTGTCAATTAGGGTGTAAGAAACGCCAAGAGGAGGTGGAGGAAATTGGAACGAGCCCGAGCAAATTGGAACTAGCCCGAGCAAATTTGTGAACTGACAGCATGCCAACCTTGGTTGCTTTCTTCATGTGTTTGACATTGTCCTTCTCAATGTCGTGCCAGGAACGGATGGGCGTCTTCAGCTCCTCGCCAACGACCATGCCAGGCCCTTGTGTTGGGGGCCCGCCCGTGAACAGCATGATCCGGGCACCCGCGTTGGGAAAAGTGCACTGTCGGGTTCAAGGGCGTCACCAACAACAGGAGTTTGTTGGTGGGTGGGGGAGGCAAAACACAACTGCAAATCAGCACAAAGAAATAAACAAATGGCGACACAAAAACGATAACTGCGTAGGTTTCTCGGTGTTTTTCAGGTCGCACCGCGTATTGTTCGGCACAATGTCTGATGTTTCGCTCCACGTGCTGGGAACCGTTTTATTCTTTCTCGAACCGAACTCGGGTCCTGAAGACGCGTCGGAGAGCCTCCCGACACAAATTGCTGCGAGCAACACTGTGAATTTCTTTACCTCCAGCAATCCCACGGCAATGGAGAGGGCAGTGCCGGTGGATCGCAGGGCCCTCTTGCCCTGCTGCACGGGCCACGGGTCCCTCTGCAGCTCCCCCAGCAGGTCCGTCATGGCCATGTCGATGTTCTGCACTGGCTGAAGAAACCTGCAGACGTTGGCGGAGAAAGGCGAGCGTTGTGAGCGTGCGTCGCAAGTCAAAGGGCTGGACTGAGTCGTCTTTTGTTGTTGCTGCTGTTGTTGTTGTTGCCGTCGGATGTCACCACCGAGGAGAAGCCTTTACCGGTTGTGAACTGGAGAATGGTGAGGCTGGACTGGCTGGGCCTGGCCACCTTGGGCAGCAACTGGTCTCATCAGCCCGAGCATATCCTGTTCACAACAAACAAAAAACATTCCTGGATTCTAATAAATATTTTCCATACTTATTGAGTCGGGATGTTGCCGTGTTTTAATGGCGAGCGAACACTGGTCTTGCAACCCAGAGTTCGGTGGTTTGATTTGATGTCCCGGCTCAGCAGTTGAAACCAGTATAAATGAGCACAACACTGTCAGTCCATTAGCAGGTCGGAAATTGGTGGGTTAAACTGTTACCTCTTCCAATATGTCTAGAAAGCATGGAAAATTAAGCCAAAATACACTCCAAAGCATCCTCTAGTGTGGGCCCCTCTGCCAGCAGTGGCATGAGTAAGGAATTACAGGGCTGTGCCATTATTACCACCCTTTTAGCATTTAAACCCTTCCCCATCCACCCACTCACCCCAAACCCACTCATTATATCCGGGGGACAAAGGTGATACATCCGCACATGTTACTTCGAGGACACAACACAGTTGTGATCTTGGTCGAGGGGGGGGACGGGAGGCACCTGGATCTGCTTGGCCGCCAGGTCCTTGCTCCCGCGGAACACGTAGCTCTTGGCGATGCCCTCGGCGCCCAGCTCGTGCACCTGCACCATGCGGCCGAACGTGATGAGGCCGACGAGGGCGGCGGGCGGCAGCAGGCTCAGCGACATCTGCAGCGACTCCTTGAGCGCCTGCAGGTCGTCGTCCTCCAGGCACGTGTCCACCACGTAGAGGAAGATGGGCGGCAGGGTGGTGCCGCGCTGTGGGCGAGAAGGGGCCAGACAGCGACGCGCGTCGTTACTGTCGTCGTTACTGTCGTCGTTACTGGCGTCGTTACTGTCGTCGCTACTGTCGTCGTCGTCATCGTCGTGGGCCATCGTCAACTCACTTCTGATTGGAGGTCTCACAAAAGTCGTCGCCAACTTTTATAGCGATTCGAAGCGACAATCGATTGAGCGCGCATGCAATAGACAGATTTCACGGCACGATTGGTCTTTTTCGTTATTCCGGAACGCTCTTCTTTCCGATATTAGGAAGCCACTGGAGCTATGCACTTTTAAATCCAGATTGAAAACTCACTTCTTTAGAACCGCTTTTTTGTGTTTAGTTTGTTATTCTTCCCCCGCACCTCCGATTAGCGCGGTTGGCTAGGTACGGTGTGAAAGAATTTCGACATACATACAGCTACACATGCATTCATGCTAACACACGACAAGACAGGCATTTCTTCTCTTGAGCGCAGCTCTTCACGCTAGCGCCACCTGCTGACAACCATATGAAGTGCCGAATTGGGACACGAATTTCATTTAACCCATTATGATATTTTCATTAAATTTACAGCGGGTTGTCGTAGGCAAGTGGGTCTACATGGTCGGCAGCAGAGGGAATTGCAGCAACATCCAAAGTTGCACTGCGCCTCTAAGCTCTCATGTCTATGCTGGCCACCTTAAACAATCCGCACTGACCACAATGGAGTACAGGCAGTCTCCAGTTTACGACGATCCACATTTACGACGTATATATAATGCCACCATAGATAGATTCACGACGCATCTTCCGACACGACTCCGAACAAATCTGAACAGGGTCAGCCTGGTTTCCGGTGTGACTTTTGTTATTCTCAAATGTTTTCGTGGATTTTTACCTATTAAACCCTGTTAAACATGGCTGATGTTTTTACTGATTCTACTGTCTGTGGGAAAACAGGGTCCTAGATATACGAAGACGGGGTTTCCAGGAACGCGTCGCAACGTCGTAAAAGCGGTGACCGCCTGTACTGTCGAATAACCCCTCCTGGAACAGCTCAACATGGGGAGCTCTTATCCAGCAGCGGACCGACAAAGGGCCGTAGATCAGAGGTCACAACTGGGTACCCGATACCCGTACCCTACCCAATACCCGGCTACCCGGCTACCCGTACCCGGCCGGGTACGGGTACCCGTTTGCGACCCTGGTGCAGCCGGGTACGGGTACGGGTAGACCGCGAGTCACTGGTGAGTAACTGTTTGTCACTCATTTCCCAACGTCTTGTCTCTTCTCACAATTTAAGTTCCTAGAATCAACCCACCCGCGCCTGCAACATGGCTTCATCCCAGAGGTCACAATCAGGTACCCGATACCCGTACCCTACCCGTACCAGGCCAGGTACGGGTAGGGTACGGGTACGGCCGGGTACGGGTAAGGAATCAAAACCCGTTTGCGACCTCTGCCGTAGATGTAGGTGAGGTCAATTTGGCGATGGTAAACTAAAACACTGTTGGCATAGCTTACGAGAAGCGTTCTTACCTGTACGATGTATTCAATGGTGGAGAAGTGAGGTACGAGCTCTGCAGGTTGGTTCACTTCCGAAATCCCAGCGTACGTAGGCGGAAACTGTCAAACAGTGCACAAACCACACAGGTGCATGTTTACAGGGACTCCCCTACTTACGAATGAGTTCGGTTCCAGAGGTCTGTTCGTAAGTTGATTTGTTCGTAAGTACAACTTTACTCCTGTCCATTCCAAACATGTTGTGCGGCATGTAGACTAAACACGGGGAGTTGCTTTAAAAGTTGTATAATCTCCTGTAGATGTAGATGCCACTGGTTCTTAATGTTCTGCAGACGTAGATGCCACCATCGCCATTTATTGCGCGGCGGTTGAACTTTACGACTCTCGGTCCGAACAGGCAGCTGGACATACGGACAGGTTTCTTCATACCTCTGAAAGTTCGTAAGTTGAATGTTCGTAAGTTGAGGAGTCTCTGTATAATTAATTCAATGCCTATGTGGATTTATGTGAACCTGTAATTAAACGTTGGTGGCACAAAAGCAAAAAATTACCAACCGGATTTCTTTGAAGGCAAAAGTTGCATGCCCACAGCTTCGCGTTGTAATCCACTTGGCTGTGAATTAAAAAAAATAAGATTTTACGAATGACGGCGATGATCAGCTCAAGACTTGACATCATTGTGAAAGTCCTTTTTTATCCAGGAAAGCATTTATGAGGCTCACGATTGTATTTTAGTACAGTCCACAATCCAGATGTTTGGGGCAATTCCTTACATAGTGTGATATGGGACCACATGATGGGATAACTAAATCAATTCACGCTAATTGGTCAGCAACCTAACTAATATATTTACTAACTTTGTGCACCACTGCCAGTGCAGCATCAGCACAGATTTTGTATGCGTATTGTATCATCCTCTCCTAATCACCTCATAGCCCTGGGGGATATGCGTCTCACACAAGGCAAAATCTGCTTCTGTGGGGCCGTTCGTGAACGCGGAAGGGGCGACTGCACTGCTCTGCGAGATTTCCCCACAGGTTTTATCCGTCTCACAAAGTCACACCGGCAGCACAATTGTAATGCAATTGGGGAGGGAGGGTGGGTGAAGACAACCAGATTATAACTTTTAAAATCAAGTCTGCACAATCCCCTACAATCTCCGAGGCGACAACGCCTGGCTGAATCCCATCTTATTAACGTCCCCCGAACAAAGTCGGTTGCTGCTGGGTCAGAGGTCAGACTTGTTATTACTCCATGGGGTTGGGTGGCGGGGTCGGGTGGGGGGCTTGGGGGGCGTGGGGGGGTTCAGGTGGGTGTGGAAGCCCTGCCAGCGCTACACACCACAGCGGGTTGAGGACGGCACGGCACGTGGCGCGGCTGCAAAGCACCGGCTCGTACTGCACGGGCGGGAGGTCGGGCCGCTCCTTGAGCGGCGTGTAGAGCCCGCCGAGGGGCACCACCAGCTTGGTGGCCTCGATGCGGCTCGAGGGCCACACGTTCCAGCTGAAGCGCACGCCGTCGCGCTCCTCGCCCTGGGAGATGAACTCCTGGTACGTGGCCATGGCTGACCGTCGGCGGGTGTCTCCTCCGGCTTCTGCGGTGACAGAACTAACTGAAGTGTGTGTGTGCTGTTTGCACCTCCGATTAGCACGGTTGGCTAAGTATGAAGGATGTTCAACATACATACATACACGTGTTAAAGTTTGGCCCAGCAAAGGCATTAGACAGTTCTATTCGGCCCCTAGTCAAGAAAGGATCCCCCTCCCCATCCCTGTTGTAGATAATCATCGTTATCATAATCAGTCATAAATAGTCTATTTCTGGATGAAAGCCTTCCTTAGCCATCACCATCTCTCACAGACCTGCGATGGTGGACGTCCTTTCGTGGTGGATGCCCTCTCAAGCACGTCCCCTCCCTCCTTTGTCTGTCACTCCATCATTAGTCTCATTAGCCGCCCATCACACCTTCCTAGTGCTGTGTTCTGCCCAAACCCACTAACTTTGCACAACAGTCAAGACGATGTCGTTAACCTGTGCATGTTATTTAACAATACAGCAATATTTGATTTCACGAAGTGTCTTCATATAAATGGATCTCAAGACACTTGAGTGTTTGGCGTGTGGCAGAAAGCTCAGAGAATAACCCACGCATACAAGGAGAGGAACACACTCAAAACTCCGCACCGATGCATTCAAAATCTACCGCCGTACTGCCATCTCCTGACTACCTCGCAATCCAAGCCTACAACACCTGGCACTCCCAGGCAGTCGCCCAGCCAAGAACTGTAGTAACCAGGCTCAACTCTACTTTGCTATAGAGGGCTGACCGCAGAAGGCATGCAGGATATCTGCTCGAGTGTTTGAACAGCGTAAGCTCATTATACCTTCGTCAAATAATTCACCCCTTTGCACATTAATAAAATAACACATTAAATCATTCACACTCATTTTGTGCAGAAATATGACACACCTGTTAACTTAACACGATATTAAAACATGAAGTGTAGTTTTCAAAATGTACATTACCGATATTCCACAAAAAGGTGTTATATTTTTTTTACAAATTTTATCTACCGCACAAAATGTTTTAGGTCTGGTTCTTGCCTATAGCACCCTGTAATTCAGCAGCATTAGAAAAGCGGTCCAGAGTGTGTTTTCTGTAATAAGAAAAATGTTGAATGGTCAACAATTTCACAGGGAAAAAAAATGTTGGTTTTATGTGACGAAACAGATGCTTGTGTGTTGAGTATTTATCATTCTTGTAAGTGAGAACCCACCTGAAGCAGGTAGAGGAATTTCCTATTTTGAAATATCGTGGCCTAAATGATGGTACCAAACTGGTGCGTGTTCATTCACGTCAACTGGGCTATTATTGTCGCGTTTGTGTTTGCACTTCCGCTTGTCGTTACGTCAACAGTTTGGGAAACTTGCGTCACAACTTAAAGGGAGTAACTCTGGGTGGGGGATGGGGATGATTGATAGGCTGTCATGCAGCATAAGGGGCAGGATCTTAATCACCAGTGGCCAGGATCCATCCACTGCTTGATGAAGACGTCCACCGAATTCGCCGCCACCTCTCAGGGTCCCCGCGATGTTAACAATCAACCCCCCAATTCCTGGCACACGAGCAGACTTCATAGTCCCTTCGAGTGATGTTACCCTGCCCAAACCCCACTTCAACGTTAACAGTCAAACTAATTACGTCTATAACCTGTGCACCGTCTAATTCATCATTGTTGGTCTAATTCATGGCAGGAGAAGCGTATGTGAGTTGAACTTCTTTCGTGCCGTACCAAGCGAGTCGTGCCCATTTGGATAAGCCACGTTACTCATTCAACGAATGTAAAAAACAAATATTCAAACAAAACGCTGATCCTATTACACTATTACACTATTACAGGTTCAAACATGGAATATAAACTGGGAGTTGTAATCTCATATAAGCTATCGCAGAAATTGGCTGACTGCTGAGATATGCCAACGTATTTCTAAGGCCAATACAGAATCCGAGGCATGCAGACCAATATTACAAATCCCATTCTCAAAAGCTGGACTACATTTACATTATATTCTTGGTTCTTTCGGTAAAGTCACGTAGAAGGGAAATAATAAAATAATACAAATATAAAACAATACAAATTATCACGACGTTTGCAACACAAGCATTCATCATCAGGTGTGAAATCCACAGCTGGTAAACGTGGCACTTTTTAAAAAATGTTCTTGCTGTGGATTTCACACCTGATGACGATTGCTTGTGTTGCAGTCGAAACGTCGTGAGAATTTTTATTGTTTTATGTTTGTATTATTTTATTATTTCCCTTCTACTTGACTGTACCGAAAGAACCAAGAAAATGAATCCCTGCAGTCACGAAAGCTTTAAATCAAAATGTTACATTTACATTATTGACCAGCTTATTCGTAACAGCTGTCCGGTAAACGAACATCCCTTTGGTCAATCCACTGCTTGACAAAGAAGGCCTCCGAACCCACGCCATGGCGGGCATCGTGGGGTTCTTTGACCATACTTCACCACGCTGGTCAATGCGGGTTTGGTGAAGACGGGCTGACGGGGAAGCATAGAAGTACAGAAACAGCTGCTGGGATACATCCCACACGTATCGGTCGCGTTGGCAACAGCTGCTAAACGTGGCATATGCGGGTAGATACAACCGAGTCTGCTCGAGTCAAACTTTACCCGTTGAATACTCACACTAAGTTCTCGCATTAACCCGGCAGAACGTCAGCAACCCAATGTTGTTGTTGTTTTTACTTATAGGCGACCGGCAAGGGGTGTGATGAAGACGTATAGCCTTGGATGTAATGAGCGACGTTTAATTCAGCGGGCGTATTAACAAGGCAGCACAATTAAGAACAAAAGCCAAAGGCAGGGAGGGTGAGTGTGGGGGTAATCATCGCTCGAGTGCTGTGAGCGATATCTCGAAACGGCCCCACCGCATCCTCCACAGTCCAGCGTGGTGAAGTATGGTCAAACACCCCCCCCCCCCCCCTTTCACGCCTCCCTATCTCCACCCAGGACCGACCGACCGACAACGTCGCGTGATGGAGACCCTTCAAACCACAAGTGGATGTGACACTACGGGGACTAATAGGGGGGTGGGGGGGATACCTTCACTCCGGATACGGCGGCGACTTGGGAATTTAGTTGCCCACTGACCGCCTCTTCATAACCGCTGTCGTTCATTCAGAGGGGGGCCCCCCCATTCAGAGGGCCCCCCCATTCAGTGGGGCCCCCCCATTCAGTGGGGGGGCCCCCCTGTTTTAACTTTAACCACAAAGACAAAGACCCCCCCCCCCCACCTTTAGCCTGCTCCCTATATCCTCGACAGTAGCATCCGAGGGTGGCCAACACCACGCCCGGGGCCGCCTTTGTCTCCCCGCACCAATGTCCTCGTCCGAGGCCGAGGAGGGCCCCCCGGTTACCGGTTCGGACAATCGTCACCGGCGTTGGCCGCGTTGAGCGGAAATCGAACTCGGGTCGCCGGGTTCGTAGCTGACCGCCACGCGAACGATCACCGTTGACCGCCGACGACGATGATGATGATGATGCCCCCTCCTCTTACCTTAACTCGACACGGTTGTCCGCTGTTCGCCGCCGGCTGAGCGAGAGAGAAGTCTGCCTGGCTCACGAGACGGCGGTCGGCTTCCACACAAGATCACCACAGTGGAGAGGCCGGGAGGGGGGGAGGGGGTGATGGGGGTGATGGGCGGGGCGAAGTTGGCAACGTCACAGGGGGTTGGGGTTTAGCCGGCCACCTTGCGTGGGGTAAATACACAACCACACACTAATACACTTACACACACTAACACACTTACACACAGTCACATACACACACTAATACACTTACACACTCAGACTTACACACCCAGCCACACACAGACACACACACAGCCACACACTAATACACACACAGCCACACACACACACTCACACACTAATACACTCATACACTTACACACCCAGCCACTCACACAGCCACTCACACAGCCACACTCACACTAATGCACACTCACACACCCACCCAGCCAGCCACACACAATTACACCCAGCCACACACTCACACACTGTTACACTCACACACACACTTACACACCCACCCACACACTCACACACACAGCCACCCACACGCACCCACCCACATACACACCAGCCATACACACACCAGCCACACACGCAAAGACAAAGATCCCCCGTATAGCCTTAACAGACTGTTGGGGCAAGTGCTGTTAGCGAGTACCTATAAAGGCCGGCACTGGCACACGAGGGGGTGGCTGGCCAAAACCACGCCCGGCCGCCTTTGTCTCCCCAGTGGCGATATTTACTACACACCGCACCAGATACTCATTTGAGGCTGAGTCGACCTAGGGGAGGCCCGGGACCGGTTCAGATACTCGTCACTGGTGTTGGCCGTGAGCAGGGACTAGCGCTCCACACACCCATCCACACCCCCCGTGTTAAGCTATTGGCGTTTAGATTGTGTACCTCTTGCGATGGAAATGTGTGCTCCACACGATGCTCAGCCCAACGCGTGTCGATTCATGTAGGTAGGGGGTTAAATTAATTAGTCTGTGGGAGCCCTAACGCAGGTTCCCTCTGGGTTTGTGATCTTACACGAAAGTTCATGGTGCATCCTAAACCGCATCCATTGCACAAAGCATGACAGGTGTGGATATCTATTTAAATATATATATTTAAATCTAACCAGGTAAAAAGAAGGCCGTAGCCATGGAGTCAACATTGGGGGGGACCAAATCTTCCAGGGTGTCTGGGGGTCCCAACCCAGAAAAATATCTAAATTTGAAAACTAATTTCCTGCCTAAAATATAAAAAAATTCACTAACACATGGGATAGACTTTTTTTACAATAATGTCGAATAGTGTATTGAATAACATTGCTGTTTTTTTATTTTTTTACCATTTCTTGTTTCATTGTATGTAATGGCAGAGATTAGGGATTAATAAATTACAACCATAACCACAATCATATAAACAGAAATCTATGCATTGATTTATATGAAGACAAGTCTAGATATTGTGGCCAAGGTTTAGCAAATTGTTTTTATTTACATAGCATAGCAATTCTATTTTTTTTTGGGAGGGGGGGTCATTTTGAGCATATTTGAATAATGGGGGGGGGGGGGGTCCTCACCAATATATAATAATCACGGCCTTGGGTTAAAATACCCACTGAGGTATGTAGCTAGTTTTCAGAAGCGACCTGGCCACAAGTGACTTCTTAACACGTGGCAATTCATAGCAGTAGCCAGATACTCCAAACGCGTGTTTGCTCAAAGTGGAGGGAGGGTGGGCGAGCTAAAGTGCCCGGAGTTTGACATCAGCCATACGGGGGGGATAAAAAAAAAGAACGAATAATTTTAAAGCAACGTGGCCTTAAGAGCGGAATGGGCCCCCACGTCGCCTGTGGCACCACTCGTGTCGCGATTACCACCCCTTAGTAAGATGGCCGAGCGCTGGCGCTGTCGAATGCGGGACCGACGCGCGTGCGATTTGCCGGACTCTGAACCGCACTCAGCAGATTATGAAGACGGAGATTTCACCCTGGTTGGGGGGGGGAGTTTGGTAAGCAAACGTTACGGGTGGGGGGGGGATCGATACGTCCCGGGTAGTTGTGTATCAGACGAGATATTGACACGGTACAATTTGGGGTGGCGCCTGGTATGCAAGAGGGCGTGGGTTCGATCCCGATCCCGACGCCTGCTGCTGTATATTTGAAGTTTGTGTGTGTCTCTCTCTTCCCGTGGATGTGTTTCTTCTCCGGGTCCTCCAGTTTTCCCCTCCACGTCAAGAAGCAACTTGCCGTTTAGATTATGTGTCTGCTATACATTTCCACGTGATGGTCAGCCACTTCGTTGAGCTATCATTTGTGGCCAGTTCGCTTCTGAAAAATTATCTAATAACTCAGTGGGCTTTACCTGGGAAAATAAAAATGTTTTCATGATTCGCTAACCTTTCCTATACTTTGCACTCCCATCGTGTCTTCGTATTGTTGTAACTTTCTGACCCCGTGCCCCCTTTTACTGGACATCCGTGAGAAAAAGCTTCACAGCTTATCGGATTCCTCC
>CM025636.2:5276519-5294658 GCA_014621495.2 Entosphenus tridentatus | reverse complement strand
TAGATTCACATATACACCCATAGATTCACATAGAGAGCCACACACACTTGGTGAATATCTGAAATTATGCCGGTGAGCGGTGTTACTATGTGGTCCATAGTTTCAGATATAGACTCACATAGAGACCCATAGACTCCCATAGCGGAGTCAAGACACACACACACACACGTACACTTGGCGAACATCTTAAATTCTGTCTGCGAATGATGTGGTCCATGATTTGAGACCAGCGACGGCAGTCGCTCTGTAGGGCTATTTTGAATTGTCCATCGGTGTCGGAGGAGGAGATATCAGCAATCGCTGCTCTGGGTTCAATTCGCAAGCGCTTCCAGTCCCCGCATAGACACCACCACACCGTAGGTGTGCACGCAGCGCTCCCACATCAAACACTGTACGGTGATGAATAATACAAACTGGAAAACATAGCTGCCCGACCCGTTCTGAGCACTGTTTCCAAGTGGCATCTGCCGAGGTGCCTATTAATAAATCGGCGACGTTTTTGTTGTCTCCAGGGTCTGTGCCGCATGGAGACGTGGACTGGCTGGGCCAGCTGAACGTAATGTCTACTTGACTACTCGGCTGATATGAAGTCATTAATTATTTAAGCAAACGTATGAGTGTTTCTTTTTTAATGATTCATTTTTATTCAACTTTTATATTTGATAATAATGAATCATTATACGAATAATGTACAGCTCATTGTTAATCTACTGTAAGATGAACCCCCCCCCACACACACACACATCCTCCGTGCCATGTTAATAATGGGAGTTTGACCATACTTCACCACGCTGGTGAGTGTGTGTTGGTGAAGGTGGGGTCGAGGGAAAGGGGGGGCGGGGGGGGGCTCGCCACTGACGTTAGCCGTGGCCGGGAATCAAACTCAGGCGGACACGGTCATATGCGCAGTGCACCAACAACTGCACCACCACCACCCCATCCCTTTGAAAATGTTAACCTATATTCTTGGTTCTTTCGCTAAAGTCACGTAGAAGGGAAATAATACAATAATAAAAATATAAAACAATAAAATTCTGGATATCACACCTGATGATGATTGCTTGTGTTGCAGTCGAAACGTCGTGAGAATGTAATTGTTTTATATTTTTTATTATTTGATTATTTCCCTTCTACGTGACTTTACCGAAAGAACCAAGAATATGAATCCCTGCAGTCACGAAAGCTTAAAATAAGCATTTAATGTTAACCTAATCAACTATGAGTTGCACTGCTTATCCCGGTAATTCCAATCATTGTCAATAACTGTCGTTAGCGTTGTGTAATGTCTCATTTATATTCTCCTTCTTTCGTGTGGCACGGTGATTAGCAACGTTATTTGTTGAAGCATGGCATTGGCCCACGACCAATTCCATGCCCATTACGCATTTCAGCACAGCAGTGATCTGGCGTCACTCAGAGCAAAGGCTGGCATCAAATGTGACATTTGGAGAAAGCTCGTTGACTGACTGCAGATTAAAAAATATAATAAAATGTGAATTAAAAGTTTGGCAGAGCACCTATGAATGCATCACTATCCGAGGCCACTGCGACATGCACGCGAAACTGCACAAGCTTGTATTGCGATTATAACAGCGATGCTCTCGTAATTAATAATGTAACAGCCACTTTTGTCAATCTACTGCTGGATAAAGGGCCTCCTTTACACCGTTTCAGTCTTGGTGGTTGTTGGACCATACTTCACCACGCTGGTCCAGTGCGGACTAGCAGAGGTTGGGTGCCAAGGACTGATTCAGATATCACTCGCCACTGATTGCAGCCGTGGCCAGGAGTCATTCCTCTGTGGACAATGAAATGGGTACCATTGTGTGGTGGAGGCTCGTTTAAAAACGAATTTCAATAGAACTTATTTTTGTGTTTAGTTTGTTGGTCTACCCCCGCAACTCCGATTAGCGCGGTTGGCTACGTCTTGGTGCGAAATAAGTTCAACATACATGCATAGTACGTACAAATCATCAACGGTTGTTCTTTGGATGGACTTGCCCGCGAATGTGACATTTCTAAAACAGGTTTAGGGCTGTAAACGGGAAGCGATCACCTATCCACGCTCGCTTGAGTTATTGCAAGACAACGCCATTTCCTCGTCACAACTGGATGATGCACGTCCACATCATCATCATCATCAGCCATGGTCAATCCACTGCTGGATGAAGGCCTCCCCAAGCGGCCACCACCCCTGACGTCCCCACGATGTCAATACTCCATTTGGTTCCCGTGCACGAGCTGATTTAATCGCTCCGTCTCCCTGGTGGACGTTTCCACCTCTGATGCGTTTGGATGTGACGTACGTGCTCGCTTTGAGCCATTCACTACCTCGCTCACATGGAGACCGTCAACGGTAAACGAGCGCCCTGAGGTCAACACGTCACGTGATCATCAAAGTGGGAGACGGTTAAAGTCGACCCCATATCATCCTCGATTACCGTATTCTCCGGTTTAAAAAAAAAAGAGTTAGATGCACCGCACACTTGCACCCGGCGTCAATAAAGTTACACACATCGGATCTCTCTGACGCATACGCACACATATCGGATTATGAGACGCACCTCCTCCTCCCACCCCATTTTATTTATTTAAAATACTTTTTTAAAAAAATAAGTTGCGTCTTATTATACGGAGAATGCGGTAATGGCGGTGGCATCGCGCTGATGCTGACTCTAATCACTGTCGTGAGAAACGGAACCAGCAGCAAAGGATAACGACCATGCAACTCAAAAGCGGACAAAAAACTCAGATGAGTAATGAGACATCGCCGCGCATCTCCTGTTTCACAGCCCTGAGCCAGTGGTGGAAATTCCACATTCCCATGGCGGAGTGCGAATTTACCCATAGGACAGCCGCTGTTCACTTCCCCACACAGTGGCGTGCGTTATTTCGACCCCGGAGGGATGATGGGATGAATTCTAGATTTGAAGCTTTCGTGACTGCAAGGATTCATATTCGTAGGTCACGTAGGTAAAACATTTTTTAATAAAAGTAAAATAAAAATAAAATAGAAATCACGACGTGTTGCCTCCGAAACGTCGTGATTTTTATTTTATTTTTATTAAAAAAATTTACCTACGTGACTTTACCGAAAAAACCTAAGAATATGATGGGATGAGTCATCCCTCCCCACCCCAATCGAGATTTGAACTCGCAACCTTCCTCGTTCGACCGCTGAGCCACCTGGCCGGTTAATAATATTAATAATGAAAAAGACACGAATTCCTCAAATACGTCTCATTTGGCACGCTCGATATCCAACAAAATCCTGAGTTGTGGGCTGTATGGCTCCGTGGAACCCACTGTGCAAGCGCATCCGATTCCCCATCTTCCCCGTTCTGACATTTACCCGCCTCGGCCAAAAGCATGCCGTCAAATCACGGAAGCCCACGCCTCTTCTCGAAGAATATACCTCTGTAGAGCCACGTACAAAACAAGCATGTTACGTGCACACACGTTGTGTGAACCCCACTGTTCGATGAGCACATTTACAAGCTGTGCGAAGCATGGCGGGGAGGGATGGAGGGGGGGAGAGTTATTTTACCGTACGCAGAACCGGCCCTAGACCTTTGGGGGCCCTAAGCAAAATTTGGTTGGAGGCCCCTTTGATGTATGATTTTTTTCACCCACTCGCTAGCAGTGACTCTAGGGGGCCCTCTGCTGGCCACGGGGCCCTTTGCAATTGCGAGGGTCGCTTAGTGGCTGGGCCGGCTCTGACCGTACGGCTGTCACCGCTCTGGTCAATGCGAGTTGGTGAAGAAGGACTTGGGAGCAGAGGTGTCGGCGAATCGGGGCGACCGTCTCGGGCCCTGTGCTTTGGGGGAGCCTCCGAGCTTGGACGTCACGGTGTCAGATGTCATACTTTTCGATTTAGTTTGAAGGCGTTGTGGGGTGGGGGGGCACAGTGGGATTTGCCCCGGGAACCCGCACATCCCCCCCTCCTAGGAACGGTCCTGCCGGGAAGCATTGAAGTACAATACAACAATCGATGTGGCTGCACTGCTTCCTGATGTCCCACCACGTCGGTTCTGCAACCCGCTGGCAACACGCCGACCTTACGAGCTCTGCGCAGGCTCACGCCTGTCGAGTTCGTGGGATGTGACGGAGACAGGGCTCACTTCGGGTGCTCTGCTCATGAGGTGGCTTCAAAAAATACGGACCCGAACAACTAATTACTAACGAGGTTGAAAACGAATTCCTTTGGAGCTGCTTTTTTACGTTTAGTTTGTTGTCCTTCCCCCGGACCTCCGATTAACACGGTTGGCTACATACAGTGCGAAATAAGTTCAACATACATACATCGATACATACAACATGGATACAACTAATATGCCCACTAAGCTGTATAGCTCATATTCTTTGGGTCTTTCGGTAAAGTCACGTAGAACAAAACAAATTGAAAAAACTACGACGTTTCGATCGCAACACAAGCAATCTTCATCAGGAGAGAAAAAAAGAAAGCTCTTATTCAGAAGCGACCTGGTCAAAAATTATAGCTCAACGAAGTGGCTTGACGCGTGGAAATGTAGAGCAGCCCAAGTACTCTGAACGCACTTTTTTTAGGGAAGCATTCACATTACTCGGACAAGAACGGAGCCAGAGTGGACCTCATAATTCGCGGACACGTTCTCCAGTTTGGCCACCCGTGACTCAGAACAAATGAATGTAACGTGTTTTTGTTTTGAGACGACGACACTTTATCCTCACAATAGTCAGTGCGCGCGTGAGTGATGGTTACACGTACACGTTCAGGATTGCGCATGCATAATGAGCGTGAAATTTCAGGGAGAAGGAATGCAAAAATGTAAATTACAAAACTATATACCTGTTCTGTGAAGTTATGGGTTGTAGTTGTGTGTGTGTGCGTGTGTGCAATCGCTCCGGGCGATGCAACGAACCAATATGATGAACCGGTTTAACCGGCAGTGGCGTGGCCACCTTTTGGCAATCACATTGGCACCGTTATTTCGGGGAACCATGTCGTGTGATCTCCAAGCGTCGTGCCATCCCGTCTTTCTCGTTCGCCGGGGTGGCCCGGTCTTGGTCTTCGAGGTTGGGCCGGCCGCGCCTCTCTCCGTCTCCTCGCCTGAGATCGCTCGCGACGAGTTTCACAACTCGCAATCGACCGCTGGGGTGTGGGTCGCTTGTTTTGCGTTGCGTTGCGCGCGCGTGCGTCCGTGCGCGTGCGGACGGAGACGCGTACCCAAGTTCTGTACGCCCGAGGCCCACGCGGATGCGAGTCGCTCTTCTGCTTGTAGAAAGAATCATCAGCAGCAGCAGTGGCAGGAGCATCGTGATCATCATCAGAAGAAGAAAAAGAAGAAGAATACTTTACCGAAAGAACCAAAGAGTAATACGCAACATAAACATTAACAGCATCAGCAGCAGAAGAAGACTATCTTGGTGGTCATTCGGCTGAGAACATTTACAAAACACTACCAGCAACACCACCACCATCATCAATACCGCTACGTACGGTGCGACAGAAGTTCAACATACGTGCATACCACTAACACCACCAAAGGAACAACACCGTCGGCAAACGCCACCATCAACACCAACATCGTCAGCCTCACCACCGCAATACGTATTAACATTACGACGACTACTACCACCACCACCACCATTAAGATAATTACTATCAGCAGCAACATCACCAGCATCACCAGCAGCAGCAGCATCATCAGCAGCAGCAGCAGCATCATCATCATCATCAGCAGCAGCAGCAGCAGCAGCAGCAGCAGCAACAGCATCATCATCAGCAGCATCATTATCAGCAGCAGCATCATCATTATCAGCAGCAGCATCATCATCAGCAGCAGCATCATCATCAGCAGCAGCATCATCATCAGCAGCATCATCATCAACAGCAGCAGCATCATCATCATGCCTCGCTCCTTCATGATGAAGAAGCGCTGGGTCAGCAGGTGGTGTCGCGACTGGCAGGACTCCTCTCCTGAGACGTGCGCGGACGAGGGCGCACCCTCCACAGGTCGGTGACACCAGCCCCCCACCTCCCGTGTCCATAATGGGGTTGCCGCGATGTGGCGATACTACGATTTTAGCGCACGATATCAGGAGGGCTTCATTTCTCACTCAAAAGTTACCCCCCCCCCCCCAAAGCTCCATCCCCCCCACCCCCGATATGCGATTCGTGCAGATTATGTGCGTGAGGCACTACTTGGAGTAGGGGTTATCGGCATAAGGCATTTCCACTCGAGTGCCACGGTACAGATGTCCTTAATTATAATGCGATATTATTGTACCCGAAGTGTGTGTGTGTGTGTGTTTTTTTTTAATGAACACGTGAAAAAAATTGATGGACAAAATAAGACGAGATAATGGATGTGGCATTGCAAAACGTATTCTTGGAACTGCGTTCGGGATTATTCCGGCTGAATGTAAACACTGGAAATATGATCCGCCAAACGAGTTGAGTCCTTTATGCTAAATATCGTTACATGGTCATGGTCGTGGCTCATATATTCGTCATAGTTCCTGACACAACAATTGAACAAAAGCACAACAATGGAAGTCCGAATTATATAGCTGTTGCCCATTCACGTTTACAGCAATGGATTGCGATGAATTTCCCGGATAAATTGACCGCGTGACGATTATATAGCCGTCTTCACTTTGGCAGTCGATATAATCACTCAATTGCACAACCAACCACCACCACCACTCCCCTACGTGATCCACCAACCCTCGCCTCCAAAGCTCCAGCTCGGACCCCACATGCGGCGGGCGCCCTGTGGCCTCGCTGCCCCTCGGGTTGATCAACACGCGCGCCTCTCTCCCGTTCTCGCTCCTTCCTCCCAGCGTCGGATAACAGCAGAGAGGAGCGGCCGCAATCGTCGGAGGAGCTGCCGCTCGATCTGACCGTGCGGGTGTCCTCCCCCTGCTCCTCGATGGGGAACCCATCCCTCGGCACGCGCTCCCCGTCTCCCACCGACGCTGCGCCGCCACCGCCGCCGCCGGCGCCGCCGCCGCCGCCGCGGTACCCGGCGACTCCGTTCGAGTCCCTGCGGAGATTCTCCCTCCTGCCTCCGCCCGTCCGCTTTTCGCCCGCGGAGGCATCTCACCGGCCCTTCCTCTCGCGGCCCTACCCGCACGGCCATACCCACGCGGGCCTACCCGCGCGGCCCTACCCGCACGGCTGCGTGTTTCCCCGTGGCCCCCCGCCGTTGGCCGTGCCCGCCGAGCTGCGGGAAGCGGCAGCCGCGGATTTCCACGCGGGGTGGCAGGAGATCCAGAGCCTGGTGTCGATGATGTCTCGACGAGAGGCGTACGGGTGCCCACCGGCCTGGGACACTCAGCTGCAGGTGCGGTGGTGGTGGTGGTAGTGGCCACCGTTGGCGGTGCAAGTCCGGCCGTGACGGCGATTGCACCAGGCAGGGTGGGCGGGGAGACAAACGATGTATGAAGTTGTCTGAGAGGTTACAGCACTGAGATCCTGGGTTCGAATCAAGGATTCAGCGGCCAGTGATTAAATTTGGTTCTCAAGAGTAGCGAGTTGATGGTATCAGCGCAGTCACCGATAAATGCACTTAATTGCGCGAATTTTCCCTTCTGCAAAATTTTTTCTAAATTTCACTTCGGCACTTTATTCAAGCAAACAACACAGGTCACTCGATAGGCGCTCAGAAGTAGCTCCGTGGTGTCTGCCTCTGCGGGGCGTTCTCTAACACGAAGCTGTACTCTGCGTGACATTCTAATAGATTCTTCGTATCATGAAATGATACCGATAACAGAATGAGGGGTGAATGGTGGGAAACAGACACACAACTAAACAGAACATTAATAGTTTAAAACAATCATGTGATGCTCTATCGGGAATGGTACGCAAACAAACAAAACTCAACAAACTCGTCAATAGCATTGGCATGAACAGAGAAAAACAAGAGGTGACGTTTCGGACAATGTCCCTTCTTTATAGCCCTTTCATTAGATATTATCTCTCAGCTAAGTAAGGCGAGATGGTATTTCTGTAATGAAGAAGGGCCATTGTATGAAACGTCGCCTATTGTATATGCAGAGTCATTGACCAGGACGTCGCTAACCATAGTTGAAGGAACATTCTCCGACACGTCCCCTATTATGCGTGAAAAAAGGGGGCCTTTGCTTGAAACCTCACCAATAATCACGTTTCATACGAAAATAAGAGAAAACAAGTTTTGCCGACTGGCTGGCTGAAGGGCAGGCAGGACGTCAGGTCTGGAGGGAGAGAGAGAGAGAGGGACGGTCGGTCACGTCTTAAGGGCGCGCGTACTGCGAGTGCAATAACATTACATCTATACACAGTAATACCCCGCTTTATGTCGGGGATGCGTTCCTGAAAGGTGCGACGACGAATATCGAAACGACGTAAAATCAAAGTGATTAACAGGGTAGCAGGTGGTGGAGGCGACGGATACGAACAAAGACGGATGATGCCGTCAGCGACGTAAGTGTGGGTGGGTTGAGGCGACAGCAAATCAGGTAGCGACGACGTATCTGCGAAACGACGTAGAAAGGGGCCGACGTATATCGGGGTATTACTGCACGAGAAATATATGGCGTGTCACCGACCTCGGGCGTAATTTCTCACCTTAATATTTTCCGGCTGACAACGGAGTGAGGCTTGTCAGCGCAAGACACTCACACGTACAAGGCACGACTCAGCAACGTCCTCCTAGCGACGCAAGCGGGACGGTGGGCGGGTGAAGAGGTTTGAGGCGGCGCGAATCAAGTGGCGGTATTAAAAGTAACAACAAAAAAGCGGGCGACGTATTTGCGAAGCGGCGTACAACGGGGGGGGGAGGGGGGGGAGGGGGTGTCACCGTGCATTGCATTCCAACCTGTCGGCGTTGTCGCTCCGTGCTGGGCAGGTGAACGGCGCGGCGAGCGGGCAGCCGGGCGTGCTCTCGTGCCCCGTGTGCGGCAAGAACTTCAACCTGCAGCGCATGCTCAACCGCCACGTCAAGTGCCACAGCGGCGTCAAGCGCCACGTGTGCCCCTTCTGCGCCAAGGGCTTCAACGACACCTTCGACCTGAAGCGGCACGTGCGCACGCACACGGGTGAGCGGGAGCGCAGCGGCAAGGGCACGGCGCCGGCGTGGTGAAGTATGGTCGCGACAATTTTGTTTTTTTGCACATGAATGATATGCATTGTTATATGAAGTCGGCCACCCGCCGAACCCGCCCACCACCCACCCACACACTCTCCGCTATGGCGTGAAGAGGCCTTCTTGACCCATTGCACGTGTGCACGTTGAACTTCTTTCGCACCGTACGTAACCAACTGTGCTAATCAGGGGTGGATTGACAGATGCTGACGCATTGACAGATGCTGTCATTTATACAGCGATGAGGGGTGTGTGTGTGCGGGGCAAATTTGAGAAATTCGGAATCCCACAAATTACTCGATTTGGATTAGACATCGCCCCCTACTGGCAAACTTATGCCCCAGGTCACTGTTGCAAAATGAGTCATCACCTAGATTAGCACAGAACAATACAATTAAAACATGCAGCGGGGTTCACGCCGCTGCAGCCACCAGAGGCGCTACTGAAAAAAAATGAATCGACAATTGAGCCGAATAGTGACCCTCAATTCATGGTAAGTGGGGAATCGTTCCACCCTTTCACACCGAACGCAGACCACGTGCAGTCCACGTGTGCACTGAGTTCAATTCACCATCATCACAGCGCCCCAATGGACTGCACACGAGCACACGTGCACATGCGTCGCCAGTGTCAACGCTTGCAAAATGAGATCAACATTCCGTGATCTCTTGAGGTCTCACTTGGTTAGACAAAATCAACTTAAATTAGTTCGGGAATCACCGACGCTGTGACCACCACCAGTGGCGGAGTGACGACATTTTCAGCTCAGGGGGTGCGGCAATCGGTCAGGTGCCCCCCCCCCCCCCCCAATATTTGATTTGTATCGCACGGTCGCACCTAGAGGCTATTTTCTATATCGCGACTTCTCTTGTCTCATCACATCGTCACGTTCACGGTCTCGAACACTTAACGCTGTAGGGGCGCTCCGTCTTCACATAATAAGTCTTTGTTCCTGTACATTGATGTTGAAAACATGTCTCACGGTGGTTGTGAAGGGGGCCCTGACTCGTCGCTTTGGCCACCAGGGGGGGGGGGGCAAGGCCCCAACCCTCGTTACGCTACTGACCACCACCCCTGCCTGTGCAGGTGTGCGCCCCTACAAGTGCCAAGCGTGCGACAAGGCGTTCACGCAGCGGTGCTCGCTCGAGTCGCACCTGCACAAGATTCACAGCGTGCAGCAGCTCTACTCGTTCAAGGAGCGCCGCTCCAAGCTGTTCGTGTGCGAGATCTGTGGCTTCACCGCCAGCGACCCGGAGTCTTACCACGACCACCTGCGCCTGCTGCATCCCGACAGCGCCGCGCTGCGTAAGCATCGACGCAGGGCAATTAGCACCGCCTCCTCTTCCTCCTCCTCCTCCACCACCGCCACCGCCACCGCCTCCCCCTCGCCCCCCTCTTCCACAACCGTCACCGCTGCCCTGGATGCAGAGTACACCGGCGCGCAGGCGGGGAAGTGACGGTGTTCATTTCAGCGAACGAAGTTCAAAAAGTGGCAAGTCAAGAGAGATGATATTTTGCCCGTGTCCCGCCTACAGCCCCAATGAGCCGGTGGTAGAAATTCCACGTTTCCTATGGTGGGTGGGAGCGAGTTTCTGCATCCGAGCAACCACTGTTGACCTTCCCACAAAGTGGTGCACACTTTATCACACGCGGAGAAAAGCCCACGCGTGCGAGGGGGTAACGCTCTATCCCACACAGACGGGACAGATGATATAAGGCCGCGCGCTCTGCTGTAACCGCTTTCTCCTGACGGGCTGCGCGATAGTGGCTCCTCGACGCCCACGGGACGGGAATTTCACAACATCTTTGTGTGATCCACCAACCCTGGTCGCATGCTGCCTCCACAGTGCTGGATTACAGGCCGCGTGCGACGTAGCCACTGCCGCACGGCCAACCAAGGCTGCGACTAAAGTATATTTGCAAAACAAAAAAAAACGATGCTGACTTAAGTAACACTCACGCAGGGTGTTTGCCGGTTGGTTTCATTTCGGGTCGAATGTTTGCATGCGTTTGGAAACGGTGCGGCAGTGGCTGTGGCATCAGCTGGCGAACAAGGAAGGCACACGTGTGTGTCGGTGTACGGCAGTCCACTGCTGGATGACGGCCTGCCTGCTTCTCTGCACGGTGTGGGTCGTGGGTGATGCTCGACTATACGCTGGACAGCACGGGGTCGGGTGCGGTGGTGCCCAAAATCGTCTCGGATATCGCTCACCACTGATGGTAGTCGTGGTCAGCAATGGAACTCAGGGAGCCGGCTTTATGGTGCCACCGCACCATCCTATGTAATGTCATGCTGTTCATCGTAGATGCTATGTAAATACAAATTATTGTGTATTACATACGAGATACACAATGCACATGTTTACAGGTGTCAACACACTACTGGCAGGAAGGGAGCATAGACGTGGGGACATAGTACAGTACAACAATAGATTTTGTTTCCCGTAATGATCTTCGCTTGCCCATAACGTCGCCCCGCGTGTAAAGCATGGTGCTCATCCGCCCAATCACTATCCAGCCTCAACCTGCTTAGCTTTTGACGAGATCTGGCGCACTCCAGGTGATCCGGTGATGAACAAGCACCCGAACCACACCTCACACAGCTCGTAAATTACAGGTGTCAAATCAGTGGAATGTCAGTACAAATGATACTAAGTAAGCTAATAACGTCACGATGCCAAAAGCAAATGTTTGGATTCTAGATAGTTATATTCCACGGTGTGGTAGTTAATGGGTCACGTTTTTGGAATACCCACCCCCCTGCCCCCTGCTTCTGTCCACCCAGCAGGATAAGGGGGTACATCTCAGTCGGTCGAGTTACACGGCACGTGTGGTGGGGAGAAATGTGGGTACTCCTACGTCTAACCAACGTGGAAGAATAGGCCAACTACCTACCAGCGGAGGCCCTTCCCGCGGCAGCGCTCGGGAAAGTCGTTATGTAACACACGCGCGCGGGCGCATTTATTTTATTTGTTTTTGGAACTTCAGCATTTTTGTCCATCTATAACTTATGTAATGATTGACACGTGGGTATGTTGCTGCGTTTCATTAGTTTAGCTTTCGGCTTGCTATGTGGCGCGAATCAGAAACACAGACACGGACAAAGAAAGTGGAACAGCATCTGCAACGTGCGGCAAGTATTGCGAAAAGTGTATCTCGTTCGAATCACACTGAGACGGGAAGGGGAACACGTGCACGGGAAGATGGCATGCCTAAGTTAGAGACGTAGCGCTTGAGACATCATATTGGGAGTCAGGAAAAGGGGGTTTGGGAAGGACACGCTAGACGGGGGTGATGGCCGGTGGTCGAGACTAACAACGGAGTGACTACCAAAGGAGTGAATATGCCCGAGAGGACGTCAGGCAGGCGTGGAGATAGATGGGATTGTTAAATCGCATCACCGTGAAAGATGAGACATTAAACCAGGAGTGGATAGGACCGCCCATGAGGGGGTGATTGACGGTGCGGGGCCCGGGGCGAATCCCACCGCGTGGGGCACCCTGACGCCTGCAAACTAAACCTAAAGTTTCGATTTAAATCTTTCGTGACTGCAGGGATTCATCTTCTTGGTTCTTTCGGTAAAGTCACGTAGAAGGGAAATAATAAAATAATACAAATGAAACAATAAAATATTTTTTTCACGACGTTTCGGCCACAATGCAAGCAGCCGTCCTCAGGTGAAGAACAGGTCTTTCGGAAATTCGGACGCTGTCTTTTATTAGGTTAACATTAAATTTTGACTTAAAGCTTTCGTGACTGCAGGGATTCATATTCTTGGTTCTTTCGGTAAAGTCACGTAGAAGGGAAATAATAAAATAATAAAAATATTAAACAATAACATTCTCACGACGTTTCGACTGCAACACAAGCAATCATCAGGTGTGATATCCAGAATTTTATTGTTTTATATTTTTATTATTTTATTATTTCCATTCTACGTGACTTTACCGAAAGAACCAAGAAGATAAACCGAAAGTTTTACATCTGGTACGTTTGCGTCAAAGTTCAGGCCCCCAAAAGCGTGGGCTCGGGGCGGTCGCACCGATTCGCCGTGCCCTCGGGACGCTTTTGATGCCCGATAACAAATAATATATTACTGTTTAAAAATAAATAAATCTAAATCACAATCTGATGTACGGCGTGATCACCCATACAAACTTTATCCAGGCTCAAAATCCCTGCTTGGCTTTCGAGGTGCGTCTAGGTCGGGCGCGTTTCAGGTGCATCGATCACAGGCGCATCATGCGTTCGTGCAGTTATCTAAGAATCTAGATTCAACGATTTCCTCCAGGGCTCGTGACGTGATTGGCTCACATTCCGAGTGAGACAACCGTGCCAGGGTTTTGGGGGCACGGAATTAATTGCAGCGTTTTATAACGCTTCTGGCACCAGGTTTGTCCTCTCCAAAGTGGTGTCGTGATCGACTCTGTCGGCTATATACTCATCATCATCATCATGCAGATCGATACAGTTTGTTACCGAATGCAATTCGTGTCAACCGATGCCACAAGCTCTATTTACGTAAGTCCACGTGCAACGATGCCAGCGACTCGTGTTCGACATCCAACGCGATCGGATAAAATGACAGGTCACGATCCTTGCTCACGATTGGAAATCAATAATCGTTTTCTGCGGTCGAAAATTAAACGAACCCTTTGGTGACGCTGCATTGGCAGTGGCGAACACAAGAATATAACCAACAAAGAAACTACGCAGAAGGGTCATAGCCCTGTTTTATGTCTTTCCTTTTGGAGGCTGGGTTACTGACGGGTGTATTGAGTTTGTTTTTGCTGCTTGTGTTTTTTGTGTGGTTTGCCGAAGTGTGGTGCATACACAGGTGTTTGCAGCTGCAGGTAAAGCCTACCGAGCCATTCGCTTCTTTTCAGAAGCCTGATCACGAATGATCGCTCAACAAAGTGGCTTATCACGTGGAGATTTACAGCAGCCAAATAGTCTAAGCGCGTGTTCCTAAATGTGGAGGGAAAAACCGGAGGAACCTCAGAAAAAAATCCATGTGACCAGGGGGGAGAACATACAGACTCCAAATATACAGGCATCAGGGTCGGGATCGAACCACCGACTGCCTGTAGACCAGGCGAGGAAGATGACAACTCGTCACTGTGCCGCTCCTTAAATAAATGAATAGTATATAAGTTTAAATTCCACAAGTACATCAATTTCCAGACTTAAGAAAGGTAGTAAAACAACAGCAAAAAAGAGTCCCAGACCACACCAATACAACACGGAGTCCTTCAATAAAATACTACTTCTACTACGATATCACTATCATTGTAATAGATGTTATATATCACATGCAAGCGAACGGGGCGATGATGTGAATGTTGCTTCACCATCATCGACAGCCATCCAATAGTTCGCCAGCCTTGCTCTACTCGTTGCACGTGGCAAGCAGGTGAATGGACAGACACGTGCACTCTGACGCTCGTTTGACACGCGCGCGTGAAAGCGTGGCCGAAAGGCGCACGAGTCGTAAGAGTTAAACGATGTACTCGATTACACTTTTTGTTGTTTCAATTTTTTATACTTCCCCAGCTGTCCATTTGCTGTTTGCACGATGAGAAATGTATATTTTTCTGATGGATTATATGGTGACACTGCATAGCCAGCGGTGCAAACAACAACAACAACAAACGAAAAGTGAAAACTTTCATCAAAAATATGGAACAGGTGACGTTTCGGCCAATGGCCCTTCTTCATAGGAAATGCATCTCATAGTAAATACTTGCCCGAAACGGAAATCATCTATTAGCCATGGCAATAGGGCCATGGCGCGGAACGTTCGTTTCTCCGTTCGTTTCTCAGTTCGCGAGGGTCGCGGTGGCAGCGTGTTGAGTATTTGGCGGTCCACACCTCCCTCTCCCGAGTGACGGACTCAAGCACAACTACATACTACTATACACTATACACTACTACACGATACACTACACTATGCACGACTATACACTGCACTAGACACGACTATACTACTATACACTCCACTACTATACACGACGCTATATACTGCTATACACTACACTATACACTACACTACTGGTGCCGCTCAGGGTGACGGAGGTAACATTTACGTCTCATTTAAAGAACACGTTATACTGGTAGGAACCCACTGGTTCCACCAGCCCACAGGGGATTATTGCGTCCGTCCGTCGTGCAGGGAGGGGCTGGGTGGGGAGGGGGGGGCGGGGTGGGGGGGGGGAGGGGTGGGGAGGGGCTGGCCACCCCGTGGTGCCCTTATAAAACTCAACTTTTAACCTGCTCACGCCGGCTTGTGCCCGCCCTGACAGTCGGGCATATTTGCGGAATACACCATGCCGCCGTTGACCCTGGCCATTGACCGAGCAACCCAACGTTCCTACCAGCTCCCTCCGCAGGAATGTGTTTCATCTACGAGGCTGGATCGTCAAACACGAAGCTTTGAGCGACATTGTATGCCATTCCATATCAGTCGCCAGCCACCAGAGGGCGGCACACGCGTCTTAATACTTTAGCAACGCCAATACCAACCAACAATAATTGTTGAACTTCTTTTGCGCCGTACGTAGCCACACCGGAATGGCTTGCTGGCTTGCCGCTGTGATTTACTGTGATTATGATCAATCGTACATTTGTATAATGCCTTACAAATCCGAAAGGAAAGGCCCTTAAACGACGTACCACTGCCCATGGTGCTGATGAGTATTCAACAGAGTTGGGGTCAGTAACTCTCAATGATTCCCGCTGCGTAAGAGCGAAATGCCCACGCGATAACGCATGTACCAGTTACGCGCCACTGCACTACGATGCTGTGTACATGTGTATACACGTACAGCCCTTTGACAATCCACTGCTGGATGAGGGGCCTGCCCACGTTGTATTTGGCGGTCATGGTGGGGGGGGGGGGGGGGCTATTTGACCGTACTGCACCACGTGGTGTCAGTGCGGGTTGACGAAGGCTTGCGAGCTCAAACGATGCAGCACACGAGTGCGGTGCCGCAATGGACACTGCTGGCCGCATCGCCCTGCACTACCGCGGTGTGTGGATACATGGCTTGAAAAGAAGGCAATTGTAAAACGTCATGAAATATGTATACTTCATAACGTTATTAAGATTAGATATTACCGTCACCAAATGTTCAAACGTTTACATGAATACCGAGGCACGCACGAAAGTGTGTGTGTGTGTGTGTTTTTTTATCACGTTAAATATTTCAACGCGTTACCACTTCACGTCTCCCGATGAGGCCAATAACGGAACTTGGCCATTTCCAACGGTTATAAAATCTTAATAATGCCACGGTCGGCACGATTTCTCTACGGTACCAAAAGAGAAAAAAAATAAACCCACCGTACATCGTGCTGTAGTTACATTTTTGTAATGCTGAAGCAGCTGCTCTCTGAATAGCCACAGCAGACACCCTCACGGCCTTGGGAATATTGATGACGGACAATGGATATGCTTCATTAATGCCGGATTAAATCTCGTCGCAATGTACACCAAGCAAGTAAAACACGCCGATGACCCAATCACCCAGCACCCGCGCGATTGTCTTCGGTGTCGGAAACTAAGCGGGGTTGACCCTGGGCAGTGCTTGGATGGGATAATTGCCAAGCACAGTGGGAGCTACGTGCCTACGTGTGTGGCCAATGTGGCAACATCCAGTGTTGTGCTGTTCTTCTATGCGTCCATGTCTGCGCAGCCCGCCTACGCACACCCGTGCCTATCGGCGTGGCGAGGTATGTTGTCTTAAAGCCCCTGTGAACAGCACGGTGGTGTGGGGAGGCCTCATCCAGCAGTGGATTGACACTTGCAAACCAATGGACACAAATATTGTCAAATGTTCATAATTCCTTTTGAGGAACCGTTCTTTCTCTCTCTATGCTGACCACGTTCTGGAACGCGTGAGGTTGTTCACCGATCAATCGGACTGTGGCACCCACCTAAAATCAAGGAGGCGTTGTGGATGGATTTCAAAAATCAAGGGCATTTGGAAACAACGATTTGTAGGCAAAGAGTTGAAAAGTAGTCAAATATCGTAATGGGTTATAGACAGATGGAACTGTTGAGAACACACACTGAAAAGAGAGAATTAATGCGTAAATATATCCGCGCACAAAATACAACGGAGAGTATTGAAAAACATCCCAAGCGAACAAACGCAAGCACAATGCGGCATATCGTATGGTGAAGTCAACGGAGGGAAAAGTTACAATGATCGTGCCATTCTATAAACTACTAAAACAATTTTTTTTAAAGTATATTTGACCAAGAAATCCACACTGAGCAATGTCGCTCTTTTCAGACGCGATATGGCCACAAATGATAGCTCAATGAAGTGGCTTATCATCACGTGGAGGTTTATAGAGGCCGAATACTCGAAATGCATGTATATAAATGTTGATGGGAAAAAAAATAGAGGACCCGGAGAAAAATCTACACGAGTATGAGAAGCGACCATGCAAACTCCAAATATACAGCAGCAGGCGTCAGGGTCGGGATCGAACCCACGACGTCCTGCATACCAGGCGAGGGAGTTAACATCTCGCCATCACCAACACCGCGCCCATCATGAACACTGACGCTTGCATTTGCCACCTTGACCGGAGACCCAATCATCACGCTGCAAGATTATCGTCCGACAAGATCCGCGCACACTCGGGCAATGAGCTGGGCGCCAGATATTCCCCTCCCGTGAAGTCCAATGAACGCATCTCCGTGGCCGGGAGCGAATGGAGGAGATTGTGCTGTGTTGGTGGCGCGATCACCACCACCGTCACCACCACCACCACCACCACCGCCACCATCATTCGTTGTGTACACATCCGTCCGCTGGGGTGCACCAATTCACTTAGCTGAGATTGTTAACGTGTCCTGACCCCATGAAGCAACCCCATCAACTGACCGCGCTCGGGCACAATTGTCTCTTGACGAATACACCTAGATAACGGAGTCACCTCGCCGTGCGGACCGCGAGAGTGTGATAAGGTTGGCCGATGCCAAACGTTGACATTCAGTTACACTTTGGAGTGTACGC
>CM025636.2:5249935-5276119 GCA_014621495.2 Entosphenus tridentatus | reverse complement strand
CCCCCCCCCCCCCCCCCCCCCCCCCCCCCCCCCCCCCCCCCCCGACAGTTAAGGGGGCTGTCTGCCTGGCTACCTCAAGTCAAGTTATCTTTTATACATACAGGTAGGAACAACAGGTTCCACACTGCCCACCAGGGATTATTTGTCTGTCTGTCGTGCACAAATGCGCTGTCCAACCAAGTTCCTACCTGCCCACTCCGAAGGAACGTGTTACTGTTATGCGGTAAACGTAATTATCCGTGTCAGGGCTGGTGGAAAAGTGTTGCCTCCTAGTGTACATTTGAGATCCCACGAAGGGGATTGAGAAGAATGTGTGTGCCATGTATGCATGCTGAACTTCTTTCTCACCGTACGTAGCCCAACCGTGCGTGTCTCCTTCAGGGGGACTGTTCTCTGTGAGGGTTTCCGATTGGCTTATTCCGTCCTCGTGACATCTCGCCGACAACGCAATCGGGATAACATTTGGGCAAAATAATGTATACGATAAACTATATCGCTTAGTTTTTCAAACGGATACTAATTTATATTCTTTGGGTCTTTCGGTAAAGTCATGTAGATAGGTAAAAAAAATAACAAAAAAACTACGACGTTTCGATCGCAACACAAGCGGTGGTCATCAGGAAACGTGTCAATAATTTCTCAGCGAACGGAAACATCCAACCAGCATAAGCTGAATATAAAGTCGAACATGCACATCACCGCCCTTCTTATGTCAATCCACTGCTGGATGAGGGCCCTCTGCTGACATTGCAGCCCTGCAGCAACCTATAACACGTGCTTTGACGCGCAGTACAACTTCTGTTACACAGAAGCTGTGTTACACAGAAGCTGTGTTAAAGTCGCGACGTCTTAAAGTGTAACACGGCTTCTGCGTTACACTTTAAGACGTCGGGACTCGGTCTTTTGAATCGTGGCAATAAACAAGACTCTGGTTGAGGCTTCTCTCTGCCACGACAGCCACGGACCTCGCTACGCCGCGCTCGGACGCAACGTGGGAGGTAGGTAAAACATTAAACATAATAAAAGTAAAATAAAAAATTAAATAAAAATCACGACGTTTCGGAGGCAACACAAGCTTCCGTCTTCAGGTGGAACCGTCACAGCACGATAGCTGTATCAAGTAATTTTATTTTTTTACCTACGTGACTTTACCGAAAAAACCTAAGAATATGAATCCTTGCAGTCACGAAAGCTTCAAATCTAGAAGCAACGTGGGAGGTTCGCGTCCCACCTGCCACGCATGGAAGATCAACCAAAGACCGTGTGGTCATTCAGAACAGACCGGGCAACGTATGACGCCGCAATGACCGATCCACAAATACAAAGGAGACATTGCGACGCTGTTGTCAAAGTGCAGTTGCTCTGCATCTACACCAGCGGCCGTCACGAAAGAGGAGGGATCCGAGAATCGCCCAACTGCGGCTGCGGTGAAGCACAAAGCCGTCAAAGAACGACGAAAAGGGCGCTCCATCCGTACAACATCACCCTGGCGGTGTCGCAGCGATTCACACGGCGTCGAATGCTGCTGCTGCTAATGTTGCTGCCTCCTCTTGGACCGCACCTCCGACTAGCACGGTCGGCTACGTACAACGCGAAATCATTTCAACGTGCACGCGTCCATTGGTTGAACGTACGTGGAAGCATTCGGCTCTGAACGCGTCTCACCACCGTTGATTTTCTCCTCCTGCAATACGGTGGGGGGGGGGGGATGCAACAAACATTCTGCAGGGAAGCAAAGGTCGTCGCAAGGGAGCGGGGCATGTCCACTCGCTGTGCAATATTTCATTCTCACAATCCAATGAATCGTCTTGATTCAGGGTAACAATTTGATTCAAGGATTGATTATTTTTTCTAAACATTGTGATGAATGTAGAGGCCGCGGGGGAGGGGGGGTGGTGGCGGGGTGGTGGGCCGAGGGGGGGGGCAGTCACGTGTGAACTGATTACACGCAACAAATCATCCTCAACGTCAACAGCCATGATCGATCCATTGCTGGATGATGACCTCCGCCAGCAGTCGCCATCTCGCAACAATCTTGGGATAGAACAATCCACGTGGTCCATGCACACGAGCTGATTGCATTGCTCCATCTCACCTCCACGGTGGATCTATTCCCAAGAATATGTTTCAATCAATGCATATTCGCCGCTGTGATATCTGGTATCTCAGACAGAGCCGTTGACAATGCGAATGGAACATGCGATCAGTTTATAACATGCACAATCCGATGCATCATGAGTACAAGTACCGGGTTTGGTCAAAGCATCGACGGCGTCGTTACGATCTGAATGTTTACTGGATGTTGTGCTTGTCCAAATGCCCTTAACGCCTTCACTGTGTGGTGGTTCGTGATTAGGCGGCACCAGGGCATCACACGCCGGAGTGCTATACCCCAATTACAATATCGGTCTCAGCTTCCCCCCCCCCCCTACAATTTGTATCTCAAACCAAAACCCCGATATTATTACAATACGAGAACGCAATGTAATCGAGGATATCCTCACCCAGAATCGAGAATATGTTTTTTTCAGCAGAGTCCTGGATTTGGAATATTTGGTCAATGCCACCACTGATTGCTCTTTTTTCGGGTGTGGGAGTAGACAGAGAAAACCCACGCACAGATGGATTCAAGAAACCATTATGAACACGACCAGGCGGTAGCGCATTCCCCGCTCGTTGAAGAGGCTCACGGTTTGAAACTAGCGGCCAGGTTGGTTATTACTTTTTTATATTACATTAAAAAAAAAATTATGCCAGGTAAGGCCCACTGAGCTGTATAGCTCTTTTCCAGAAGCCACCTGGCCACAAATGATAGCTCAACGAAGTGGCTTATCACGTGGAAATGTATTGCAGCCAAATACTCTAAACGCGTGTTTCTAAATGTGGAGGGGAAAACCGGAGGACACGGAGGAAAATCCCACGCGACCGCGGGGAGAAAGACTCCCAACATCCACATACACAGGCGTCAGGGTCGGGATCTAACCCACGTGCTCCTGCATACCAGGCGAGGTAGTTCACATCTCGCTACCGTGGCACCCATGCGAGCTTTCTCGGCCGTACAATTATGACGCGCCGGTCTACTTCACAGTGGACGTTAAAGATCCCGTGGCATAATTTGAAAGAGTGGGCCATGGTGTGGAGCATGGTCAAACACCAACATGACCGACGTTATCATTTGTGGTCAGATCACTTTTGAAAAAGTAGCTAATAGCTCAGTGGGCTTCACCTGGTAAGGTAAAGCATAGTTTAGTTTTATTTGTATACATTTTAAAGTGATTCGCTTACTTTTTTCTATACTTTGCACCCCTTTCGTGTGTATATATTGTTTGTTATTGTAACGTTCTGACCTGCCCCGAGTGGACATCTGTGAAAAAGAGCTTCATAGCTCATCGGATTCCTTCAAAATGAATACATACTCTGATTCTGATTACCTTGGGAGACACACTTCGTGTAGTGGCTGTCAACAACACGAGTGCATGCAAAACACGCGACAGAACGTACATATTGAGAGCAATGATGCGAATCCCAGCAGGCGAGCCCTAATTTCACTGTAATGTTTAACAATATTACTTGGCAGGCCAAGAAAGTGCGCACTTTTGGATTTCATCTTTTTTTTTATTGTATTTAATCAGCGCCTTACCATGCAAGCAATGTTTTGCCCTCGCTTGCGAAATTGAACGACTCTTCTTGGTGATGCATGCTTCTTGCTAAGCGGATGCATGAGGCGGAATATCAAACGATAGGAAGCAAGGTGGGGGGAGGGGTCAGAGGGGGGGGGGGGTCCGCCCGCGTTTACGCAGCCCGCATTCGACCGCAAAGGTGCCGTGATGCATGGTCCTGACACGTAGCATTAAATAACACGCCACGGCAAATCAGTCACTTCAACTCACTTTGCGAAGAGGGCTTCTTCTTTTCAACAGTGTGGCAAGAGCCCAAACGAGATAACAAAATATCTGATTAGGAGCCGTCTATAAATGACGTCACGCGATTTTGGACGATTTTTGACCCGCCTCCCCCTCGTCACACGGCGTCACAAAAAGTCAGACCCCCCCCCTCAGATATGACGTCACAAAGCTCTGCCCCCCCCTACCCTAAAATAATAAAACATGCTTCAAATCGCTTTAAACTATTGTCATTGTAGTGGGTATTTAATGTGCCGCTGCACTCTGATGTTGTAGGAGAGAACATTTATCAAAAAGTGTATTTAATTAAATAGAACGTGTTGTCTATATTTATTTAAAGTTGCGCATTTTGATGTAACGTCACATTTCTCAAACCCCTCCCGCCTCATATTCTTGGTTCTTTCGGTAAAGTCACGTAGAAAGAAAATAATAAAATAATATAAATATATTTTTAAAAATGCTCACGACGTTTCGACTGCAACACAAGCAATCATCGTCACAAATGTCTGACCACCCCACCCCCCAAGGTGCGTGACGTCATTTATGGACGGCCCCTTATTTTTTTGTTTCGTGGTCGTTTGGTCCTACGCAGCCATTCGAGTGAGACGATTGATTACGATTCAACGGATGCGCGCACGTCTCCTTCCCGAACGGGAGATTGAAGACGCCAGCAAGGCACGGCAGGAGTGCGTCTACCACCGTGCATCCCGAACTACGGGATCTGTAAACAGTAGATCACTGAAAATAAATAAAAATAAAAAATAAAACACTGAGAATAAATCGTGCGAGTTCATCGAAAGTTTTGCTTGGAAACAACAACAAAAAAAACACGCGAATACACTTCCGGGACGTTCTCCCGCCCCCCGCCGCACTTGCACCTAAAAGACTAATCAAGCAACGAGTTAAATTATTCACCGTTTGCACTGACGCGCCCTTTGCTGCTGAAAGGTCAAACTCATACATTACATCAAGATAAGTGCCAAGGGTCTATTCTTGGCAACGCATCCTGTCCAATTAAACGTTCTGATGCCCATGCTGGTTGATTAGCAGGAGAGGATGAATATGCATGTGAGCAGATATCGACGTGGACCTTCGTTTTTATTGAAACACTTAACCCTACACGGGCGTGCAAATTGGTAACACACGTGCGTTTATTGAACGGGGACCCAGCCGATTTTCCACGAAGATGGCTTCAGACGAATTTCCTTGCGTACACGCGCCGCGATTTAAACGCGGGGCGGTCAAATTAAACGTCAAACATCGTTCGCGTGCAAGCCGCTTCGAATGTGAACTCTGTCCACCCTGGACCTCGGCCCATTCGTAATTGCGCGACTCACGTCCGCCTGCATCTGGGAGCGCTCGGGAAGGAGGGAGGGCGGGGGCGATTCACTCGACCTCTTGAACCTATTCCTTGAGATCGTTAAAAACGAGGGGAAATGACGATTCATGCGGTGCCATTATTAGGTTGGCTACGTACGGCACGAAAGAAGGTCAACATACGCACAGACGTGTCCCCGAGCGGCTACAGAGGTCGCTACATTCGTGAACACAATCACGCGGGCATCAAACACACGACTTAAGTTGAAATCGTCATGCGCAACGTAATTTGCAACAACGACAACAACGCAATGAATCTCTAATCTCACTACGTCTCTCTCGTTCGTTCGCCCATCTCTCATCACTCTCGACCGCCATCTCTCGCTTCGACGCCTCTTTTCTTTCCGCTTGGCACGGTGCGGCTACGCACAGCTGCGAAAGAAGTTCAACATGCACGCGTAAATTTCACGACGTGTCTGCGTCATCCGTATCTCTCATTATCTCTCATCTCACGACATACCCGCCTCGTTTGTCATCTCACGATGATATCGTTAATTGAAATGAGTGTCGGCGATTCTTCACTCTTCCCTCCTCCCCCCACCAAAAAAAAAATATAATAACATCTGATTACCCCTCTCCCCTCCTCCATCCCAGTGCGCCAGAGGTACCGCTGGCGATGAGCAACTCGGTGCATCGCAGAGCAATGGGTGCTCATCTTTTATTCAAACCGCCTCGGCCGATACGCGCGGCACTCGTTACTCATTTCTCCAGCGAATGAATAAATTACGCCCGGACTCCCCCCCTCCCCGCTCCCCGCCCCTATCCTCGCTAAGAAAATACTGGCGGCGAGAAGTTGTGGCGCAAATAAGGAGGGAAATGAAGAAGAAGAAGCGGAGAGAAGCGCGCTCGCGATTGATTGCGCGGAGAGACAGAGAGAGAGGGACGCATGGGAGTGGAGCGCACACGGAGGTGAAAGACGTTGATGTTGCATTTGCATCGCGGGCCTCTCTGTGGCCTGTTAAGAAGGGCCATTGATCAGAAACGTCGTCTATTACATACCCTTTTCTTTTTAAGGCCGCGGTGTTATTGACGATTGTTTTTTTTATTTTGTGATTGTGTTCCACTGCCCACGCAGCAGAAGCACCAATTAATTTGTAAATATTTTTTTTTTATGGTTTTGCATGAATAAGGCACTTGAATTTCACAGCATCCCAAAGCACACTATGTCCCATCCCAACACAACCATTTTATTTCCCCACGCGAATCTAGCCGATGGGGACCTCCAGTGGCAGCTGTCCCTACGTAGAACAAGATGTACGCAGCAGCGGACGGCTTGCAAATGTGTGCAAGGAACGTAACTGGGCATGGGCAAGACACATCGCTCAACGGGATCGTGACTTAGGGGCGAGAATAACTGCAGTGGTGCTAACTGGTAGCCAAAGGAGGAAATGCTCCAATGAGGAAGTCCACTGTGGATATGTAACAATGAGATCATGTGCGAGATCAATTTTCGCATTGCGAGACAGGTAAAGATTGGCGACAGCTTGGGTAGGCCTTCATCCAACAGTGGATCGATCATGGCTGATGATGATGATGATGCTGATAACATGAACCGAGCGATGTCCTTGACACTTTAACAGGAACTTTCTTCAGTGCATCTCTACGGCAATGACCACAACGTGTAAAGTATTGCTTCACAGACAAAACAAAACCTGGCCAAATTTGCTTTGCTCTCTTTTTTTTCTCTGCTTATCAGTTCACACGCTGTATTGTTCCACCGCGGGAGGGCTCGTTGAGCCTCAAACGTCTTTCGTGTTCTAATTGGGAAGTAGGTTCATCATCAGTCATGGTTTAGTCCACTGCTGGATTAAGGCCTCCCTGATCAATTGGCATCTCTAACGATCCTGCGATACAATAATCCACCCGATAATCCACTTTTTGCTGGCGATAACTTTTCCAAGGGGATTAAAATCAATGTCAATTCATCGGCTATCGATCCTTGCTTTCACGGCACATGCATTGGATTGCGTGCGTTGGAATAGATGCGCTTTCGTTTAATGTGCGTTGCACGCAAAGGGCCTGCGTGAACCCTGCAGCCACTGGGGGCGGCTACACCTACCACGATGTGAGAACAAATATCGATACGTGAATTGAAGCGTGACCTTGAATTATGACAATTTATCTTTTGTGTCACGCGAAAAATACCTAGCTTGCAAATCTTAAGCAAATTGTATCGATTACACTACTTTCTTTACTTATTGTATACGATGGAAATCCACTCAATCATTTGTCAACATGGAGCAAACAATTGTCATATTTTGTCGGCATTTAATACAAATAAATCAATCATTACTTTACAATGTTTCTAATAACAGTTTTCAATGTGCGTGTGTGTGTGCGTATGTGTGGATGTATGTTGAACTTCTTTCGAACCGTACGTCGCCAACCGTGCTAATCGGAGGCGCGGAGTGGACTCTTAAGGTCCTGCTGCTGACCAAGGAGGCTCTGAATGGGTCAGCCCCACGTCATCGGCATGAACTGATGCGTTTGTATTCTCCAACGAGATCCTCGGCTCGTCTGGTTCGCAGTGCTCACACGTCGATGCACCCTGTTCATGGCGTGGCCAGGCCCCTTTTTCTTTGCCAGCGCAGTTTCAAAGGCTGTGGAACGCCTCGCCTTTGGCAATCAGACATTTGGTCACTCGAGATATTGAAATCTGTCTTGTAAACTCACCTCTTTAAATTGGCCTTTACCCCGAGTTCTGGTCGTTTGCGTCGGTTCCGTGTTGATTTCCTGCTGTCTATACACGGCGCTTTTGGACCTGCGGATGAAATCCACCTTACAAATTAAAATGATTATTATTTAGAGTGTATGGCACTTTTGCACCAAAGCTCGTAACATTTAATTTGAACGCGGGAAGCATAAATATTGATCAATTTTTTTTATTGCAATCTCCATGACTCCATTTGCGCGCTACGACGTTGAGTGGCATCGCCGCCCATTCAATGCGTCAGAGACTGCTAAATTAATGTCATTGTCATGCAAATCAGGGCCCTCATTCCGCGCGGTCAGTGCAGGCAAACGGGCCAACAAATGGACCCGCTCACCGTGTGTGCGTGCGAAGGTCTTGCAGGTGTCACGCTGAGGTTTAAAAAAAACTTAAACATTTTTTTTTATTTTATCAGGTAAGGCCCAGTGAGCTTTCCAGCTCTTTTTCAGAAGCGACCTGGCCACAAATGATAGTTCAACGAAGTGGCTTATCACGTGGAAATGTATCGCAACCAAGTACTCTAAGCGCGTGTTTTTCTAAATGTCAGGGGAGAAGTGGAGAATATCCATCTGGGTTTGATCTTCCACGAAGCTCCTTGTCCACCCTAAACCGCATCCATTGCGCAAACAATGACAAATGTGGATGCATATTTAAATCAAACAAAAAATAAGATATTTATTTGACCAAGTAAGGTCCACTGAGCCCTAGAGCTCTTTTTCAGAAGCGACCTGGCCACAAATGATAGCTCAACGAAGTGGCTTATGATGTGGAAATGTATAGCAGCCAAATACTATAAACGCATGTTAATTCTAAATGTGGAGGGGAAAACCGGAGGACCCGGAGAAGAAAACCACGTGACCACGGGGAGAGAAACACCATAAACTCTAATATGCAGCAGGCGTCAGAGTCGGGATCAAACCCACGACCTCTTGCACACCTGGCGAGGTAATTAACATCTCGCCAAGGTAGTTAGGTAGGGGTAACACGGGATCACAACAAAGGAAATATTTTTTTTCTTTACGACACATTGAGATTTACACGATCTAACCTAAACAAACCTTTATTTTGAATTATGTGATAGTTTATGACGTAGTTTGAGCCAGCTGGCTGGGATTGGGACAAACGTATCCCACTACTGTCCACGCAGGCATTGCTGGAGAGCAGAGAGCAAGTGTTAAAGAAGACCCTGGTAACAAAGGCGTGACAAAGGAGAAAGGGGGTTGTAGCAAACCCAAAAGAGAGATCATTAGCGGGAACAATACAGTTCCCTTACCACAGGGGTGGGGAACCTTTTTGCTGCCAAGGGCCATTTGGATATTTATAACATCATTCGCGGGCCATACAAAATCATCAACTTAAAAAATAGCCTGTTATATTTGGTAAAACATTTAATTAACTCGCCCCTAATGTGATGGCTGGAACTGCCTCTATTTGGTGAGGCGTGTGATGTTAGCTGGTATTGATGATGTTGCTGCGACTCACAACTGCTTTGCCAGGTTTGCTCCTAGATTGATTGAATTTCGAGTCCCGCCTGCGGTTGCCTTTGGCTGGGCCAGACCAAATGATTTCACGGGCCTTATACGGCCCGCGGGCCGGACGTTCCCCACCCCTGCCTGGACGACTCTCGTGGACTCTCTTTCACAACCGGCGATCTGAGTTTGATTCCCGGCCACGGCCAACATCAGCGACGAGTGATATTTACTCGAAGCGCATTGACCCAGCGGGGTTAGGGCATGCTCAACGAACCCCCGATACCGTAGCCTGACAAAGCGCTGTAGCGTATCACATGCTACAAGTGGCTGCTGCATTGCGGATTTCAGTTTTCGACGGCCACGCATGGGTTCTCAAAGCTAAGCGGAGACGCCTTAGATGTATCGGTCCGCGTTTACCAGTCATGTCGACCCGTCGCGTGGGCGCGAGCGAGTTCCAAGCCTGCCGGGCTTGCGAGGCAGCAACAATGTGGGCACGTGTCTTGAATCCATCTGTGCGGAGCTTTAGCTGTTAACCCCCCTAGAGTGGCGGTTCTCGTTTTTTTCGAGTGTGCGGACCCCTTTTTTCAAACCTTCAAAAATGTCGCGGACCACCACATCCTATACTAGTTATTTTAAAGTTGTACATTTCCTTGGTGAGGATGTTATTCATGTTTCTCGACTACGGACCCCCCCCCTGCAGTAGCATTGCTGACCACCAGGGAGGTACGCGTGACCACAGGTTGCAGAGCTCTCGGGCAGCGGTTCACAACCAGGGACACGCGGACCACAGGGGGTTACACGTGGCAATGTCCGAGGGGGTTACACGTGGCGAGCTATAAATGTGTGAAAATTATATCGTGCGCGAGAGTCGTTGGTTAATAATCACGTATGAATCTGCCAATGTCAAATAACCACCGTAACGTTTTAATCCATATGATAACCTAGAATGATATAAAACACCTTTCTAAACTCATTGATCGCGAACAATGTGGCTCTAAGAGGAAGCAGCGAGCGGGAACAAATCACGTCGCGCACGCAGAGCGCCCGTTGAAATGTTGTTGTTATTTTTCTATTCGCTTGCAGTTACCAGCCAGTTAGGATATCTCGCAAAAAATGGACGATTGGTTAAATTATTGACGTTCATTGTTCACGCATTTATTTATCAGAACCATGTTGGGTCAGGCAACAAAAATTAACCCGTAAAAACAAAGTTTTTCACTATAAATCCTTTATATGCGTGGCGGCTAGAGTCCTCTCGTCCTCTGGCTTGAGATGGCTGCCACCTATGGGTCAGATGATTGCCTGCCACCATTAAGCAATTGGTAATTAAATATTTAAAAAAATTGCCTAAAAAGTGTAAAATGTTGGGGAAAAAATTGCGCGAAAATAAATTGTCACGCACAACGAGTCTGTGTGCAAAATGTCAGCTCCATTGGATCACGGGAAGTGGGTTAAAAAACGACCGAAATATTTGCGCGGTCGTAAGCGCGCAAGTGCGCAAGCAAGTGAACTTAATATAAAGGATTAAAAAATAAAGGAGAGGGGCGGTGACTCAGTTGAAACAAAATTCAACAAGGGGCGCGGGGAGGGAGAGATAACAGCAGCAGCAGCAGCCAACAAAATGTTGAGAATCCCTCCAGTTTGCGTGGTGGATTATTCTCTGGGTTCTCCGTTTGTTCCGCACACAAAGACAAACGCCTGTTCGTGCAATTGGCCGAACGGTCCCAATGCAGCGGGAAACCTCCTCAAAGAGTCACCGCGTAAGGGTTTTCACGGATTACCGAAGAACATTGTTATTAATGTGCATTGTTATCCGCTGCGATGGGCAGCGCTACCGATCGGTGGCTTTGGAGAAGCTTGCTCAGCACTTGCAAAGCGAAATCTTGCAAAGCAGATGTTTTGTTGTTTTATTTATTTCTTCCAGATTATATATTTTTTTGGCTTACGGTGCCGTTTCACCTAATACGACAGACAAGGCGGAATTTCACTTGCTTGTAGTATTTAAATTGGGCGTCTTCTACTGTATCCTCGGTATAATTTTTTTCATCTCGTAAATATTCAGATTTCACAGGTGTGGCGTGGTTAGCGCACTACGACTACCACGCTATTTGTATTGAGTCAGCATAGCTGAGAACCTGGGTTGGAATCCAGGATTCAGCCACCCATAAAAAATATAATAAAATAAATCTCAAGTGTAGCGACCAGACGGTCCCAATACCGTCATCAATAACTTCAAAGACAAAGATTCCCCGTATAGTCTCAACAGACTGTTGGGGCAAGTGCTGTTAGCGAGCACCTATGAAGGCCGGCACGGTACACGAGGGGGTGGGCGGTGATCACCACGTCCTGGCCGCCTTTGTCTTCCCAGTGGCGATGTTTTTACACATCGCACCAGGCACTGGCTGAGCCGACCTAGGGGAGACCCAGGACCGATTCAAATAATCGTCACTGGGGGGTGGCCGTGAGCGGGAATCGAACTCGGGTCGCCGGTTTCGTAGCGCTGCTTGCTACTGCTCCCACACACACGCACACGAATATCATGTCACACCTGGTATTTCACTTAATTTGGCCAAATTCCCAGCTCTGAGAATGAAACAGTTTGGTGTGACCGTCATGCAACGTGGCTTTTCTGCACAGCAAGCCACACGCGAAAGTGCAGCGCCCTCCATAGGTACTCTTAGGCTTTTTCGGTAAAGTCACGTAGGTAAAATAAATAAATAATAGAAGTAATAATAGAAATAAAATAATAAATCACGACGTTTTGGAGGCAACACAAGCTTCCGTCTTCAGGTGGAACCGTCACAGCACGATTGCTGTATCAAGTAAAGAGGTGTCACTTGAAGTGGTCTCAGAAGTAGTTCTGTGACATCTACTTTCGCAAGGTCGTTCTCCAACACACGCATTACCGCACCGCTCCACGAGAGTTCTAGTTCAGTGTCTTCATTTATTGATTTGACAATTGAGAGAAAGGTCTCGGGGAAAGGAATTTTTTTTTTCTTGCTCAATTCGTATGATGCAGTCGTACGTAGCAATGACCCCCCGCTGTGCTGCGGTAAAAGCTGACAGGACCCTCATGTCAAAGAGCCGTGAGACTCGGGGAGGCGTTGCTGGGTACACGGGTACATGAGTGTCGTCGATCGATGAAACCTGGAGATGAGACAAAGCAAGAAAAAAACACATGGGAGGAAAATTAGCATTTAATTGAGCAAAACTTTGTGAATAATAGACGATTGTTAATATTGACCGAGGCTTCATCCGAACGCGAAATCAGCTCGTTCCTGCGCGGCGCACACAGAAGCGGAGCCAGCGGATTGATCGGTAATATCCATCGTGAAAACTTCATTAGGTAGCAGGGGGAATTTTTTTTTTGCAGTTTTAAAAACACATTGATTTCCTACACTTGGGTCCCAGCGCCCGGATCAATTTAAAATCGTTTCTCAGATAAATAAATACAAACGGTGCTATTATTTCCTCCGAGGATTAACAGCACTGTACTGCAGGTCCGATGCGAGTCCCTTACTCGCGATTCAGTCGCGATTCGATTCAGGCATCGCTTCTCAAATAGCCGTTCGTCTAGGAACGCCACGCCGAGTCCAATTCCTCTTTCGTTTCAGGAGGGGTCCTGCTGCTGCTGCTGCTACTACAATGGCGTTTTATCTATTCATTTTAAGATGGTTCCAGACAATTAATAATGAGCGTCTTCATTATCCACGCGGAAGGAAAGCGGAGCACCCGGAGCAAATTCACACGCGCGAGCGAGGGGGAAACGCTCGATCCCCGTACAGATGGAAACAGATGGAGATTCGTCCACACACTTTGCTCCTGGCGAGCCACGGTTACGGCATCTCCTCGACGTCCAGCCACGGGTGGAAGGGAGTTTCACGCAACATCTGTGTGCGGTGACCCACCAACCCTCGCTGCTGCCCTCCGCGGTAGTGCCGGATTACAGGTGGCCACGTGCAGCGGCGTGGCAGCCACCGTGGCCCATGGAGACTGTGATCGATGTCAGTGGCTTTCTGTTGGCTCGAGGTCGTGTGCATCCATTAGATGCGACACGTACGAGTCAAAAAGCATCGACCCCCTTCCTCTGCCCTTCCCTAACCCTTACTGACCAGCGTGGTGAAGTATGGTTACACAACCTCCATGACTGACACAGCGTGGGGAGCCCTTCATCCAGCGGCGGTTTGACTGCTGTACATTGCGCGGCACGACATTCATATTAGATAAGACGCATGTGTTTTTTTAAAAAGCAACTAACACAAATATAAAACGATGCTGAGAGAAGGAGAGAGGGGAAGAAACGCACATTCACAGAGGCAGCAAAGAGATTTGTTTTCACGCAATTCTCTCCATCTTTCGCTTCAAGCTCAGGCTCCAAAAGAAAAGAAAAAACAACCTCTGAGCGAGTGAATAAATAACCCCTGGCCAGCCAGCCAGCCAGCCGGGGTGTTTTGTATTCTGGGGACGGCACGAGCTTGAGATGGCGATGGTCGTGGCTACAGCCCCGTTACCAATACACGCGGCTCGGCGATGGAGATCAAAGGTTTATCTGCGTGTGTGTGTGTGTACATGTGTGTGTGTGTGTGCCGTGTCGGCCTTCATTAGGTGGACATCTGTGAAAAAGAGCTTCACAGCTTATCGGATTCCTCCAGTATAAATCCTGAGGTGCTCACGAACAGCAATTGCACCCAACAAGTCTGTTAGGCGATATGGGGGGGGGGTCTTTGTCTTTGGAGCGGGGATACATTTATATTCGCCAAAAAACATATCTGCCCGATGTCTCGAGACTCATCGTGGTTTCTGTTGGGTAAATAAAACGGAGCAACGATATTGTGTTTTCGTGAAATGTAGTATTCCGATTGAGTGATGACAAAATATCCACGTGTGCATCATAGATTGGCCCAATTTAGCAAAAATGATTAAAAAAATAGGCAAAGTATTAATTTGTTTGCTGCATTTTGCTACGTTATATTTAAGCCGAGATGTCAAAGTGGCGTAGATATCCGGCTCGTTCCCAGTACGAATTGATTTGTAAAGATCACAGTGGAATGATAAAGATCCCTCGTTTACGCGTACAGGCTTGCAGGGCAAGTGCTGTCAGCGGGCCAACTTAGATGCATGGATAGACGCACCAAGACAAAGATCCCCGTATAGCATCCACAGACTGCTGGGGCAAGTGTTGTTAGCGAGTAGCACCTATGAAGGCCGGCACGACACACGGTGTCGTGGGAGTGGCCAGCACTACGCTCAGTCGCTTTTGTCTCCCGAGTGGGCGATGACTTAACACACCGCACCAGGTACTCATTTGAGGCTGAGTCGATCTAGGAGAGGCCCATGACTGGTTCAAATAATCGTCACCGGTGTTGACCGTGAGCGGGAATCGAACTCGGGTCCCCGCTTGCGTTGGGCAGCGCGCTAACCGCTACACCACCGCTCCCCAAACAACAACAACAACCGCCATTCGCCACTAAGTGGCGGTGACGTCACCACGACGCTTGTACCAGGCCATGTGCACCTTGAGGCCACGTGAAGTGTCGAACGCCCGCTGGCAGGAGGTCACGGGGCAGACCCAGGTGCCACGGGTCGACTGACCGAGATGACCGAGATGACTGGCTGATGCACTCCCCACACACTTTCACACACACACACACGCACACGTGCGCGCATGCACAAAGGACACAGGCTGACTCATTACATCTCGCAGAAGATAGCTCCGCTGAACAAAATAGTTCCGCGGTTCAATTTGGAAGTGGGTTCGCGTTTTTATTCAACGTGAAAGCTTATTCGTAAGTGCGAGTGTTCGTACGTCGAGTGTTCTTAAGTCGAAGAGCGCCTGGATGGGATGTTTTCATTTATTTTAACAAATGTTGAAACTGACTTCCCTGCACATTAATGCATGCTGCATGAAATATTGTTTGAAATTAATGTAGGATTTTTTTTTAAGATTACAGCTGCCTTCTTTCGCGTACGTAACACCACGCCCCTTCTGTACCGGTGGCTGTGCAAGGGCCGTCTCTCCGTCTTCCTCCCAGAAACCTCCCGTGCTTTGTACGCAATTACGTTGACCTTCTTTCACACCGTACGTAAGCAACCGTGCTCGTCGGAGGTGCGGGGAAGGACAGCGAAAATCAAACACAAAATGCTTCATCCTCGACCCCTTTACTCAAGATATCTCTAAAACGAAACTGAACAATGTCTTTGTTACCGGGTAGGGCTCTCCGAGCTATGTAGCTCTTTTTCAGAAGTGATCTGGCCGCAAATGATAGCTCAACGATGTGGCTTATCGCGTGGAAATGTGAAGCCGCAAATTGCTGTAAACACGTGATGTTGATTCTAAACGTGGAGGGAAAACCCGGAAGACGCGGAGAAAAGCCCACGCGACCACGGGGAGAGAGACACGCAGACTCCAAATATACAGCAGCAGGCGTCTGGGTCGGGATCGAACCCACGACCTCCTGTATACCGGGAGAGGTAGTTAACATCTCGACACCGTGGCACCGCATTTTCTGTTCTCTTTCTTCTGCGCTTGTTCCAGACCAGTCTCAAGACCGCATTGTTTCCTCTGCCGACGACGGACTGACCCTTCCTCTCGCTCATCCATGAAATAAACATGCCCACTGTTTGTCTACAGCATCCTGGGATGCGGTCGCATTTACACGCTATATAAATTCAAATGCGAGGGTGTTGTTTTAAACACCAACCCTTGTTACTGAGCCACACACACATATATAATGCACACCAATTCGCACACACACACACTCCCACCCACATGCACACATGTTCACACTTGTATATAGATGAAAAAAACACAAAGATCCCCCGTAAAGCCTTAACGGACTATTGGGGCAAGTGCTGTTAGCGAGCACCTATGAAGGCCGGCACGGCACGCGAAGACGTGGTTGGCCAACACCACACCCGGCCACCTTTGTCTCCCTAGCGATGATGTTTACATACCGCACCAGGTACTCATATGAGGCTGAGTCGACCGAGGGGATGCCCAGACCAATTCAGATAATCGTCACTGGTGTTGGCCTTGAGCGGGAATCGAACCCGTGTGGCCAGGTTCGTAGCGTAGCGCGCTGATCACTACATTAGCGCTTCCCACGTACATACACGCACAACCACACACACACACACTCTAATCCAACACACAAGCCACGTTCTCACACGCAAGCAAACACAAGATGCCTCGTGCACTTGCACCCACGTCTTAACCCACTCTCACAACCAAAGACAAAGATCCCCCGTGTAGCCTTAACAGACTGTAGGGGCAAGTGCTGTTAGCGAGCACCTATGAAGGCCGGAACGGTACACGAGGGGGTGGGTGGCCAGCACCACGCCCGACCGCCTTTGTCTCCCCAGTGGCGATGTTTACACACCGCACCAGGTACTCATTTAAGGCTGATTCGACCTAGGGAAGGCCCAGGACCGGTTCAGATAATCGTCAATGGTGTTAGCCGTGAGCGGGAATCGAACCTGGGTCGCCAGGTTCATAGCGCAGCGCGCTAACCGCTACACTACCGCTCCCCACTCTCACAAACTCACATACACCCACGGACACACGAAAGACAAAATCCCCCGCGTAGCCTGTTGGGGCAAGTGCTGTGATGCTGGTCAGCATCACGCCCGGCCGCCTTTGTCTCTCCATTGGCGATGTTTACACACCGAAACAGGGTCGACTCATTTTAGGCTGAGTCGACCTAGGGGGAGGCCCAGGACCGGTTCAGATAATCGTCACCGGTGTTGGTCGTGAGCGGGATTCGAACTCGGGTTGCCAGGTTCGTAGCGCAGCGCGCTCACCGTTGCAATACCGCTCCCGAAAACCACTCACACTCACGTACGACAAAGACAAAGATCCCCCGTATAGCCTTTAAGACTGTTGCGGCAAGTGCTGTTACACGTGTACACATATACATACATACACCCACGCACGCAAGTACACACGCACAAACAACGCGCTCACACTCCCACACACACACGTCCACACACGCACGCACGTCCACACACGCCACACACAAGTCCACACACACACGTCACACACACACTAACACGTCACACACACACTAACACGTCCACACACACACTAACACGTCCACACACACACACGTCCACACACACACGCCCACACACGCGCACGTCCACATACGCGCACGTCCACACAGATGCAGGGAGGCGCGCTCTGCGTGCGAATGGTTTTGGAGCGCGAAGCTCCTTGAGCGAGAATCGCGAAACCGGATCAGCCACCTCCTCCTGCTGCTGCTGCTCGCGAGGCTGTGTTCATCAGCAGCAGCAGCAGCATCAGAGGCAGCGATAGGAGCCAGCAGTCGCAGCAGCAGCACCAACAACAGCAGTAACAGCAGCAGCAGTCACATCAGCAGCAGTCACATCAGCATCAGTAACATCAGCGTCAGTAACATCAGCGTCAGTAACATCAGCGTCAGTAACATCAGCGTCAGTAACATCAGCGTCAGTAACAGCAGCATCAGTCACATCAGCATCAGTCACATCAGCATCAGAAACAGCAGCAGTCACATCAGCAGCAGTCACATCAGCAGCAGTAGCAGCAGCAGTATTCACGAGCCGCAGCAACGACCACCACACCACTTCAGAGGCAGCAGCCACCACTGCAACAGCAGCAGCAGCCACCACTGCAGCAGCAGCAGCATCATCATCGTCGTCGTCGTCGCCGCAGCAGCAGAAGCGACGCATCGCCACGCTCCACTTCGCGCTTTCGCCCGAGGCGGTGTCAATTCCAGCTCCCAGCTACGGATTCAGACGCATCTGAGTGAGGCGCCTCCTCGCACAGCTGCCCGCGCGGCGGCATTGCCCGCAATGTGGCTGAACTAGAGACGCTGTTCCGCTGTTGGCCATGCTGACGATGAATCTGATGCTGGTGCCGGTGGCGAAGGATGGGGGGCGGCTGGTGCTCATCGCCATAACCCGGTAAGCCAATAGCCCCCGTTCGTCATCTCCTGCAGCCACGTTGCCATCGGCGTCTTAAAGAAGTGAGACCGTCTCGGGGTGGGGGTTGGGGGGGAGCTGGGTGGGGGGAGAGCTGGGAAGGAGAGCTGGGGGCGGAGAGCTGGGTGGGGGGGGGTGTCTCGTTTCTTTCATCTGCGCTGTACGGGCACGAGTCCATCGTGCGGCTCGCACCGCGAAGCTCACCTCGAGGCACCTTCACCGCGGCTCCTCACTCCGCCCGTCATCGCGCCCGCGTGCGTCCGCGTGCCTCGGCAAGGAAAAACACCGCGCGGTTGCGTCCCGAAGGTGGGGAGCGGATCAACGGGGGGGGGTGGGGGAGGAGACGCGGGAGAGGAATAGCGAAGATAGGACGACGCGATCACACGATTCGGCTGTCTCCTGCGTTACCCGCTCATTCTCCGCCGCGCAACTCCGGTTAGCGCTGTTGGCTAGGTACGGCGCGAAAGAAGTTCAACGCGCGTACGTCGCAGCCCCCGCTGGGCTTGTCCGCGCACTCGGTAACGAGGCACGTTCCTTCGCTTGCCATGGCGCACCACAACAGCACCACCACCACCACCACCACTCGGAGCGCAGCACTGGGCCATAATGGCAACCACCATCCTCATCAACAACAGCAGCAGCAGCCCCACCAAGACCACCGCAGCTTCTGCTCGGAGTGCGAGGCTCTGGGCACGGACCAGACGCACGCGGCGCGATACCCTGCCCCTCTCTACAAGGAGCAGCCGCTTCAGCGCTGGCGGCAGGAGGCGGACGAGAAAACCGTGCAACCTCTCGACCCCCGCGCCCTGCAGAAGGCGATGGAGGCGTATTACTACGGCCCGGGCTTCGCCTCCTTTGCCGCTCATCGGGCGGCCGTAGCCACCGACCCGGGCGGGGGGTTCATGGGCACGCGGCCGCAGCAGGCGCCGCCGCTGCCGCCGCCGCCGCAGCTGCTGCTGCTGCACAAGGATTCGGTGGCCGAGTGCTGCGAGACGACGTTTAGCGAGGGACGGGTCAGGCCGGCCGATGCGTTGCCCGAGCCGGACTTTTGCGGGCTGGCCACGAGCGATGCCCACGTGCACACGGATTCGTACGACACGGACGAGGAAGACGAGAACTTCCACGAGCTCGACGTAAGGCCCCCATCGCCCCAAATCGCTCTCTCGCTCTCTCTCTCTCGTTGCGTTAACGAAGCCGTTTCATCGCTGCGCGTTGTTGTCGACTGTGTACCGTAGCACGTCACGCGCACACACACGCCGTGCTCAGAACGGGTTCTCTATGTTTGAGGCTGAGTCGACCTTAACGGGAGGCCACCACGACCGGGGTCCAGGTATGTTCTCGCTCGCCGTGCGGTGTACGCGCTGCGCGGTTTGGAACGTGACGGTGCAAAGCGTTCATTGAGCGGTCGGAGCCATTGGAACGCGAGACGATAATTCAGAGATTTATCTCCCCGGCGCGGCAATTTTGAAATTCTTGTCAGAATGAATGCGTCGAGCACGCTGGGACTGGCGGATTCCGTGCACGTGGCGGGCTAAAGTGTGGGCACCCCCGCTGTATCCAAGGCGACTGTCCGGCGTGGAAGAGTAGGCCAAGGTGCCATCTTAGAGGAGCGCTCTCGAGCTCCCGGCGGTGGCGTGAGCAGGGAATTGGATGGCTGCGCCTAGAGCACCTTTGAAGTGAATTCAGAGCTTACATTAATTTTTTTATTTACGGGGGTTTTGGTCCCGGCGAATAATTGGGGAGGAAATTCCGTCTGCCATTCTGCGCTCTGAACGTGTAAACACTGCCATTTCGTGAATATGCACGCGTTGTAAATTGTTAACTTATTTATATTATTATACACCACGTCCAGTATACAACTCGCTATTGATACTAATCGCATGGCTACCTCACGCAGTCTACCAGCAGCTTGGAACACACTCAGCGAGAAAATAAGCCCGCGGTTAATTTGCCACGATTACTCATCGTGTTGTTCCGCTTTAATTGAGACGAATTACGACAGCTGCACCACGTGTTGTTGTTATCGTCGTGGTAGTACACACGTATGGGCAGGCCCCCAACCCTTGTTTGTCAATCCACTGCTGGATGAGGGCTCTCCCCCCACCACACCCCCCACATCGCAAGATCCCCAGCAAACAGCACGGGAGCGGTGACGCTGATGACAACGCCACCCAAATGAATTCCTAAATGAGTTCGGAACGCAGAGGCCACACGTGGCTAGCGTATTCCTCCGGATTATAAGACGCTGCGGGAAAAAAAAAGAAATACCCTCCCCTCCACCCCCACCAGAAACTTGTGCTGCGGTGTCAAAAAAGTTTTACAAATCGGCTCTGTCACACACAAGACAAAGATTCCCCGTGTAGCCTTGACAGACTGCTGGGGCAAGTGCTGTTAACGACCACGTATGAAGGCCTGCACGGCACACGAGGGAGTGAGTGGCCAGCACCACGCCCGGCCGCCTTTGTCTCCCCAGTGGCGATAATTTTACATACCGCACGAGGTACTCATTTGAGGCCGAGTCGACCTAGGACCGTCACTGCTGTTGGCCGTGACCGGGAATCGAACTCGCTTCGCCCGGGTTCGTAGCGCAGCGTGCAAATCGCTACACTCGTGTCACAAACACCACGCACGCGCACGCTTACCGGGATATAAGGCTCACAACCCCCCCTTTCGTTCTCGTTCCAATACAGATTGGGAAAGGTGCGTCCTATCATCCGCTATGGAGTGCCCCCCCCCGCACCCCTCCACACACACACACACAGAATTCAATAACAACGTACCGTTCCGTTTCAACGGCGTGGGAGTTGAACGCCACCTGCGCGCGCTCCGCCTATGGTGTGGGTCAGATGAATGTCCTAACTGAAAAGCAAATGATTATAGTATTCTATTAAATTGGAAGATGAGCTTCACACATCACGATACTGATAATTACCATCCACTTAGAAAACCCGAGCGTGCTCTATCTACAAGCACAGCCCCTGTGTTAAGCCACTGCTGGATTGAGAGCCTTCCCCACGCGGTCGTGGTGGGGAGATGGTTAACCATACTTCACCCCGCTGGTCAACGTGGCAGCACAGTACGGTACAACAATGCGATTCGTGCTTCAGCACTGCCCTCTGCTGACAATGTCGCCTGTCGCAGGACTAGAACCCCTATTTCAAAGCGTTGCGGTCACCCAAATTAAAGCACTATCCAGGCTAAACGCCTGCTTAGCTTACAGCATGTTGATGAGGCCGGGCACACTCCGGGTGATTTGGTCACTCGTAATTTCAGCCGGCAGCAATCCAGAACGCTGCTCCGGGGAATGACTGCGTTTTGGCACGCAGCCCACACATCCATCTCGCAAATAACGTCGGCGGAGTACTCGCGACGTCTTGTGCTCTGAGTGGTAGTGCTTTACGTCGCCAATTACTACTCCACATCAACCTCGCGTCGTTCCGGAAAGAAAAAAAATATCGCGTGAGAAATGACGCCCGAGGTCACAGACACCCCGCATATGTCTCGGACAGCGACACGCCGATTGACGTCTCGCTCCCGTTAACGTCGTTACTTTATTATTCACACCGCTACTTGATTTGCGTCGCCTCACTCCCCCCCACCCCACACACACTTACGTCGCTAACGGAATCATCATCACTATCATCGTCGTCCGTCCTTTCTTGTTATCTGTCACCCTCTGAGCCTTCGTCTTCCTCCACCTCACTGCCCCTGGACATCGCCTTTGATCGGACGTCGTTTCGATATACGTCGTCGCGTCTTTCAGGAACGCATTCCCCGACGTAAAGCGGGGCATTGCTGTCAATCGTAATAATGTTACTCGCAGAGCGCTAATATAATTGGTTCCAATTGTGCGCTCGACTGTCTGCTCACAGGGCGAGTGGTTGATTAAACAAAGGTTCGATGCCAGGAGTAGGCGATGATGCCATTAACGCGGTTTGTGAAGCACAGCGAGATCAAAGGGACTTTGGCTTGGAGAGAATTCTGATTAATCCACGGCACGTCCGACGCAGTTGCAGCGCTCAGTAGGCAGAGCACGCGACTTGCAGGGTGGGATAACTTGAGAGTTAAATCCCCCGTTCGGAGAAAGCGATCCCACCCCATCATGCTTTCATGGGCGATAAACCGAGCAACGTTCACCTCTCTGTAGGAAGTCATCACGGGTCGTACGATGAGTAGTGTACTAACACTGACAATTTATCTTTAATGTCAAATCCACTGCTGGATGAGGGCCTCCCCAGGCCGTGCAGGTAGTGGTGTTCATTTGACTATACTTCACGCTGGCCAGTGCGGGTTGGGTAAGGTGGAGAGCATAGACGCTGGAGAATAATACAGTACAACAGTAGATTCAACTAAAGTAAAAACATAACTTATGTTTACTTGGTAAGAGCGACTGAGCTATACAGCTCTTTTTCAGAAGCGACCTGGCCACAAATGATAGCTCAACGAAGTCGCTTAACGCGTGGAAATGTACAGCAGCCAAATACCCTGGGGAAAAATCCACACGACCACGGAGAGAGAGAGAGACACGCAGACTCCGAATATACAGCAGCAGGCGCCAGGGTCGGAATCGAACCCACGTACCTGCTGCATACCGAGCGAGGTAGCTGACATCTCACCACTGCGGCACCCTCGCTTCTGCACCGTCGACCCGACGACACTCACGCCCCATTGCTGTTGTACACAACGGCCCTGTCAACACGTGAACGTTGTTGGGCCAACGCTTCCAACCACGTGCCAAGGTTGGCGCAACGTTGCATGTTTACCGGGAGTGAGAATGTTTATTTTAAATAGGGACGGAAACTGCCATAGGCAGAGTGGGTGAGTGGGTCGGGGGGGGGGCAAAGCACCTGAACAAGGAGAAAGGGGGGAGTGTGCAGCGTAGATGCCTGTGGTAAAGGAAGCTCCACGCAATCTCCAATGCCACAGGTGTCAATGAAATGTGCACAGGTGACAACGGCTTGTGGCGGTGACGTGAAGCAGCCTGGAATGACCGTGGTCGTTCGGTCACCGGTGGCCAGTCACCCGCTGTGTCACTCTTCTCTCGCTACTACTTCTACTACCACCATGGCCACTGGTCCCGTGAACGCCACTCGTTGATTCCTCCAACCACGATGAGATCGCGGTCTACCAGAACGCGGCGTTCGACCACCAGGTCACAACAGTCTCACTCGCTCATTCACACACTCGCTCGCTCGCCCACCCTGCACCTACTCATTCACCCACTCACCTATCACAAACAAGACCCCCCGCCCCGTATAGCCTTAACAGACTGTTAGGGAAAGCGCTTTTGGCGAGCACCTATGAAGACCGGCACGGTACACGTGGGGGCGGGGGGGCAGCATCACACCCGGCTGCTTTTATCTCCCCAATGGCGATGTTTACACACCGCACCAGGCACTCATTTGAGGCTGAGTCGATCTAGGAGAGGCCCAGGACCGATTCAGATAATCGTCCCTGTTGTTGCCCGTTCTCAGGAATCGAACTCGGTTCGCCGAGTTAGTAGAGCAGTGCGCTCATCGTTGCATTACCGCTCCCCATACTCACCGATTCACTCGCTCACCCATTCACCACACTTCACCCACTCATCCACTTCACTGACTCACTCACCACACTAAACCGACTCACCCACTCCACCCACTCACCGACTCACCACACTTGACCTACTCACCCACTCACCACACTTCACGCACTCACCACACTTCACCAACTCACCCACTCACCACACTTCACCCACTCACCACACTTGACCCACTCACCACACTTGACCCACTCACGCACTCACCACACTTCACTGACGCACTCACCACACTTCACTGACTCACTCACCACACTTCACCGACTCACCCACTGACCACACTTCACCCACTCACCACACTTCACTCACTCACCCACTAACCACACTTCACCCACTCACCCACTAACCACACTTCACCCACTCACTCACCACACTTCACTCACTCACCACACTTCACTCACTCACCACACTTCACCCACTCACCACACTTCACCCACTTACCCACTCACCACATTGCGGCTCATCACGCTTCTCATCCCTGTTTCTTCCCCCCGACTGCTCCACTTTGAAATTCCCATCAACCGTAACATTTTCTAACGTTCTTACAGCAAGCCATGTCAATTTCAACTAAATAATCTTACATCAATCTAAATTGAAAACTAAATTCGTCAGAACTGCTTGTTGGTGTGTTTAGTGTGTTGCCCTTCCCCCCCCACACCTACGATTAGCACGATTGGCTACGTACGGTGCGAAAGAAGTTCAACACACATACATACAACTGTAACAGTACTGGGTTGTTGTTAGACACTTGGGCTTTTAGGCCTTTGCTTGGGATTAAAAAAATCACAACAATTCATTCAGATTTCGGAACTTTGTTCCGTGCGCCGGACAGAAAGCGGATTCGTTCCACGGCTCGGGAAGTGTCTGAAAGAAAAAAATATTTCCACGTTTTTTTTTGTCGCGGGAGATATTTATATATTTACATATTTTTTTGTAATTTGAAGAGCGCACGAGGTTCGTGCGTGCGCGCGAACCCCCCCGGGGTGCGCCAACTTCGTGACTCGGCCCTCTGTGGCTCTCCGCTTGCGCCGCTTCTCCGTTGCCCACGAGCGACCGTGGTGGCAGCGGCAGCAGCAGCAGCTGCGGTGACGACGACGAGGAAGAGGAGGAAGAGAAAGAGACACGTGTGACGCGCTGCTTTCAAGCGGAAACGTTCCCACCGCCCCACACGCCCCACGCGCCGGGGAAAATTCCGCTCAGCGTTGTTTAAATGTTTGGGCACGATTCACGTCGGAAGGTATCCCCCCCTCCCTCTCCCCCACCGGCGGAGAGACAATGGGCGTTTCTACGACGGGAGTGGGACACAAAATAAAGTTGATAAGTAATGATACTCTCACAGCGCAATTACGATAGCCGCAGATGTCACGGGGTTTTAATTTTACCGGCGCGTTCATCATCAACGGTTGGCCCACGATGATAAATAAAAGTCGGGTGCCGTGTAAAGATTGGATTACCGAGACGAGAGAGAAAGCATCGCTTGGATTGGAGTCACTCACGGCACATTACGCAGCGTGACGTGTGTTTATTGGCTGTATTATACCCGGAGGGGGGAAAAAACGCCACTTCGAAGCCAGAAGTCCCAATGACTGCATAGGGACAGGTTGCTCGCAGCTTCCTTCTCCACGAGCTTCCACTCTATGCCTCGTCTCATCCGCTGTCCTCATTCCACGGCATCCTCCCCTCTCTCCCTCCACTCGTTCTCTGCACCGGTGGCATCCCCATATCCCTTCTAATTTACGTGATCATGCGTGAGTCTATGGGCTTCTGTGCGAGTCTATCGGCCCCTGTGTGAGTCTATGGGCCTCTGTGCGAGTCTATGAGTCTCTGTGGGAGTCTATTGGTCTCTGTGCGAATCTATGAGTCTCTGTGTGTCTATGGGTCTCTGTGAGTCTATCGGCCCCTGTGTGAGTCTATGGGTCTCTGTGTGAATCTATGGGTCTCTGTGTGAGTCTATCGGCCTCTGTGTGAGTCTATGGGTCTCTGTGCGAGTCTATGGGCCTCTGTGCGAGTCTATGGGCCTTTGTGCGAGTCTATGGGCCTCTGTGCGAGTCTATGGGCCTCTGTGCGAGTCTATCGGCCCCTGTGTCAGTCTATGGGTCTCTGTGTGAATCAATGGGTCTCTGTGTGAGTCTATCGGCCCCTGTGTGAGTCTATGGGTCTCTGTGTGAGTCTATGGGTCTCTGTGTG
>CM025636.2:5226053-5243020 GCA_014621495.2 Entosphenus tridentatus | reverse complement strand
GGGGGGGGGGGGGCGAATTGGTACTGTGCAAACGCATGGTGCTCTGTACCGATTCGCGCACACATGCGGGGGGGGGGGGGGGAGAGGATTGGTGATGGCATTTTGAAAACCGAGGCTCTCCACCCCCAGCCCCTCCCCTTATGTCTGCAATGTCCCGCTTTCACGTCGAACAAACACTGCCGTAGAAGCACGTTAAAAACGTGTTTTAAGTAGCTCGTTATTAATGTTTAAATCTGTTAGATTTACAAAAAAAACGTCAATTGGATTTGCTGAATTAATGAGACAACTCGCTATGTTGAAGTGTTAATGCCAGATGTACTCTTGTAAGCTTTCTCTAGGGGTTTGCCACCTGTCCTGGTTTACTCAGGGATTTGTCATCTTATAGAGGTAGCTGCTGCCCTTGGAAATCTGTGAAGTCTTCCGAGGGTATTACAAGTCCCAGTTGATACGAGTTGCATAATGACACAACCCCCAATGACTACAGAACTCGACGAAATGCATTCACTTACCATTCTACCCTGTCCAGGGGTTGTGAGATACTGTATTTCACTTCTCACACGTCCGAGATGTTGTGCACAACAGATGTGGGAACCCGAGCTTCGGGCTGGCTGATGGGAGATTGTAAAACGTATTGATTCAGACGCGGAACCCAGGTGTTTAAAGCAGGCGAGAACTCAGGTCAGGTGCTCTCTACCAGGTGACAACTCAGCTGTTTTCTTCTAGGTGAGATCCCAGGTGTTTTCGACCAGGTGAGATCCCAGGTCAGGTGTTTTCAACCAGGTGAGAACCGATTAAGAGTGCAGGCCTCTTTTTCAATCGAGACGAGTGACAGAAGAAAAGCACGAATGTAAAAGGGGCAAATGACACGGCAAGAAATCAGAAATAAAACAAAGCAAAGACAAAACTAGTAGCGGAGATGGAATGTGCATAAACGCAGATGAGATTAATGCGAATTTCGAGCTCAACATGATAAAACAACGCAATGTTAAAATAATGAATGTAGTTCATCACAAAAGACTCCGTTAATTCAAAGCGTGAATGTGATGTTTAAATTACATACGTGTCTTTGGTTGTCTTCCCGAGGTATTTAAAGCACGCCCCACGTCTCTCTCCCAAGCAGCTACATTACTTATTAATGCTGCAGTTGAATGGAATTAAAGTTGCCAAGTGCGTAGTGTGACCATTTGGCTTTTATACGGCGGCTAACTTACGTTAGATGTGTTTGGCGTACAGGAACAGTGGGCGCATTTACTTTGCAGAGACAGTCAGTCGCTTACAAATGTCCACTTGCCGAGCCACTTCGCAGAGCCATCATTCGTGATGGTCAGTACAGCTCAGCGGGGCCTTACCTGGTAACACCTCCGGCTCTGCATGCAGCCGGGAAGTGTGAAGAATATGGGCAGCGCCGATTGAAGCCTCCCGATTAAAACGCAAAGCGGAGGAGCACCCCGGGCATGCACCGCCCAGGGAGTGACCGTGCATGCGTCTGGGCACTGGCAGCCGTGCCAAATAATATTTTGAATAAATAATGAAATAGGCTCCCACTCATTTTGCCCCTGTGAGATCGTAGTCAGTTCGACCCGCATCGATTCAAGCAAGCACGGCCTCTGCTGTCGAGACGCCATGCGTGCGTGCGCGTGTGTGTCGACACCGATATCAAAGGGTTGTCTTGAATCGTCGCTGCCGAACTTACGCACACCCACAAATAAAGCATGTGCGGCACGATTGGCGGGTTGTGTAAGATTTCTTACATATGTTGTTCTCCATTGAGAGACGGATACATGAAGGGGACATGAACGGGACATTGTCTGCCTTTCGTATGTTGCTAAACAAAGGGATGAACAGCGCGAGTCGTACGCGGAGGCGATGCGTATTGGCAGGCGGGGGCAGCGAGTGGTGGGCGTTGTGTCGTGGTGGCTGCGGCGGCGGCATGCGACCCGTCTTGGTGGGGTTGGTTGCTCTCAGGTAGCAGCAGAACGCGTCGACAGCGTCTTTAACCGGTTGGGCAGCGCCAACGAATGCCGTTGCACGCAGTGCCGCATTAAGCTCGTGCGGGGCCTGTAGCATGTGTCACGAAGGGGGCCTGCAACGGTGGCGTCCTTTTGGGGCATGCTTTAGCGGGTTTCGGTCGATACCCGAAACTCTAGCTAGCATCACTGTTGTTTAAATTATGGTGGGGCCCCTATTTCACGCGACGCCCCAAATGACCGTGTGTGGAATATAACCAAGACCAATGCCGGTATATTCTAGATGTAAAGTTATACTTAGAACTGAACCTCTTACATTGTTATAGGGCAACAGGCCTACTGCTTCGGAGGAGTGCACGCATCACACGCCACTATGCCTACCAAAATAACCCTCGCAACAAACACAACAACCAACACAATCACACAACAACCCGACAACCACGGCCTCGCTGACTTACTCCACCACGAACGCTGGTGGGAGAAAACTGCCGAGCAAAACCCCGAAGGCACCGCACGAAGCGTCACCCGGCTCTGGAACAGACCAAAACATAACGCTCCAAACGCCACCTCGAGCTGGATCGGTCTCAGCCACCTCGAGCCAGATCGGTCCCAGCCACCTCGAGCCGGATCGGTCCCAGCCACCTCGAGCCGGATCAGTCCCCAGCACAACAGCCACCTCAAGCAGGGTCAACAGGCCACCTCAGCGGATCAGTTCCAGCCACCTCGAGGCGGATCAGTTCCAGCCACCTCGAGCCGGATCGGTCCCAGCCACCTCGAGCCGGATCAGTCCCAGCCACCTCGAGCCGGATCAGTCCCAGCCACCTCGAGCCGGATCAGTCCCAGCCACCTCGAGCCGGATCGGTCCCAGCCACCTCGAGCCGGATCGGTCCCAGCCACCTCGAGCCGGATTGGGCCCAGCCACCTCGAACCGGATCGGTCTCAGCCACCTCGAACCGGATCGGTCTCAGCCACCTCGAACCGGATCGGTCCCAGCCACCTCGAGCCGGATCGGTCCCAGCCACCTCGAGCCGGATCAGTCCCCAGCACAACAGCCACCTCAAGCAGGGTCAACAGGCCACCTCAGCGGATCAGTTCCAGCCACCTCGAGCCAGATCAGCAGGCCACCTTGAGCGGGAGGATCAGTAGCGGAATGAAATCCCCCGCCCCTCCTCCTTGGTTCCCTGCAGCGGGGCTCTGTGTTGAGTCACACCTCTGGGCCCTTCCCCCATCTGACGATCACGGCGTGCCCACGAGCCAATCCCACACAACCTGCGACCACTTTCACAGACAGCCGCCCCCGCAACTCCCTCGCTTCTCCCCAATCAAGGGAACACCCTGCCCCCAAAGCCATCACTCCGATTGCCACAGGCCCTCAATAAAAAAAACTCATGAATATTAAAACACACGAATTTTTCACTTGCGTAGTACAGTAATTGTAATTTTTTTTTGATATACAGACAGATAATACGACAAATCGCTAACCTTAAACACTCAGTCGTTCATAAAAGTTGAAGGCAGTATAGTACTATAGTAATACAGCAAGTGCAGAATTACTGAACCGGAATTGATAGCTTGAAAGCATTTAGCGCGGGGCCCTAGAACGTGCGGGGTCCGTAGCATATGTAGCAACTTGTGCTACGAGGGTAATCCGGCACTGGTTGCACGAGGTCTCTGCGCGACACATTCACAAATGTCGCGAATGTCGCGGCTGGGCGCGGCCTTTGTTTAAACTCCCTGCACGAGAGGAGTGAGAACGCTTCACGAGGCACGGCCGAACGACAGACCGGTCCGTTGCCCCCACAACGATTGCCCCAAGCTCCGCGAGTCCCTAACATTGCGGATGTTTTTTTTAATCATCTCCAACGGTCGTTATATCATTCTACACTCACAAGCAGGGGAGATTGGAGGCGGGGGGGGTTGAGAGGAGGCGGTGGGCAACGTATCCCAGCGTCACATTTTGACATTATTAATATCCCTGCCCTTTGACCGCAGGCCAGCAAAGGTCTTGGCTTGAGGGGGGGGGGTTTGTATAATCGCTGCAACCAATTCGCGTTGATTTATTGTGGATGGCAGCAGCCCCGCGCGCGGGTGTCGGTAGGCCTGCGTCCATTCTGGTTAATGTGACCCAGGGCTCTCTCTCTGAGTTGATTTGAAGCCACGGGCTCTGGGGAAAGAGGTGCGCGAGTCGTCTTCGATGAAGCCGAGCACGCCGCCGCTGCCCTCACAGGCAACTGGGGCCGGGTGGGGTCCAGTGAAGACCGTGGAGGAGTGTGGAGTTGTTGTTAGTTTGGCTCTCCAACACACCGGTTAGTGCTGTACTAGTGACTAACTAGCCACGTGCTGTTGACGTGACAATCCTTACGAGTTGGCCGTGCCGGGCGGTGGCGGGTTTTGACGACACATTAATATATTTACGCGATCGAACCCAAAAAAAACTAGAGTTTTATTTGCAGTTATTTATTTTTTCCAATGTCGGGCATATTGTTGCCACCGGTAACAGTCACGTTTGGCTCAGTACTGGGGAATTCATTGTTTTGGTAGGAGGGAGGAAATTAGACTGTATAGAGTCGTCAAATGAGGATATACAGCATTTGCCAGCTCACTTGTAACATAATACCACATTTAAAAGAAATCATTAAACCTCATTCACGAATCCAGTAACGCTCAGCTGAGTCTTATGGCCATATTCCAAGATCGTCCTGCTATTGATGTTTTTGCTTTGCGAGTTCGTTTGTAAACCAGATTGTGTTATATTAATAATGATGCTAATGCTTGTAATTTGAAGCCCTTTATTAAAAAACACACTGCTGGGTGAAGGCCATCCCTCGCCGGTCAATGGGGTTCTCTGGCCATACCTCACCCCGCTGGTCGATGAGCGCTGATTGGTGAAGGGTTCGGATTGGGCCTGGAGAAGGAGATATAAAACATAGGGGGAACATAGACATGGAGTAGGGAGAGAGAGGGTAGAGAGAGAAGGAGGGTAGAGAGAGGAGGTAGAGAGAGAGAGAGGGAAGGGGTAAGGAAAGCAAAGCGTGAAATCTTTTATTATATTTTTCATTTAAAAAGGGGGGGGGGGGCACAAAAAGCAAAGCATTGAAAAAACAAAAACAAAACGAAATGATGAACGAAGCAAAGTGCCGACTACACCGAGCATCTTCTTGTTTCCTCTGATCGTAACACAAAAGGAGAGCACCGTTTCGGGTATCACTCGCACGCTGTTGCTGAGCCACGGCCCGGAATCAAACTCACGCGACCGGCTTCGTGTTTTAAGCGCACTCGCCACGGAGACCAGCCTCCCCTATTCACACCGAGTGTTTTTTTTCTCTCGTGTTATTACAATAAAACATACACACACACACAGACACACCAGCTCCCGATTATTCTGCAAGCGTCAAAACCTCGGGGCCACCAAAGCACACAACCCACTGGGACAAGCGCCGCTGCTACAAACCAACCGCGCGCACTGCCAACCGAGTAAATACATGTGCGCCGTACGTCAACGGGCAGCAAGCGGAGAAAATAACCCCCGCCGGTCAGAGGACGCGGCTTTCATTTCCTGTGCTCCAGGGTGAGGAGGCGAGGCGGCTCCCGCTACGCGTGTCAGAATGACCTCGTGTGAGAGGAGAGGAGGGTGTGGGGGGAGGAGGGCATGCCTGTAATTACGTCGCTCCCCTCCGCACCATTAATCACACCAGACGTCGTGACGCAAATGCGACCTCGGGCCCCGGCGGACGAGGCTTGCTCTGGAAGCAGGAGAGAGGTCGTGGGGGCTGCCGGAGAGGCGAGGCGTCGGCGGGGAGGAGGGGGGGACCGATGTGTTTCATTAATCGAGCGTCTATCGCCACAAAACACCTCCATCCCGCTCGACCTTGCAACAGAAACCCGCAAGTCGGATTTGTATCATTGTAACAAACAAACAAAAAGTCTCATTGCGGGCGCTGTGGTGGCGATGAGATGTCGTCTCCCTCGTCTGCTATGCAGGAGTCGGTGGGTTCGATCCCGGACCCTGACGATGCCTGTTGTCTATTTGGAGTTCGCGTGTTTTCTCTCTCCCCGTGGTGGTCGCGCAGATTTTTCACTTGGGCCTCCGGTTTTGCCCTCCACATTTAGAATCGTGCGCTTCGATGATGTCGCTGCTGCGTTGCTTAAACATTACCACTGTGATGATGATGATGATATTAGCCACTGCGATGAGCTGTCATGTGTGCCTCGGTCGCCTCTGAAATAGAGCTCATAGCTCAGTGCGCTCTACCTGGTAAATCAGTCTAGTTTAGTTAGCGAAACATGTATACGCTGCTAGTACAACAGGAGCGTGTCATTTAGGACATAATAAAGGGAGTGTGTGGGAGGGTGGTAAGGGTGCATTCTGGACACGAGTAGGAGTGGATTAACGGAGAAATTATGTCATTCGTGCCCGGCTTTTAAAATTATTCGTGCCCAAAAACAACATTGTACAACACTAGTAAGGAGCAGCAGGGCTACGCTACGCCCGCCGCTGCAGGAGCGACGAACGTTGCTTGGGCCACCGATTATGAGCAATCGCACGTGTTGGGCACATGGGGGGTTTATTTTCTCGAGGAATATTTGTTGTCGCGGCGCCCCCCCAACCATCACCCCACGCCTCCCAGCTCTGCCTGGATTGAATCTGTAACGACGAGGTTGCGATGACGGGTGGCACACGTGTGCAGGGTGGAGGGCAGCAGCTTACCGAGACGAGCATCGGAGCGGCACCCAAAATTCGGCGACCAAGAAGGAAGAGAAGACCTAAAGCCTGGTGGTGGTGGTGGTGGTGGTGGCGGTGGTGGTGGTGGTGGTGGTGGTGGTGGCGGCGGTGGTGGTGGCGGTGGTGGCGGTGGTGGTGGTGGCGATGGTGGTGGTGGTGGTGGCAGTGGTGGTGGTGGTGGTGGTGGTGGCAGCGGTGGTGGTGGTAGTGGTGGCGGTGATGGTGGTGATGAAAGATGCGTTTCGTGTGTGACAGTTGTGAGATGGCAGAGCAATGTCTATTTGCAAGCCAGGTACCGAGTCACCTTCTGCCCACAGGGACAGCTGCGACTGGGAGGGGGTTGCGTTTGAAATGAGTTCACACGTGATGATGTGAAGCACTCCGAGACGCCGCGGCCGTACAGGAGGGGGCCGTATCAAACACAAATCGTCACGAATGTTATTCGTCACTACGCTGTGGAGGAAGCCATGCAATAATGCGGCGACAGCACTGGCGTTCGCCACCATGACCTCTTGACCTTTGTTTCAATCGTTACAAATTCGGAAAGGTCACATCATTACAGCAAACACATTTTCGTACGAGTTAACAATTTAGAACAAACCAAAACGTGGGCCCTACATGTGCGAGCGAATGCAACGTGTGAGTTTGTGTCGGTGGGTATGTGTGCAGTGGGAGGATTCATAGTAGGCGCGCTAGCGCAACGGTTAGCACGCTGTGCTACGAACCCGGCCACCCGAGTTCGATTTCCGCTCACGGCAAACACCAGTGACGACTATTTGAACGGGTCCTGCGCCGCCTCGAGGTCGACTCAGCCTCAAATGAGTACCTGGTGCGGTGTGTAGTAAACATCGTCACTGGGGAGACAAAGGCGGCCGGGCGTCGTGCCGACCACTCACCCCTTCGTGTGCCGTACCAGCCTTTATAGGTGTTTGCTAACAGCACTTGCCCCAACAGTAGGTTTAAGGCTACACGGGGATCTTTGTCTTTGTTCCTGGAATATTTTCCAGAGATTTGGCACGGACAACTAACTAAAATTAAGCCCTCGTTTACGTTGCCCATATCCTAAAGTGAAACAAATTAACTTCTGAATATGTTTCTTGAATTTCGGTCGCACCGAGCGAAGAAAACCTCATATCTGGGAGCCCAAATGTAAAAAAAAAACTGTACTTAGCTTTTTGCCTTACAGAACATAACTATAATACATTAAATTTCGATTTAAAGCTTTCGTGACTGCAGGGATTCATCTTCTTGGTTCTTTCGGTAAAGTCACGTAGAAGGGAAGTAATAAAATAATAAAAATAAAACATAATAAAATAATATAATAAAAGAATATAATATAATAAAATAAAATAATAATATAATAATACATCAGCCACTCAATCGCGTAGCTAAAATAATCGTCTACGTACATTACACATTCATCTGCGCTTGTATATTAGCTACAAGACACATTTTCTCCCTTGTGGTTCCAGGTGGGGGCGGTTGCCAAACGACCCGGCAACGGTGCACTTTTCGAGAGAGGGTGACAATGTATCCATTTATTTAAATTAAACTTGCGGCACGAGGGGGCGCAAAGAGGCTTTGTTGTGTTCTCCGAAGCTGGAATTTATTCCCCGAGCATTCTCTTGCAAACGCTCCACTCCCCCTCTCTGCAAGCGAAAGGCTGGCCAACCAAATCCGGTCTCCCATAAACGTTCGGTGCCTGGCTCAATATCATCAATATTCATTCATTACTTTGCCAGTTAGCACGTGGTGGTGGTTGTGCATTTTTTTAAAGAGCCCTTCTACATATTTCATGCTTTGAACTAGTGCCGGATTAAGCGAGTGTGGGACGTGTGGCATATGTTATAAAGGGGCCCTAAATACATAAATAAACACATAAATATTAAAACACACATTTTTTACTTGCATAGTAAAGTAATTGTATTTTTTCATTTGCTATACAGCCAGATAATACCACAAATCGCTAACCTTAAACACCAAGTCGTTTATAAAAGTTAAAGGCGGATTAGTACTATAGTAATAGAGCAAGTGCAGAATCACTGAACCGGAATTGATAGCTTGAAAGCATTTAGCGCGGGGCCCTTGAAAGTGCGGGGCCCGTAGCTACCTACACATGTAGCTACTTTTGCTACGAGGCTAATCCGACACTGGCTTGAACGGGGGCACAGACGGGTAACCTGCTGCGCTACGAACCTGCCACCTCGAATTGAAATCTCAGCCATGGCTAGCATCAGTGGCGAGCGATACCTCATCCGGTCCTGTGCCTTCCTGTCACCAACTTACCTTGACCAGCACGGTAAGGTATGGTCACACAACACCCGTGACTGATACAGGGGGGAGGCTGGGGTGGGGGTGACGGCATCATCGAGCAGTGGATTGACAAAGGATGAACATTTTTTATATTATTATCATCTATGGTGGTGTACGGTGCTGGTAAGGGAAAAGCTGCAAAGTCCTATGGAATTACAGGTGAATATAACATGCAAATCATTGTGCGCGTGTACTATAAAAGTGGCACGGGAAGCTGCGACAGCATCTCGGTAAAGCAGCGGTGGGCAGAGCAGAGGGCATGGTCGCGTTGCAGAGAGAACGAGTGAATCGTCCATTGCACAGGTCAGAGGAGGAGAGCCAGGCTATTGATAGCCTGGGTTCGAACAGGGGACAGGGAGTCAACGTCACAGGTGGCTGGAGGAAGGGAGTTCCAGGCTATGGGGGAGGGGGTATTACAAATAAATCGATTGGTACGCATGGAGCAATTCGATCGCACAGCGATTCGATTAATTGTGACGATTATGGAGTCACGATTTGGATTAAGAATCGATGATTTTTCGTCTAATGCGTTCGCTCCCGTTCTGCCGTCGTCCGTGCTATTATCCTAACAAAGGTACATTGGCATGCGATGTGCAAATACAGTTCTAATTTACGTACACTATAAATACACGTACGTGATATTTAGGTGTGTGTGTGTGTTTCAAGGCGTGCATTGTGAACGCAAGCATCAGTTATGTTCGACGAATCGGTGCCATCCCCTCTATCTTCCCACACCTCCGATTAGCAACGGATGGCTACGTAGGGTGCGAAAGAAGTTCAACATACGTACACGTTGTGTCCGCCTGTCGTCGAAACACGCAGCAAAAATGCCCAACCAAATTCATTTCATTTGTTTGGGCATTAAATGCACTCAATTAATTATCTGTACTGCATTGTGCACAAGTACACACACTTGAGAGACCCAGAAATAAACATCACGGCCATAATCACGACGATCAATCAACCCCTATGCATCTCCAAAGAGAACGCCTGCAATGAATCACGGACGGTTATCAAATAAATGAGTACACGCATTTACTCACGAGGACGGCTCGTGCATTATCCTCATTGAATTGCTCACGCCAAATATCTGGAACGCATCCCTCCGTCCCTCGAATGAAATGCGAACACGTTCATGGCTCCTCGGCTACGTTGCGATTAAGAACAACACCGGCGGAACGAACGTTGCTGATTATTAAGGCGTTGCTATTTAACGTCCTTCTGTTGTTGTTATTTTTTTTTGCTCAGCCAGCGGTTTATCCGGTTTATAATTAAGGTCTGGGGGCCACCTCCGTTGAGGTTTGTTTATGCATTTGCCAGCACTCGATCAGTCGCTGTGCACGACAGGGCCGCGGTGATGTACGTATGTTGAACTTCTTTCGCACCGTACGTCGCGAACCGTGCTCATCAGAGGTGCGGGGGAAGGACAACTAAACGCAAAAATCAGTTCTTAAGAAATACTTCTTCAATCTAGACGATGTAAATGTATAGTTCTAGTGTCTTCCTTACATCCGAAGGAGGATCGTTCCAGACGGCCCTTGAAGCGCATCTGAAAGCGCACGATGCAGTGGTTGATGCTCCTTGACAGGATCAGCAAGGTATTGTGGTCAATTTGTGGCAAGCACTTTGTGCGTGTAATGAGTGCGACCTTATAATGCATTCGTTCGGCAACCCGAAGCCAATGCAGCGATGTCCTGATGTTTGCCATCAGCGAGGAAGAAGAGGTGGCCTCGTAGGCTCACATTCGGAATGTTTTGAGTATCAAATCCGGGTCGATAAAACGAGTACAGTACTCTACGTTGTTGTGGGGGAGGTCCGCGGCGGTTGCCCTATGGTGGAGACTCGCTCCCGTCGTAGGAATATTCAATTTTCACCACCGGCTCAGGGCACCAATGCCCCTTGCAGGAGATGAGAATCATTGCTTTTTAACGCTCATTTGAGCAGAGAATAAAAAAACCTTTGGCCTTTGAATTATTTTGCTCTCTGCTATGAAGAACGTCAATTGCTTGAAACATCGCCTGTTACATATCTCTGTTTATTTTACCTTTTAAGGAAGTGTTATTGAAGAATGTTGAGGTTTCTGGTATTGGTGATTAGGCTCTCCCTGTCAATGACAAATACAAAGATCCCCCCTATATACCCTTAACAGACTGTTGGGACATGTGCTGTTAGCGAACACCTATGAAGGGCAGCACGGTACACGGGGGGGGGGGTGGGTGGCCAGCACCACCCCCAACCGCCTTTGTCTCTCCACACCGCTCTAGGTAGTCTTTTGAGGCGGAGCCCACCTAGGGGAGGGCGCCAGCACAGGGTTCAGATGATCGTCACTTGTGTCGACCGTGAGCGGGTCTCCGGGGTTGGTCGCGTGGCGCGCTCTAACCGCTGTCCCACCGCTCCCATCGCCGTGGCAGCAAAAAATAAAGAGTGGCGCGAGTGAAGAGGCGGAAATCAAAAGCGTAAACAATGGCGGCAAAAAAAAATTAATGATTGATCGTGTCAAGGACAATTCCGTCTCAGTCATGTTTCTAAAAACAACACACCAGCAAAAAAACTAACATTTGTTATGATCATTGTTTTTTTACCCTTCTATCTGGCAACAAAACTGACACCTTTTTTAAAAGGAGTCATGTTTGCATAGACCACAATACCTGCAACCATAATGCAAACAAAAAAATCAACTTCAAGGACAGTGCATATATTATCAGAGTTATGCAAACATGACTCCTTGTAAAAAAAAGGTGTCAGTTTTGTTGCCAGATAGAAAGGTAAAAAAAAACAATTATCCAATTTTTTACTGGCAAATGAGGTTCCAATGGTGAATGTTAAATCTGTTTATATGAATAGAAAAGAACGTCTCCTAACGTAATTTGTTTCGAGGCTTTTGATGCCGTAGCCGTTGTTTCAGTTTTGGAGCGGACTGATGAATTTTGTGGGGATAAGATTTGGTACATTCTAACCAAAAGACGCGAAGTGGCATGAAGAGGAGGGTCGGGGGGAGGGGTCATGCAAACATTTCCCCACTGCAAGGTGTTCATTGGCCTAATATCCTGCACCATATGTTCATGTGTTCCGTAATTGCACCTTGGTGCGCTGTAAATGTTTAATTTGGCTTATCAGCAATTCGTGAATACGCTGAAAACGGAGCTGTACCATATTTTTTTCGTGCGCGAGCATCAACGTCCTTGACAAACCATCACTTGTCCTTGGTTGTGATGGACAAAATATGTTTTTATTTTATTTCTTATTCTCATTCGGGTGACAATGCGAGCCGACCAATCCACATTGGGGACTTTGTCATAAAACTGCAAACGAGTCTTGTTCATTTCGCTTCAGCGCATTAAACACGATTTAAAAGTGGAATGCATACAAGCTATAGTCAATCAGTGTGTTTTTTTGTTATCTTTGTGGGTAAAATTGCTTGTCTGCACCACTTATGAAATTGCAATACGGGGACTGCTAAATTATTCGGCTTGGGAGGCGCATTCCACGAAACGTTGCGACTTCGCCATAAAATAGGAGCAGCAGTCGCACACCACCTTCGCCAACCCACAGGAACCAGAATGGTGAAGTATGGTCACGCGCACCCCCCCACCACCACATTCTATCCTTCTATGGAGTTTAAGCACTTGCTGTGAGCTTTGTGGTGACAACCCATGCCGCGAAATAAAAGGAGACTCAAATTGTGCTCAAAGAGATCGGGCTGAGTTCCTCGTCATTTGGGTCGATTCCGGGGTAGCGATTGGATGTGCGACCACAGTGTGTAACGGTCGCTATCGACCGCTGTGTATGTAGAACTTCTTTCGCACCGTACGTAGCAAACCGTGCTCATCGAGGATGCGGTGGAAGAACAAACTCAGACGCAAAAAAGCAGTTCTAAAGAAATTCGTTTTCAATTTAGACTTAAAAGTGCGTATGGCTCCAGTGGATTCCTAATATCGAAAGGAAGAGCGTTCCAGACGGCCACAGAAGCGCAATCCGACAGCGCGCGATGATGCGGTTACCCGTCTATGTTCGATGGCCAGCCAAAATCCGCTGCTGCGAGGATGGACGACGTTGTTACACGGACCACGTTACCAACATAAGGCATCGCAGGCCAAATCCATTGTTGTACTGCACTACACTATGCTGCCACGTCATGTAACTTGGCTCCCGGAACCGGGCAGCGCGGTGAATTACCGCCAACATTACTGCCCCGCGCGCCATCATCCAGCGGTGGAATTGACGGACGGGAGCCGTTGACGAGTATGGACATGGGACAGCTGTGGGGTAGACAGCAGTGGTGGTGGTGGTGGTGTTGGTGATAACACAGTGCGGGGTTGGACGCAACGCGTTAACCCGGAATGCGTTCACGCCGCCGAGCAATGAATCGACCCGAGGGGCCCTCTCGCCCCCACGGTGCCACGCGTGGGTCACGGGGTCCCCCACGCACCCCGCCTCAAATATTCAGCGATTTATGACCGCTAATTGAGCCGTGGTCGGCATAAGACGGCGGCGGTGGCGGCGCAGCGAGTTGTGTTTGGGCATTCAGCGCACACTTCTCATGCCAGCAGAGACGTGGCGGGGTTTGGGGGCGAAGAACGTGGTGTCTGCAGCGTGGGTCGTGTTCCCTGGATGTGTCATCCACTTTCACGCCGTTGTTTGCTGTCGCAATGTCGCTGTTGTCGCTGAAAGTCGTCACGAGCGCCCTTTATTGACTTTTTTTTACCCGCTGTTTGTAAATTAAAGGAATTGCTCACATTTCAGGTCGTCGCGTATTCTGCCGTCGGCGAGGTCCAACTTATTCGACGACCGTTCCAAACTATGCGCCGTGTGGTGCCTCGCTCTTCATGGCAAGGCCCGCGGGACACTGTCAGCCCCTGGTGGCATTTAGTGAGGTGCCTGACAATACACACCACGTGACAACATCTCCCCCCTCCCCCCCATCATCATCGTGCTGTCAAAGCCCAATAGATTACAATGTGTGGCGGCCCTCGCACACCGATGTCGTCTAATCGGCGACAGTGAACCCTGAACCACGTGGGCTGCCATCCTACGCGAGACCAGAATTAGGGGGAGGGGGGGGGGACTGCTCCATCTCCGCTGGGCGACGCGCGTCGTCGAACCCAACGCGTCATCTCGTCGTCGCAACCGACAGCCGAGGGAATTGCAACGCATCGAAGAGAGGGGCGGCCAACCGAGAAGATGGAGCGAGGGGATCAGTTCGTGCGCAGGCTGCCCGGTTGCATCGCCACAGGGCGTGACTCGCGAGAGCCGCTGGTAGTTTTGCAAAGCAAATCGTCCAGCAGTGGATTGAACATGGCTGACGACGACGATAACAAAATAATTCATACAAATATTTTATTTGTACATAAATTGCTGGACATAAGCCTCTCCTTGAATGGAGGACTTCACCACAAATCTGGCTGTCGCCTGATGAAGCTAGTTGTAATTACTGGCGAAACGTCGTACTCAGATTGTAAATGTTGTGGCTTGGCTCTCCAACACACCGTTGTGCTGTACTAGTGACTAATTGGCCACGTTCTGTTTACGTGACAACCCTCACTAGTTGGCTGTGTCGGGTGGTGGCGGGTTTAACGACAAATTCATCTATTTGCGCGATCTAACCCCAAAAGCCTGTTTTATGGTTTAATGGAGTTGACGATACATCACCGTGCTGGTTAGTGTGGGTTGCGGAAGTACGTTGCCCAGGACCGGTTCAGAGATGAGAGTCAAGCTAGCCCGACTGCCGATGAGACACTGCGTGCCGAAACCTGTCCAGAGTGTTGCTCGTCTTGAGAAAATGCTGCTGAAATAATTACACTTCCATAAAGCTGTGCGGCTGATGGGGGTTGTGGAAGAAATAATTTCATGTCAACGTGGAGGAGACATTGTCCGCTAATTTTTTTGACTTTCAAAAATGGTTCCCGTGCAGCGATGGCAGCTTTTAGAACACTTGGCCAGGGTCGTGTGCGGAGGAGGCAGATCTGCAGCCTGGCCTGTTCACGTGACTGTTTTTGCAGACGAGTTCCATGGGCGCATGCACACCCACGCCCTGTCCATTACCACAAATCCTCGTCGGGCCCAGTAGCCAGAGTGACTCGCTGCATCTTCTGGTGCGCGAGAGAAGTTGTCCAGCGGCTGCGGAATGGAAATGCGCACTTTTTCGTAACCAAAGACAAAGATCCCCCCGTGTAGCCTTAACAGACTGTTGGGGAAAGTGTCGTGAGCGAGCACCTACGAAGGCCAGAGCAGCACACGAGGGGGTGGGTGGCAAGCTCCACGTCCGGCCGTCTTTGTCTCCCCAGTGGCGATGTTTACACACCGTACGAGGTACTCAATTTTAGGCTGAGTCGACCTCGGAGAGACCCAGCAGCAATTCAGATAATCGTCACTCGGTGTTGTCCGTGAGCGGGAATCTAACTCGGGTCACCGGATATCGGAGTGCAGCGCGCTTACCGTTATCCTACAACAGCTCCCCATCATTACCACCAACTGCAATCATCATCCATGATCCATCCACTGCTGGATGAGGAGCTCTCGCACCCTGCGATGCCGTCGCCATCTCTCACGGTATCAAGGATCTGGCATCTCGGTTCCACGCCCCTTGCAGTCAGAGATTGTACCTCTTCAGAGTTGTTCTCCGTCCTTTTGGGATGCCACTCGTCTCTCGCACTCTGCCGCGGAGCTTGACACACGAGCGGATGTTGCCCCTGGCCCAAGGCCACTTTTCTCAGCGTTCATTAACGACGTGTGCTTAACTTGCGTCTTGTTCGCTCCCTCCTCCTTCTCTCTCTCTCTCTCTCTTCGATGTCTTGCGTATGATGACGCCACGCTCGCAAGCTAAACATGGCAATGCCGAGGTCTAGAAATAGCCAGGACGAGAGGGCCTTCACGAGGAGTGGTCCGTGTCTCGTTTTTTCTTTTGCTGTCGTTCCTCCTCCGTTGAAGGAGCGCACACTGAGCCACCCCGTTCCTCTTTCCGCAGTCCCTCTCGTCGTACTTCCAGGCACGCGACTACTCCACCTCTTGTTTTGCAGATGACAGCTGATGAGTAATTCGCAGAACTGAGCTTATTACTGCCAAATAACACGCACACGCGCGGTACGAATGTGGCTAAAGAAAAATAAACACACTGTTTTATTTTAATCTGTATAGAATCGTTGCTCCGACGTATAGATTCGAAAAACACGGATAATTGGCGAAAGAAAATGTATCAAAAAACGCGCGCTTGCGTTCGACTCGTTTGTTGACGGCACACATTTCGGGGGTCCCCACTTTAAGATGAACAAAATTGAGCAAAGGCTGTGCGGGTGGGCGAGGGGAAGGGCACTTCCAAAGAAGGGATGATTAATAAAATAGCTACTGAACGCTGGCATGGACATTAAAATCTAATGAGTGCAAAAATTAATGTTGTGTTTTATTGGATTCGAATAATGTAATAAGCCGTTGGGTGCATAGCTCTACACATACGCTAATAAAATGAAGAACAATAATTTAAGGGTGGTGATAATCATAATTTACTGTTTAACACGACGCCTTTCGTGGAAAGATTTCGAAGCGCTGTACAAGAGACAAGGGTGGACGCATCGCACCGTGGAACATTCGTCGAGTGAGCTACTTGGTCAGTCCCATGCTGGATGGCATCCCCACGCCCCGGTGCCGTGCCACCACGCTGGTGAACGTGACTGCGCGATTATGCTATATTATCCACTGTTTTGGCGTCATCTGGTCCAACACCATGTGAGACTAGGCTCTAAGAAAAGCTATCTCGGGTGTGAACCAATCAATTTAAAGGACAGTGCATACATTATCAGAGTTGTGTTTTTGTTTGCATTCCGACCGCAGGTATTGTGGTCAATGCAAACATGACTCCTTGTAAAAAAAAGTGTCAGTTGTTGCCAGATAAAAGGGTAAAAACCCAATTATCATATTTTGCTGCTGGCAAAGGAGGTTCCAATGGTGTAAATGTTTACCCCGAGCTCTCA
>CM025636.2:5203286-5218451 GCA_014621495.2 Entosphenus tridentatus | reverse complement strand
CCCCACCCACCCAGTGGGAGCAATGTGCATATCTCTCCTGCACAGCCTGGTGACAAAAGGTAGCGCACCGGACCTTGCGATCCAAAAGCCGCCGGTTCGATCCCATCTCCCGGCGCGATAGTTAAAACAGCGGTGCTGTCTGTCCATCCTACAGTATGAATGGGCCCACCACAGTTAGTCCATCGGGAGTTCGCGTGTGGTGGGGGTCAGGTGTGGATACTCACCACACCTCATCTTGCCGACAAGCCCCTACTGGACATCTGTGAAGAAGAGATTCCAAAGCTCATCGGATTCCTCCAGTCCACAGTGGAAACTGCAAGGCTGCAGTGCTCCTAATTTGCCACAAGGTGACATCCTATGCCCACGTGGCGACCCGAGTTCCCCGCTTCCCAGCCATCTAAAAGCCGACTCCAGTGGCAAGTTGCCGCAGAAACTCACCATTGGAGAATCTCATAACTCGGGTCGGCAACTAAAATACTTGGAGAGCCGCAAAGCGCGTGGATGCGAGACGGCGGGAGTCCGTAATAAATCACGAGTCAGTCTCTTTACGCAGAACCGCATGCGCCCCAATAGGGGCACGTTGCCGTGCCCCCGTCTTAGGTGAAGAGAGGTTGGTGGCACAGAGGTTTAACCACTTTGTGCCCGGCAGCAGTGGGCCAATGCCACGCCCGGTGGCCACCCAGTCCCTCGTGTGCCGTGCTGTGTTGTGTTTGCGTCGTTGGTGGTGGTGTTGGCAGTTACATTGGTTGGAAATGTATTTTAGGTTACCATTACATTCAATGGAATGGAACGTGTTCAACATGACACGCGCCAAGGAGATTGATCGATTAACTGTTACTGCTCTGTGCAGGTGCTAGATGGATTTCTACATCGCGGGAGGTTGCCACGGCTATGGGAGGCCTTCATCCAGCAGTGGATTAACCATGGCTGATGATGGATAGGGGCTTTCATGCCACCAAAGTCTACATCCACTGCATGCACCTCGACGGTCTTGACGTCATAGATTGATCCAATATAGAGATATCCCACCGATGTCTAAAAAATATCGTAAGCGCGATGTGTCTCCATATCTCGCAGAGGAAAGTGTTAAATTGTATTGAGATTGGTGGGAAATGCGGGCGAAGCTTTTATGTCGTCCAGTGAGACCTTGAAAAAATAGGTCATTAGCTCAATGGGCTTTACTTAAGAAATACAATTCCGATTATAAAAATTGCAAACTCGCTTAAAATGAAAGGTTAAAGCCTCACCTCTTCTGATGCCCATGCAATTCCTGTTACCTCCCATCGCCCCTCCACTCTGTCCCATCCCTCCCCTGTAGCTTTTCCATGGCCCCCCCCCCCCGCCAGGGGCCCCCCTGTTAGGGTCACTAATTCCTCGGCTCTTGTCAACTAAAAATCACAATTTTTGTTACCGCTTTCAAAGCATGTAAAACGCCTTGAGCTAAGGCTCTCCGACTAGCATAGTTGGCTACGTACGGTGCGAAAGAAGTTCAACATACGTTCATCATCAGCACGATACACGGGCAGACAGCTCGTAAGTGTCCACTGCACATGTCGCCATTTGTCCACCCTTCCCTGTCTCGTGACGACGTGCTCAAGTCGTGCGCCACATCTGTCTGGCACCGATCTCCCACAACGGACATAAAGACACGTGTAATGAGATGCTGTTTTTTAAATCCTTTATATTAAGTTCACTTGCCCGCTTACTTGCGCGCTTACGACCGTGCAAATATTTCGGTCGTTTTTAAACCAACTTCCCGTGATCCAATCGAGCTGACATTTTGCACACAGACTCGTTGTGCGTGACAATTTATTTTCGTGAAAAAAAAATCCAAAATTTTACACTTTTTAGGAAAAAATAAATTATATTTAATTACCAATTGCTTAATGGTGGCATGCAATCATCTGACCCATAGGTGGCAGCCATCTCAAGCCAGAGGACGAGAGGACTCTAGCCGCCACGCATATAAAGGATTTATAGTGAAAAACTTTGTTTTTACGGGTTAATTTTTTCCAAATTATTTCAGCGGTGTGATCTATGAACGCCCTGCGCATGCGCGGTGGTTGTCGAACATCGGTCGAGCGGCTGTAGCCGACGAGTGAATTCCACACGAGGGCATCATCGGTGCACATCGCCGAATTGTGCCGAGCTTAGCGCTTCAAGGTGAAGCCGCGTGTCCAAATATCCCCCCTCCCTCGCACGCACGCAAGCAACCACGGGTGTGCGATTACGAGTGAACCATCAGCAGAGGGCTGTCTCTGTTAGAGCGAGCACATGCTCGTGTATGTGTGCGGCATGTGACAGCGATAGTGTAGCGGCTAGGGCGGTGCGGATACGAACCCGGCGACCCGAGTTCGATTCCCGCTCACGGCCAACCGTGAAGATTATCTGAACCGGTTACTGGACCTTCCTTAGGTCGGCTCAGCCTCAATTGAGTACCCGGTGCGGTGTGTTAACACCGCCACTGGGGAGATAAAGGCGGCCGGGCGTGGTGCCGACCACCCACCCCCTCGTGTGCCGTGCCGGCCTTCATAAGTGCTTGCTAACAGCACTTCCACCAACAATCTATTAAAGCTATACAGGGGGAGGGGATAAATCTGTGTTAGACACACAATCGCCCCTCCCAGCCATCCCAACGATTTCACGTGTGTTTTGTTGTTCCTTGTTCAGGGTTCAAGATTGAATTCAAGGAGAAATCGTTGTGAGTTTCGTTTGTAACCGATCTCGACCAGGACCGTGGCCGCTGCCGGACCATCGTTCCTCCTCCGCAGCAGCAGCAGCAGCAGCGGTGGCGTTTTCGACGGCGCTGCTGCTGCTGCTGCACGTTCACAGCAGAAGCAGCGGCGACGTTCTTCCCACACCGACTTGGAAGAAAAACCCTTAAGCAGTCTCCCCCCCCCTCCTCATTTCGGTCCCCTCTCAGAGCTCACGTCTCTTCCATTGTCCGTTCTCTTCCTCTTGAATCTCCTCGCCCCTCCCCTCCTTCCCTGTCCCTCCCCTCCCCCTCCCGTGATCCCCAAGCACTCCTCTATCGCTGTCACTCATTCCTCAATCCTTGAAGCACGCCCCTGGCATCGACTGCACGTAATTCCATTCTGTCACCGTTGTGTGGAAGCTATGTCGGAGCGCCTTAAGTGAAGGCCCTCTTATTCTTGGGTCTTTCGGTAAAAGTGACGTGGATACGTTCAAAGAAAATAACAAAACATAACACAAAACTACGACGTTTCGATCGCAACACAAGCGGTCGTCTGAAGGCAATCGGTCGAAACGTCATAGTTTTTTTGTTATTTTTTGTTATTTTCTTTGAGCCTATGCACGTGACTTCACCGAAAGACCCAAGAATACGAATTCCTGCAGTCACGAAAGCTTTAAATCAAGATTTGAAGGCCCTCTATGAATAGAAATAGGATTAGATTAAAGGCCCAACATCATTTTAAAGGGCCCCCCCCTACCCTCTTTCGCATGGCTTTTGAGCAACACTGAGGTTGGCTCGGCATCTCAGAGTCACTGTCACTTCTGTCTAAAATTATTGTGTTCCATTATTATTCTGTCCCCCCCATCTCATTTGCCCCAGTTCGTCAGCTCCATTATCTCAGTGTAAACAATAGCACTCCAATTTGTATGTATGTTGAACTTCTTTCGCACCGTACCGAGCCAACCGTGCTGACCGGAGGTGCGGGTTGTACGCGATTCACATCGCCGGTGCGATCCTGTGCGTGCACTGCGAGGCTTGAGGGGTGTTGATATTTTTTGAGTAGCCACTCGATGAACTGTTCCACGCGCTGATGGTCGAACGCACGCCACACCAGTCTTAACACGTAAGCTTTCGCGACCAATATTATTCATAATAAATGTTTTTGGGTGAGATCGTGTAGATGTGTCGTTAAACCTGCCACCATGTGGTGACCACACCGTTCTCGCACGAGAAGGTAAAACGATCAAAAAGAAAACGAAGTTTTTCTTAAGAGATGTCATTAAACAAAAACACGGATTCGGCGAGACCATAAGGGACACGGGTGGAGACTTCGTGCGCCAACAACAACAACAACAACACGGGGCAACGCACCGCATTTCCACATTCGCAGTCATGGGATCGCGTGCCGCCGTTCGAAATCGTGCAGCGAGAGAGCTTCGTAACCGGATGAGCGTTCTGCAGAAGTCGTTGCCACCGACTCCTTTGTGACAAAACCCTCACTCCCCCCCCACAATACATCTTTGTCGTTGTTTCGCAGACATGTTCTACAAGGACAATAATAATGAGGCTCTCTCTCTCTCTCTCTGCTTTACAGGCCGTCTACAAACAGACTCTCTGCATCAGATCCCACGTGATTCCTCCTGAATGGTCCTCTGTTTTCTTCCCTCTCGTCTCAGCTACCCCACCTCCCACCCACCACCACTACCACCACTCGGCACTCAATTTAAATCAAACCGAGCGCCATGTGGCATGGAGATTCATGGTGCGGACACCCATGAAGAAAGAATGAGCTCTCCTGATTTATGGAAAATAAAAACAAAGCACTCTACTTTTGGGGGGGGGGAAGTGCAAATGCTAGGCAGCCATATGTGCATGTGGTTGTTAAATGATGACCCTTTGTGATAATGTTCACACATACACAAAATAATGTGAACATTTGTGTGTGTGTGTTCGTAATATGTAGTGCTGGGATACATTTGATTGTGTTGTCCATTATCGTACCGAAATCCGGTCACGTGGCTCAGCGGTGGAGCGACCAGCTGAAAAATCAACGTATTAGGAGGTTCAAATCCTGGTTGGTGTTCACTTAGCCAGGGGTCGAAAACCAAAATAACAACATACTTTTTATTTCATAATTCGGTCAAAACCCCCCCTCTATTTCCAGATGAGACGGTGGTCCTTTATAACTAACGTCACGAAGCAGTCTTTAATGAGGCGCGAGGTTGCCTACCCCCGGACTTATCCCATCATAAAACGAGTACCCAATGTGTGACGAGGCCAGCGGGTTAGTCAACGGAGAGACTCGCTCCCACCATAGGAACGTGGAATTTCCACCAGTGGCGCAGGGGCTCTAAAACAGTAGACGCCACCGCCGCCTCGATTCCTTATTTGGGGCAGGAAACCGCTCCGACTCAACTTGAGACGACTCAACTTGAGACGACTCAACGACGAGGGGTCTCCGTCTCTTCCACGATTTCGAGCGAGCCACGATGTCAGCAAACTAAAACCAAGACGGCATCGTCGTCGCCACGAACGCAGAGCGCCGACGTGTCCTCCTCCTTCTCCTCCTCCTGCGCAGTGCTGCTCCCTGCAATGCGGGGAAAGAACCGGGCGCATTGGCACACGAATCCAATTAGATCGCTTCACTCCGCGCCGGGTTCTAATCGCTCTGTTTGTGGCATTCAAAGCGGCCCCTTCACCACGGGCGGCGTTCCGCCTCGCCGATAGTCGAGCTCATCGCGCAACGCGTGGGTTCATTTAACCCCTTCCCTTCCTTCACTCCGCGATTGATTTCCCTCCGTCGTGATTTACGCGCTAACTTTCATCGCCACTGTAAAAGCACTTCTCTAGATGAAACGCAAGCGCGATGTGATTTTTGTTTTTGACTCGATAGAAGAATGTTTTTTCGCGGCGTGCGCGCACACACAAAGACAAAGAGCCCCGCGGTATAGCCTTGACGGACTGTTGGGGCAAGTGCCGTTGGCAGGAACGATACACGAGGAGGGCGAGCGGCCAGCACCACGCCGGACCGCCTTTGTCTTCCCAGTGACGATGTTCACGCACCGGGTACTCACTTGAGGCCGAGTCGACCTCGAGGCGGCGCAGGACCCGTTCAAATAGTCGTCGCTGCAGGCGTTTGCCGTGAGCGCGAAATCGAATCGGGGTCGCCGGGTTCATAACGGAGCGCGATAACCACTAGACTACCGGCTCCCCACACACGCGCACTTTCTACGAAAGCAACGATGGCGTGGCTCCGTCCGAGGTGGTGGTGGCGGCGGCGGCCCGAGACGGCAGTCGTTGCCATCCCCGCAGCAGCAGCTGGCGTGTCCCGCTCGTGGCGTAAGCCCCCCCCCCCCGCCGCTCGCTCGCCCCGTGCCTTCTCCGCCTGCCAAAAACATAATTGGCGTGGCCGAGCATCCGAACTGAGAAGTGCAGGTATCGCCAGAGCGAGGGTTGCCAAAGCATTGCCTTGCCCCTCCTCTGTTCGCATGAACCCGTCTATTAATCATCTTTGCCGGAAGGCAACGGGTTCACTACCTCAAAGAGCTCTCCCATCTGGCGCAAATAACGAAGCTCCCTGGCAGTGGTCAGAGCAGCATCAGACACCTTCCACTCTGCCCTGCAGGCTTCTCCGGGGTTTTTTTTAATTTATGTATAAAGTTTGTTTGCCACACAAACGCCGCCCCCCATGCCCCCTGTTCTCCCCAACACAATGACGCACGAATACCGCGTTGTGTTTCCACAGCCATTTTGTTGCGATCAAAACGTCGTGATATATTATTTTTTGTTAGATTTTATTTTTCTACCTACGTGACTTTACCGAAAGAACCAAAGAGTTTGAATTCCTGCAGTCACGAAAGCTTTAAGTCAAAGTTTAGTTTTAGTTTCATACTGCCTGGGTCATTTGTAACCCCCCACGCTATTCCGCCCTAACTGCGCAATTGAAAACAACATTTTTCATGAGTTCCTTTGGATTTTCTTGTACTTTTCACTCACGTTATGACCATAACTGCCTGGCTCCTTCCTATGCGTGTATTGCTCTCTCCACCCACTTAGCCTCTTTGGCACTCGAGACAAAACCATGGGAAAGTAACGACTCCATGCACAATTTACAAACACGAAAGGAGGCATCACGGCGACGCACAACTCAACTCCATTACTCCTGACGCATATTATTTTGGGGCTCAACAACCCCAAGGCAACATCTTCTTGGTTCTTTCGGTAAAAGTCACGTAGAAGGGAAATAATAAAATAATAAAACGTCATAAAATACAATTCTCGCGACGTTTTGGCCACAACGCAAGCAGCCGTCCTCAGGTGAAGAACAGGTCTGTCGGAAAGACAGCGTCATTCAGACGCTGTCTTTTTCGACAGACCTTTTCTTCGTCATTCAGACGCTGTCTTTCCGACAGACCTGTTCTTCACCTGAGGACGGCTGCTTGCGTTGTGGCCGAAACGTCGTGAGAACTGTATTTTATTATGTTTTATTTTTATTATTTTATTATTTCCCTTCTACGTGACTTTACCGAAAGAACCAAGAAGATGAATCCCTGCAGTCACAAAAACTTTAAATCGGAACCCCAAGGTAAAATTACAGCCGTTCTTCAATCAACAAATCTACACATCGGCCACGCGCGGAACGAGAAGACTGAGCCACGGTGGCCACGGAATTCGCGTGGCGGGTCGGCTAAATGGGGTGAGCGCAAGCTTCTCCTCTTAGTCCGAAAACAAAAAACACCGTCCCAGGATGGTTTCATGTTCCTCCAGCACAGGTGCCCTTTGGCCGCTTCGCTGCGTCCCTGGTGCCGGGGAGACGGAGTGCGTGGCGGGAGCAATGCGTAAAAGTTGCATTTGACATTTCGATTTAAAGCTTTCGTGACTGCAGGGATTCATCTTCTTGGTTCTTTCGGTAAAGTCACGTAGAATGGAAATAATAAAATAATAAAAATAAAACATAATAAAATAATTCTCACGACGATGTTTTATTTTTATTATTTTATTATCTCCATTCTACGTGACTTTATTGAAAGAACCAAGAAGTTGCATTTGACAGTTCGGGTTGTTGATCTTCCTTCGCACCGTATGAAGCCAACCGCACTTAATCGGGAGGTGCGGGCGAAGGGCAACGTGGGCTCAGAGTAAAAAAGAAAATCGCCAAAGGAACAAATGAAAATGTGTTTATTCTATTGTGCAGTCAGAACAGAATAGTCTGTTGGGGGATGGGGGGAGGTGACAAATGATCCGGGTTGTATTTCATACGCCTAGCACTATCCAAGTGATAATTATAATTGTGATTAATGTTATGCCAATTATTTAATGGTAATTTTTGATTAATTAATGGCATGCTGCAACGTGCGATGATTCCGTTAATGACTGAAGACCGTGGTGATGGCAAATGATGAGATGCATTTGCAACAGTTTCAGGGAACGCAGCGCATAAAAAACACACACGAATTCGTTCCATTCGCTGCGATTTTTTTTTGTATGTTAACCGATGCTATGGTCTTGCTAACATGGTCAGCCCATGGTCTACCCACCGCTGGACGAAGCCTTCCTCCAGTCGTTGCCACCCTGCGTCCTCTCGCAGTGCAGCAACGCATGCGGTTCCTGCACACGAGCCGATGGGCGTTCTCTTGGGGCAGGTTCACCTCCTTTTGGTTTCCAGTCGTCGTTCGCCTCTCGTCCAGCAATGTGCCCCCTTTGCTCAGGCCTCGCCGAGCCTTCTAACCGGTCAAAACGACGTCTCGGACCTTTGTGTGCGCGTGCGCTGCGAGCCCGGCGACACGAGTTCGGGTCCCGCTCACGGCCAACACCAGTGGCGATTATCTGAACCGGTCCTGGTCCTCCCCTAGGTCGACTCGGTCCCAGATATGTACCTGGTGCGTTGTGTAAATAATGGCTACGAGGGAAACAAAGCGGCCGGGCGTAGTGCTGGTGACCCAGCCCGTCGTGTACCGTTACGGCCTTCATAGGTGCTCGCTAACAGCACTTGCCAACAGTCTATTCAGGCTACACGGGGGTTCTTTGTTTCGTTTGGTCTCCTACCCACGGATCCTCTCAGTCTCAGCGTAAATGTTATCACGCACTGCATTGCCCGTTGTTGACAGAGGCACGCAGCAGCCTAACAGCACCAGTTTTCTTACGCGTGTGGCTTCATGCACGGGCCGAAAACTTACGAAGCAATATAATCAATATTAATCGACGACTCAATGCATCGTTCTGCACCCGAAGGCAGGGCCGTCCATGGGGGGGTAGGGGACCAGAGTAAAATCCCACCGTGTGAGAAACCCCCGCCCCCCCCCCCTCGAAGCCTTCAAACTAAACCGGAAGTATGACATCTGACAGTGACGTCGAAGCGCGGCCTCCCCCCCTCCCCCAAAGCGCGGGGCCCGGGGCGGTCGCCCTGATGCGCCGTGCCCCTAGGGACGGCTCTGCCCCATTGGTGTAGTGACGACGTTATCAGCTCAGGGGGTGTGGCAATCGATCAGGTGGTGCCCGCCAATATCTGATTTGCGCTATTTGCGGAAGCTCTACTTAAAATAAAAAAATGTAACCGCGTTTAAAGTAGGTTTTGTTATTTTACACTGTTGTTAACACATCTCTCATGGTGGTTATCAAGAGACACCTCCCAACTCGTATCTTTGGAGGCCATCCATGTAGTAGGTACGCACAAATATGTCACAACTTGACCCCCCCCCCCCCCGGTCGCCAGCCGACGTTCCCCCCCCCCCCCCCTCCATGCGTACGTACTGAATGGATGGCCCCTTGTCTGTCGGGGAGGGGGGGGGGTGTAAGGCACCCTCTGCCCCCACCCTCGTTAAGTGCCTGATCTGCCCGAAGGTGCCACGCAAACGCATCCGTAGCAGGCAGCCGGAGTTCGCACATTGGCCCCTGGGCAACTCCGTCGGCATCCTCCCTTCTCATACCAAATCTGTCCTCATCGCCACTCTCGAAGTGCACAGAACGAGTGTCATCTATATGCCCAGCTCCTGTATAATTCATATCTACGGAGGCGCCTCGAAACAATTACTCTGGGTAGACTCCCCAGAGCAAATTGTGGGTTGCAAGATCTGTCTGCAGTGATGTACAGGGTCTGTCTCGAATATTTATTCCCTCCCCCACCCCACCAGCTAACCCTTACTTGCAGAGGCAGGAGGTACCCTTTGAAATGTTGGAATCGATGCGTTCTGGCTGGGGGGAGGGTTCACGGAAATTAACGCTGCGAGCTTCGGAGAATATTGACACCCGATGCCATTTCCTCCCTACCGCATGAGACGGTGCATTCTTGTTAGGGTACTGCCATGGCTGCCATCTGCTGGGGCAATGTCAGAGTTGGGGGGGGGGTCCCACAATGCATCTGGGATAATGATAGGGGGGTCCCACAATGCATCTGGGATGATAGGGGGGGGGGGTCCCACAATGCATCTGGGATAATGGTAGGGGGGGTCCCACAATGCATCTGGGATAATGATAGGGGGGGTCCCACAATGCATCTGGGGCAATGCCGGGAGGGGGGGTATCCCACAATGCATCTGGGGCAATGCCCGGGGTGGAGGGGTCCGCAATGCATCTGGCTACCGCCGAAAAGCAAGCGCGCCAGCAAAGTTGAGCCGGTAGTTTTCGGTGCTTCGCGTGCGGATGAGTGGCTCGCACGGGCACGCACGCATGGGCACACGTGCGCTCGTTGCACGAATGCAAGTTTGCGAGCACAGAATATCCTGCAGCGAGAACAGAACTCGCAGAAGTGGATTTCCTGCTCGAATGAGCATTGAGGCGGTGCAGTACCTCCCCGATGTTTACCGCCCTAAGCCAGTGACGGGGCCGGGAATTCCACATTCCTATGGTGGGGGAAAGTTTATCCACAGGAGAACGTCTGTTGTAATCCCCACACAGCAGTGCTAATTTGTATCGACCCCGACAAACCACCTAAAACAATTTGCACGTTTGGAATCTTCATATATCGTAAATATGAAGTCTTAAGTTCATCATGGACTGCCAGTCGTGTATCCAGGATACCCCTGCCGAATCTCAAATATGTTTTTTTCAGAATTACCCTACATTGGTGGCATGCAGTAGCGTAGCGCGTTTGGAATGATCCCTGGCACAAGGAATTAAATGGGGGGGTTGGTGGGGCAACTGCCTCCCCCTCTATTTAGCCTGGGCTGTGTGCCCGTCTGACCTGGATGTCCCGGTGGTGTAGCACTGGGAGGAAACCGGGAGAAGTCGGGAGAGACCCAGCAGATTCCTGGGGTCAGGGCCGTCCATATGGGGGCAGCGCGGGTGCAGGGCAGATCCCACTGTCCCCCCCCCGCCCGATGCTTTCAAACTAAACCGGAAGTATTACGTCTGACACGTCCCCCCTATTAAAGGGGGCCCGGGGCGGTCGCCTCAATTCGCCATACGCTCGGGAGGGCTCTGCTTTGGGGGGGGGGGGGGGGTTAACACGTGACATTGTCATTTTCTGACCACGTGAGAAATGCCAAAGTCCCCTTGAGACCCCAATTAACGACGCGATCAAGAACATAAAACTGCTGTGTTTCAGTCCCTAGCGAGTAGTTAATGCAGTAGTAAGCCCCTTGAGTTTTTAACGGTGCTATTTCTGATCTCATTTTCATGTATATAGCGCCTTAATCAAGGCGCTGAACAGAGAATTAGCAATTTACATTGAAACGGGGCGATTAGTTGTATTCACGTTGGACTTTTTGCACCGTACGTAGCCAATCGTGCTATTCGGAGGTGCGGGGAAGACGAAACAAACACAACCAGCTGTTGTAAAGAAATGAAATTCAATCTAGAGCTCACGACAAGGATGGCAGCGCATGAATGTGATGATGTGCGAAATAAATTATGAAAGTCACAATGAACGGTTTATGATGAGTGAGTGTGATGAGTGGGTAGCGAAGTTGGGAAGGAGGGATGATAGCATTCATGATGGGGAATAGAGGGGGAAGGGGAATTGGTGTAAGAAATGCATGATGATGATGATGATAATAAGCGAGAGTTTTTTTATGGAAGAAGGAAAAAGACTGTCAGGCTGATTGTTTGGCATGTAGGGGAAGCTTGTTCCAGTGATATCTTCCATGCATATTTTCCCATTCCCTGTCAAATATATTCCTTGTATTGATCGCCTCCCTCAATGTAATTGCATCGGGATCATCGTTCGCGCATCTGCGTACTTGTGATATTTTATTCCAATTGCGGCAATACTCCGTTTTACGTCGGGGATGCGTTCCTGAAAAGGTGCGACGACGGATATCGAAGCGACGTTAATCAAAGCGATCTAAAGGGGTGGGCGGGTGGAGGAGTCGAAGGCTAAGAGGCGACTGATAACGAGAAGGGACGGATGGTGATGCTGTCAGCGACGTATGTTGTGTGGTTGAGGCGATGCAAATCAGGAAGCGGAGTTTAGGAATGACGACGTGACTGCGAAACAGCTTAAAAGGGGGAGACATCAATCGGGGCATTACTGTGCTGTACTTCATTGACGTCCATACGTCTGATATATATATGTCATAGCAGGCAACACCGAGTGTTGGAACACGCTAGACTTTAGGCATACATATTGTAGGTGTTTATTTTTAACGGATGCGTATTAAATTTCGATTTAAAGCTTTCGTGACTGCAGGGATTCATATGATTGTTTCTTTCGGTAAAGTCACGTAGAAGGGAAATAATAAAATAATAAAAATACAACTATTTAATTCTCACGACGTTTCGATTGCAACACAAGCAATCCTAATCAGGTGTGAAAACAACAGCAAATTTTCTTGCTGTGTTTTTTAAAACATTTCTTGCTGTGGTTTTTTGCAAAATTTCTTGTTGTGGATTTCACACCTGATGATGATTGCTTGTGTTGCAATCGAAACGTCGTGAGAATTTAATAGTTTAATTTTTATTATTTTATTATATCCCTTCTACGTTACTTTACCGAAAAAACCAAGAATATGAATGCGTATTAATTTCGCATGTTGCACGGCCGACTATATTTCGTCACGAAATGCCTGTGAACAGCTGGCCAGGCCCAGGTTCATCGCGGGGGGGCGGGGGGGGGCTGGGGGTACCTGCGTTGAGAAGCCGAGGTCGTTGATTGTATGATTCATGGTTTTTTCACGCCTGCACTATCGCTCGATTGCAAAAGCGCTCAAAAGAAAAAGCAGGGTAGGCGACTCTTGCTCAAGATTGGAGGAGTTAACATTGAGCCCCATTCTTTGTTTTATAGCCGCCAGTTCATAAACAGGAGGCAGTGTCTGGACGATCGACTAATTCCCGGCGGCATTACGGGGGGACCCGCGCACCAAACTCGGCTTTTATAAATGCTCAGCTGTAAAGCACTAAAGAAGCTTCGCTCGCCATCAGGATTGCCTTTGGTCAAGTAAACAGCTCTGCCAGCAACAATCGATGTTACGATGCAGTTGGGGCCCTATCAATAATACTTACGTGACCCCGCGCAAGCCAACGCAGATTGGATTTTCCGGTTGGATTTATTACCGTTTGAGAGCGATAGAAAGTGCAACCTCCAGGAGCCATTCACAAAGCGTCTTGGCTTCAGCGGCAGAAGTTTCTTGCGAGGAGGAGGAGTGCATTGTGTGTTGTGTGGAATTATCCGAAATTGCAATTGTTTATTGGCATTTAAGAAAGATATACCAATGCCGGCGGCCCTCTCTCTCTTTTGAACTTGCTGTCCGCAACGATTTTGCGCCCTTGGAAAAAAAACAGGGGAATAGCGCCCGCGTAGGTGTTCGCGTGGGTTGTCGCCACGTGTTGTGCCACGCGACATCCGACGTTTAAAGCCACATGATGGGAGCCTCTTCAGGAAACGTGTTAAAATCTCCCGGCACGTGGAATGAAACATCGGACGTCACGACTAATCGTCATCGACATGCGGTACCGACACAAAAACAGTCCGCGCGTTGTACCGCACAGCGACGTCTGACGTTTCGTGGCCACATAACGTATTCGCCTGCAGCGAAACGTCGGACATCATGCCTAACAACACCGCGTTACAACCCAAGAGGACACTGGAGGGAGAACACTGAATTTGCTGGCTCGTCTGTTGTTGCGGAAAGCAGTGAAATTTGCTAAACACAAGTCATAATCAAACTAGATTCGAAGCTTTCGTGACTGCAGGAATGACTCTTTGGTTCTTTCGGTAAAGTCACGTAGAAAATTAAATAGGAAATTAAATTAAATCCAATAATATTATTAGTTTTTTTTATAAAATCAAATAATGTTATTCGAGTAGAAAATAAATAAAATAAAAGCAGAAAATAAAATCTGATTTAATAAAATAAAAACTATTATTTTATTAGATTTTCTACTTGACTTTACCAAAAGAACCAAAGAACAAGTCATAACATTTAAAAATCTACGGGGCTGTCAGGGCGGTGGTTAAAACTCCGATTTCAAATCAAACCCTCCGTTCACAAGCGCCATTCCCAAGGTAGCCCGACGAATGTGATGGAAGTCGCTCGCAACATCGTGCGCAATCGAGATATACGACGCCGTGGAGGTCACCCCGGTGTTGTTTCAAGGATTGCTCTAAAAGGTGCTCCGCCCGTGCATTTTACAGCCTCGCAAATGTCCATGACGTCAAACTCACCCCCCCCCCTTCCCCCCCACAGAGAGAGACGAATAGAGAGGGTCTCGTGAAGTCGTATCGAAGAGCACGTGCACAGTTTATCGACAGGACTGTTGAGGCCGGAACGAGTGCAGTCAATTAACTGCTAACTTTGGAGCGTTCTATTTAAACCCCTGTTGGGGTCATTTTGTTCAACATGCTGGGAGATTTTTTTCTTTCAGGAACTGCATATTTATAATCCCACCCCCCCCCCCCCCCCCCAATTTTTTTTTTCAAATCTGTTGTAAAGCTGTTGATTATATATTACACACAATTGCAAACTGAGATGTTCCTTCGAGGGATTTGCCAGACGAAATATTTTAACAAATAAAATAACAAATACATTCAAACGCTTTTGTAACAACTAAAAAAGCTCCCCTTTTGTATCGCCGTGTATATATATATGTTTTTAGGTATGTCAGGTTAACCGCCTTCTATGCTACATTTTCCAACAGCGCGTCTTTAGGTAAACAAACTCTAGACTAGCTTTGACATGTTGGGTCTTATCAGAGCGGGCAAACCCGTGGTTTCCTCAAGAGTTCGTAATGATTGTTTATTTTTTACGTCGTTATGAAATAGCAACGTCTAATGCCAGAGCCATTCTCTTCCAGGCAACGCAAACAATTGCGTTGCATGATAATTGTTTTTTTACCCTTCTATCTGGCAACAAAACTGACACCTTTTTTACAAGGAGTCATATTTGCATAGACCACAATACCTGCAGTCATAATGCAAATAAAAACATAACTCTGATAATGTATGCACTGTCCTTGAAGTTGATTGGTCCACACCCGAGACAGCTTTCCTTAGAGCCTAGTCTCACATGGTGTTGGACCAGATGACGCCAAAAGGC
>CM025636.2:5169466-5188286 GCA_014621495.2 Entosphenus tridentatus | reverse complement strand
TGTGTGTGCGTTAAACGCAAAGATGCAGTGCCGTAGGGGTCAGCGCGCTGCGCTACGAACCCCGCGAGTCGGGTTCGATTCCCGCTCACAGCCAACACCAGTGACGATTTTCTGAACCGGTCCTGGGCCTCCCGTAGGTCGACTCAGCCTCAAATGAGTACCTGAAGGTCGGGCGTGGTGGTGGCCACACAACAATCTCGTGTACCGTGCCAGCCTTCATAGGTGCTCGCTAACAGCACTTGCCTCCAGTCTTTTAAGGCTACACGGGGGATCTTTGCTCTTTGTCGAACGCTAATATATTCAGTCTCCCTTCCTCACGCCCACACATCCCGACCACTGAGTGAAATATATATTTTGTAATTTTCAGCAATGTCTCTTTTTCGCTGTTGCAATTTTGACCGACCACTTCCAAGTATATCGAAGAAGGAAAAAATCACGCTTAAATATTTTAGATCGGCCATGTCAGTTGGTTTAAATTATACTGAAGATAAACCGTGGCTTGAACTTGGTCATCCATTCATATCGTCCAACATTTGGAAAAAAAGAGCGAATGAAACTAAGTTATGTCTTTATTCATGGTAGCCACACAACACGCATGCATAATGCATGCCCGACCCTTTGGGCAATTCACTGCTGATAAAGGCCTTCTTATGCAAGATCGGTCATGAGGGTAGTTGTGTACACGCGTGCGGAGCGGTTATTATAGTATTTAGCAAACTGCCCTACGAACCCCGCCACACGAGTTCAATTCCCAGTCAAGACCAATCACAGTGGAGGATATATTGACTCTCCCTGGGCCTCTGGTAAGCGTTTTTCAGCGCACTAGACACTGCATCGACTGCTCATACCAATATAAAATAATTTTAACTTGTAATGCACCGTAGAGTATTGGAACGACTCAGAGAGAGAGAACGACTCAGAGAGGGAGACAGAGCAAAGAGTGCATACATATGTGCGTTAATTGCCTAATGTAAGCCTTTAAAGCTCTGGATATTAAAATGAATTGAAAACGTGCCAACTGTTGCTTGCTGTGGATATTTTGAATTTTTTTACCAAAAAAACATAATGGGATTTTTCATGCACTGGTCTGTTCATTAACATATTTCTATGTTAATTGACAACCTTAATCATTTATATCCTACAATTATGCTTAGGCACTTTATTTATGCATTCAATGACGCGTGTTGTGTTTAGTCAAAGTCTCGCTCGTTGATGGCATTGACCAAACATCCGAACAAGGCAGGGCCCTCATAAGATAGGGTCTTGAGACTCACTGAAGCTGTACTGGGTGACAAAAGGAAATTATCATTACCAATTGGCTGTCAAAATATTATGAGGGTATTCCAATCCCCCTCTCCTCTTCTCCAGGGCTACAATGTAATAATTACGAGTTGTATTCACATTTTTGATTAATGTAGCCGCCTCTAGCGGCTGCAGGTCACGTGAACCCACAATAGACACAACGGCGTACGAATGAAAAATTGTGGATACTGACACGTGACACAATGCATATACATTTTGAAAGCTTCAAAACCACCGTCGTGCAGGATTTATTATTACAATCAAAACAAAAAAAATAGTTTATTGGTTTAGTTTTCATTGTATACGTCAAAGGAATACGGCTCTCCCAAAAGCGTTACAAATGTTGATATAATTTTCACAGAAGTCGTATAAATCATAGCGGTCCCACCACGGCGCACACGATGTATGAGAGGGTCAAATTTCGATTTAAAGCTTTCGTGACTGCAGGGATTCATCTTCTTGGTTCTTTCGGTACAGTCACGTAGAAGGGAAATAATAAAATAAAATAAACATTTGTATAATTTTTTCTTTTTATTATTTTATTATTTCCATTCTACGTCACTTTATCGAAAGAACCAAGAAGATGGAAGGGTCAATTTGAGATGTGTATGCATCGTGTCATTAAAGAGCAGCTACACGCGTAACGATGGGATATTGCTTGTGCCCTTGCATCTGGAAGTGTGCTACATTTCTGGTGTTAATATTAGCCACGTCCCCCCAACCCCCCTCGGTTAAGGTGAACTCCTTCGAAATTGCTATTTTCAGACCTCGTAACGAACTCCTCGCACGATAATCACACTCGCGATGAGGAGTGCACCGCAGTAAATGAGCGTTGCCACATTATACACCGAGCTGACGATGAAGCAACGTTGGCCTCACGAGACACCCAGCCCCGCAAAAAGAAATGAAAGGAGTGGGGACCTATCATGGGTGGATTTTTGGATTTTTTTTTTGCGCCATGAATTTTGTATACGTTGTATTCCCTCTGTAGTTTCGTGTCAGTGTATAACACCAGCAAGCATTGTGGTGCATGGCAGCGCACTTTTCACCTGACTCAAAGCAGCCTTGCCGAAAGGTGATAAATATACTTAAATAATAATGATACGTGCAAATTACAGCCGTTCTCAGTCCATCACTGGGTGAAATTCTACCCACTCCGTATCGGTCGTGGATTTTTTTGTCTATTCCATACTTCACCGTGCACACTGCTGCAAATCGGGTTGGTGACAGGACATCGGGCAAGAACTGGTTCTGATACCGCTTGCCATACTGATGTTAGCGTGACCGGGAATTGAACTTGGGTCACCGGGTTTATAGAGCAGCACGATCATCACTGTTCCACCACTCCATAGGCACCTTCACCTGCTCCTGTACTTCACCGAGGATAGGTGATCCATCCACGTAGTTTTTAGAAATGTGGAGATTTTCTTTCATCTATATAATAATGCTCTTGTGCGTGTGTGTGCATATGTGTGTCTGTCTTGTGGGGAGCGGTAGTGTAGCGGTTAGCGTGCTGCGCTACAAACCCGGCAACCCGGGATTGATTCCCGCTCACAGCCAACACCAGTGACGATTATCTGAACCGGTCCTGGGCCTCCCCTAGGTCGACTCAGCCTTAAATGAGTACCTGGTGCGGTGTGTGAACATCGCCACTGGGGAGACAAAGGCGGTCGGGCGTGGTGCTGGCCACCCACCCCCTCGTGTACCGTGTCGGCCTTCATAGGTTCTCGCTAACAGCACTTGCCCCTACAGTCTGTTAAGGCTATACGGGGGATCTTTGATCTTTTGTCTGTCTTGTGGGGAGCGGTAGTGTAGCGGTTAGCGCGCAGTGCTACGAACCCGGCGACCCGGGTTCGACTCCCGCTCACAGCCAACACCAGTGACGATTATCTGAAGCGATTCTGGGCCTCATCTAGGTAGAAGTCCCCCCGTGTGCCGTGTCGGCCTTCATAGGTGCTCGCTCACAGCACTTGTCCCAACAGCCCGTTAAGTCTATACGGGGGGATATTTGTCTCTGTCTTGTCTGTCTGTAACGCACCGAGATATACTGGGAAAGAAGAAAAACGAGTTTCGATGGATCACGTCTCCGAAAACCCGTGCGTCGCGCCGTGTCGGCCAACTCCAGAATACCGAAAAAGATTTTGCTGAAAATGTTTTTCTTGCTGTGATTTAATTTATTTTATTTTATACCTACGTGACTTTACCGAAAGAACCAAAGAGTATGGATCCCTGCAGTCACGAAAACTTCAAATCAAGATTAAGTCGTTGCTTGTCATGAAGAAACATGTTCTAACGCGTCTTGTCCCTCTACCTTCCGACAGACAGAGAGGAGGTTCGAGCGTCCACTCAGCTCGATCGCAGTGGGGAGACGGTGGCAAGACCCCTCCGTGGGCTTGTTGATGTCTTGTTGTTCACAAAGTACCGGATTATCCTCGTAGCAAAAGTAGCACTTTCAAGGGCCCCGCGCTAAATGCTTTCAGGCTATCATTTCCGGTTCAGCGATTCAGCACTTGCTTTATTACTATAGTACTATACTGCCTTCAACTTTTATGAACGACTGGGTGTTTAAGGTTAGCGATTTGTCGTATTATCTGGCTGTATAGCAAATAAAAAAAATACAATAACTTTACTATGCAAGTAAAAAAATTGTGTTTTAATATTTTTTTTTCATTTAGGGTCATTTCTTAACATATGCTACAGGCCCCGCACTAGCTTAATCCGGCACTGTTTTCACCCTTCTGTACGAGTCTGTTTGCCCGTCTCTCTAACGTCTCTTCCCCCCCGGGTGATCACTGCAAACAATTGAGTAGATTGTTTTGCTTTGTTTTCCTTTTTATCGATGCAATGTGTTGTTATTGAGACATGATCGTGAATAATTGTAATTTATTTTCGGCACGTATATAAATGAAGGATAAAAAAAAAATATCAACATTTCCGCATTGAATCATCAGTTTGTGAAATCATTAGTCTCGGTTCAGATTCGCCGTCCTTTTACCGCAGAAGTTTCGCGAGACACACCACTTTGTTGAGCTATCATTTGTGGTCAGGTTGCTTCTGAAAAAAAAGTGAATCTCTCAGTGGGCTTTACCTGATAAGATTAACACATTCCTTCGGAGGGAGCTGGTAAGAACGTTAGGTTGCTCGGTCAATGGCCAGGGTCAACGGCGGCGTGGTGTATTCCGCAAATATGGCCGACTGTGAGGGCGGGCACAAGCCGGCGTGAGTAGGTTAAACGTTGAGTTTTATAAGGGCACCACGGGCTGACCAGCCCCTCCCCACCCAGCCCCTCCCCACCCTCCCCACCCAGCCCCACCCTCCCCACCGGGTCCATAGTTTTTCTATTTGCTGTTGTGTGACCAATCCACTTCCGTTGTAGCTAGTGTAAACTAATTTTGGGGGGGGGGGGGGGGGTCTGTGGTTTAATGTAAACGTTGGGTCACAGTTCCTATGATCACTGTTACATTGCTTTTATGGATTTATTTTGGTGATTTCGAAACGTTTTTTGGTTGGGCCATGTTTGTTTGCTGTAATACGGAGTTCGAATGATGGCCTTAATCTAAGTTGTCTTGTGGTTGTTGTTGTTGTTTGACTTGCATCTCACTGGGATTTTTGTACACAGCGTTGGTGTACGGTGCGTTTTGTGGAATATTTTGCTGTCTTTTCTTGGATTTTCTGTTTGCACATAGTCACTTTAAGATACTTTCTTGTTTATGTTTTTGTTTCATGTTTTTGTTTTTTGTTTGTTGCGGTTGCACCCGATTCAAGAGCCGAATGGCTCACAGGGCTATACCAAATAAATGAAACTGAAAAACTGACACACATCTGTGGTTTCCACTACTCCTCCTCATGCATGCTTCTTTAGCTGAAAACGCACGAGTGTAGACCGCCAGGCGTAGACAAATTGACGTTACAACAAGAATAAGGGGCACCAATATTCGACGACAATGGTTCCCCCAACCCTCCCCCCCCAAGTATCCCAGAAACAAAATAGTCTGCGAAAAGGTGATTCACCCAGGGGTATGCAAAAGTAAAACCTACAGGGTACTGAACAATAAAAACCGCGTAATTGTATCACAAACAATCTTGAGAAAGGTGGTCTTGAAATGCATATTTTTCTTGAAAATGCATCGATATTGACTTCCTGTCTATGTAACGAAATATTACTTTGCTACAGCAACAACAACGACAGCAGCAATAATAACGGGTATAACGATTCTGAAGGGGGGGGGGGAGCTCATATCACCGAATATTGGTTCCGAGGGGCTACAAATATTCATGGGGAAGGGGAATTGTATGGTCTGACAGCGGCGTACATCGGTAGGTGCCAGACCCCGTGAGTGACACGCAAGCCACAGGGCACGGAAGCCGCAAAGCCTCTGGCCTCCGGATATACATTCAAGGCTTCAGAATGAAGTCACCGAGGGCCCGGTCATAAAGCGCCGAAACCGCCACCGCGAACGCGCGCTCGCACCAATTCATTCGGGCTGCGGTAGTGACCAGAGCCCAGCGCTCGATCGTTCATGAAGACCGTCGCGAAGATGAGCGCCGTTCGCCCGACGCGTCTCATCTCGGCCGATGAGCCGAGGCGCCTCGGCGTGCGGAGGCCCCGCGCGTTCCCCCCGCGGCGCAGTAATTACGCGGCTTAAAATAACCCCGTGGGGGGAGCGGTGGGGGCCGTAGATGGGGCTGGTTGGGCAGAAGCCTCGGGCCGTGCGGGGGGCCCGGATCCCATTAGCGCGCCGAGGTGGAGAGGCTGCGATTAGGAGCAGCGCTCTGACCTCCACCCCGCGACTTGTAGCGTCGAGGCAGCGAATCGTCACAATTTACGAGACCCATCGTTTTGACGTTTAGTGTTACCCATTACGAATTGGCACGCCGTTACAGGGTTGCGTTTGCTTTCATATTCTCATTTCTCAGCGTGCCGCTCGGGTTAATACTTATGCCCAGAAGTGTGGTGTGTGCCTAGCTCTGCTCAAAGATCGGTTCGGCCCATTAGCCCCTCCGATGAGCACGGTTGGCTACATACGGTGCGAAAAAAGTTCAACATACATACATACCCGAGAGGGCAGATCTGCTGTGAAAATGCTTCCTAGTGGCTGTGGAAACATCATGGCATTACTGATTCATAACAGATTTTTTTTTGGAGGGCGGGGGAGGGGTGGGGGCGGTGGCCAACACGTAACGATCTGACCAAATGTCTGTCGTGAGATATTCTACCACCCGAAACGGCCAAACAAACTAGATTCGTCAGGCGGCGTACAAAAGCATTCAACAACGCGCCAATTTGTTTCCGTTTCCCCAACTCAGCGCGACGTTTCGCTTGAAACTCTGTCTGGCTTCCTTGGACAAAAAAAACAGAAACTCAAATGAGACATGTCACCTGACCCAGCTTATAGGCGTGATGCCATGATTGGTTCATGGTGACGCGCTTCTTTCTTTTCCAAAATTATATCTCAAGGAGAAAAGAATGGCACTCCAAACAAATCGGAGCCACACAACCGAAAACTGTGAATCAATAATTCTTGTAACTTATATCCTTGACAGGATTGTCACGAGCTTGTTTTTTTCTTTTCTCTTTCCCAATGTTATCCCAATTTTGACGCCGGCCGCACGTCATGAGATAAATAACAATGTAAAAAAAAAATTCCTGGGTAGTAAGAGTTATTTCCTAATTGCTTATACCTCAAAAGTACAGGAAATGGCTATTATTCCCCACAAACTTTACTTTTGTGACCAGGACAGTGATATTTAAAAATGTACCTATTTTCCAGAACATTCCAGATAGAATGAGTGCCGAGTAAACTTGGAGTAACTTCCAAAACATTCTAGAACTTTCCAGTAATATAAATAGTAGCCTTAAGCCCACCAGTTCAGTTTAGTTCCAGCTGCCTAAGTGGATACATATCTGCATTTTTCTGAGATGGCATCAAGAGGCTGCAAACATCCGGCAGACGCATTTTGCTATTCCTACGGCCTATTTATCAAGACAAGAGCGAAAAAGTACTCTGTGGAAGCATCTGCTAAGATGTGTGAGGCCTACAAGGCATATTTCAGCATGCCTGTGGGGGATTAAGACAAACCCTGGGCACCTCATTTCACCTGCGAGCAATGCAAAAAAACTCTGGAAGGTAAGATGAATAATTGTTGTTCGGAATTTTACGTCATAAAATTTGTACAAAAAATGTAATTGTAAAAGTTTTAAATTTTGAAATGTTTTACAATTTTCAATGTTATTGTATATATATATCATATATGAAAAATGTTGCGAGAATCTCTTACACATTAGTCATGGGTGAAATACATATATTTCTGTAGGATGGTACAGAGGGGAAAAGAGAGCCATGAAGTTCGCTATCCCAAGAATTTGGCAGGAACCCACTGACCACTCAAGCAACTGCTACTTCTGCCTGGTGGACCCTTCCAAACGTCGGAATGGAAAGTATGCACCTGCCATCACGTATCCGGACCTTCATTCATCCATTGCCCCGGTGCCACACTGCCATGAGCTCCCCGCATCCACTCCTCTGGAGAGAGAGCAGCCGTCTTTAGAAGAGAGAGCAAGTCAGAGAGCTAGGAAGACGTTGTAGATCCAGATGACAACTTCAGAGGTGGAGCTGAGGAGAGAACCCATACTATCCCAACCAAAAAGACCTCAACGACTTGATCAGAGATCTTGGTCTCACCAAGTCCAATGCCGAGCTTTTGACGCCTAGGCTCTAGCAGTGTAACTTGCTGGATGAAAGTGTGCAAGTCGCAGATCAAAGGAAGCGTCACCAACCTTTTTGCAGCTTCTCCACCCGTCAAGATGGGCTCTGCTTCTGCCACAATGTGGCCAAGTCTGTTCGAGCCAATCGGAATGGCCTGTAACCAGAATGAGTGGCGCCTCTTCATTGACAGCTCATCCAGGAGCCTCAAAGCCATTCTGCTCCATAATGGTAAAAAGTACCCGTCTCTTCCCCGAGCTCACTCGTTGCACCTCAAAGAGGATTACAACAGTATCACGACCTTGCTTGACGCCTTGAAGTATGATAAGTACGGCTGGAAGGTTATCAGAAGCTTCAAAATGGTGGTATTCCTGATGGGTCTCAAAGGCAGTTTTACAAAGTTTTCCTGCTATATTTGCCTTTGGGACAGCAGGGACACCAAGGCGCACTACCACAGGCGGGACTGGCCACAGTGGGCCGAGTTCTCTGTGGGGAGGAACAACGTCAAGTGGGAGCCACTGGTGGACCCCCTGAAGGTGCTGATGCCACCATTGCACATCAAATCGGGCCTCATGAAACAATTTGTCAGAGCTCTAGATAAGGAGTCGACATCCTTCAAGTACCTTCAAGACTTCTTCCCTAAGCTGTCTGAGTCAAAGGTCAAAACCGGTGTCGTCGTTGGACCACAGATAAAGAAGATCCTGGAGTGCAATGAATTCCCCAAGAAACTCACTAGTACGGAGAAAGCGGCTTGGAACAGCTTTGTCGAGGTGGTTCGTGGCTTCCTGGGCAATCACAAGGTCGAAAACTATGTGGAGCTGGTTGAGACTCTGGTGAAGAACTAAGGCAAAATGGGCTGTAGGATATCCCTCAAAGTCCATATCCTTGATACTCATCTTGATAAATTCAAGGAGAACATGGGAGCGTACTCGGAGGAGCAAGGCGGGCGCTTCCACAAGGAGATACTGGACTTTGAACGCCGCTACCAAGGACAATATAACGAGAACATGATGGGAGACTACATTTGGGGGATGATTCATGAATGTGATTTACAGTATAGTCGTAAATCTCGAAAAACTACTCACTTCTAAATATGTTGTAGTAATTTTTGTATTACTTTAGTATAAATACATGTACATTTTGATTCATATGTTGTTTTTTCTGACTTTATATGAACGAAAAGACACAAATTCGCCCATTTTCTCATCTATCTAACGCAGCAGTATAACTGGGTGGTGTAAAGTGTGGGTGCTTCTTCCTCTTCTGAGACGTTTGGCACGCGTGGAAGAGTAGGCCAAAACACCCCGAGTGGGTGCTCTTACGCCAGCAGTGGCGTGAGCAAGAAACTACAGCGCTCCACCTTTGCCTTCTTTTTTATATACGATCCAAAATCTATGTAATCGTAACAACGGGTGGAATGGTGGCGCAGTGGTTAGCGCACTTTCTCTCCGAAGCCAGCGACCTGAGATTCCATTACCAGTCGCGTCTGACACCAGCGGCGAGTAATGTCTCGAACAAATCCTGGGCACCCCCTTTGTCACAATGGTGGAGCAAGGGAACAGAACACCTTCCTAGGACTACATGGCCAAAAGTTCCTTTTTTAAAATGAATATTTCGTAATAAAAAATAAAAACCCCTGGCGTTCATGAAAGCGCCTCTTCGCCAACTCTTTAAAAAAATAATCGGACCCAATTTTTGTTCGCCGGCGTCTTAAGGCGCGAGTGGAAACCACCGTCATATTCTCGGGTTTTTTTTGCTTTGCAACTTACGAATCAAAATCCACGCTGACCAAGGACACGGATAATTTGACGAAGAACAAAAAAACTCCCACCGTGACTTGTGTTTTGCTTACAGAATTATTTACTGAGCACATTCGGCTCCAGCACGCTCGCGAAAGAGTGATCGTCCTGTAGCGCACGGTGAAGTTCCACTAAGACATCGTCACACCAATTACAGAAGCCAAGTCGGAGGCGAGGGATCGAGCTCGCAGACGCTCCGTCTCGTTAAACAAAATATCAAAAGCCGGGAAACTTCGAAACCCAGGAGGCGGGGAGAGATGGATGTCGTGCACACACGCTCGTGGCATGGATAATAACTTCGAAGTGGAAACCTTTGAGGTTTTAACTCGCGTCAGAGCCGTTGAATTGACGTCAAACCACACTTCCTTGCTGATCTCGTCAAGAGCATAAACCACGACCCAAACTCCGGCGTTCATCCTCGCAGCAGCAGCAGCAGCGGCAGCTTTTGGGCTAACCATCGAAGAGGGCAGTCACCGCATCGCGCACTTTCAGATGCGCTTCTGCGGCCGTCTGGAACGCTCTTCCTTCCGATATTAGGAAACCCCTTGGAGCTATGCACATTTAAATCATGTCGATTGAAAAACTCATGTATTTAGAACTGCTTCTTGTGTTTAGCGTGTTGTCCTTCCCCCGATTACGTACGGCGCGCGAAAGAAGTTCAACATACATCAACAAATAAGTGCACTGAGATTTCGTATCGCTGCTGTGATTCTGCACCAGACCCCTTGCGTCACGAGGGGACACGTGACTCGTGTTTGCAACATACGCTTCTTCTTCGCGCGTGCGCCGACTCGCTCTGGACGAGCCACTGGCGTCTTCGTGTGCAGCGTTCGCTGCTCCCGGTCCTCCATCCCGTCTTCTGCTCGGAATGAAAAAATACAATCTCATTCGGCTCACAATTGGGCGTCGTAGTCTGCATCATCCGTCAGAATTTACAGATTTGAGAGGCGCCCCAGAACCGGTTTGGGTTTCACTCGCCACTGATGTTAGCCGTGGTCAGGAATCAAGCTCAGGTCATTGGGTTCAAAGTGCTGTGTGCTGTTGCTAACCACTGTGCCACCACTCCTCGCTTTCCCACCCCCATGCAAATAAACACAAAAGCTCCCCACGTTTGTCATTAACACTGCGATATCACAGGACAATGTAACACACGTTGATGGGTATGGTAACTCCCCTTCTTCAGATTAGAACAAATCAAGGGCCATTGCGTGTCTTTGCTTTTTTTCTGTTCGAAGGCAGTGTTCACGACAAACGCGGTGAGCCTGTACATTTGTGTTTTGCGCCACTACCAATAGACTCACCTAATTTTTCATTTGATTGCTACGGTATCCTCGACCTTGACCATATCACCTGGAACGTATCCGATGCATTCAGGTCTCATGAAGCTAAGGAGGATTGAAACCGGTTAGTGCTTGGACGGGCGCCCCGCATGCATATAAAAGAGGTGTTATTTTTTTTTTTACCAGGTAAGGCCCGCTGAGCTGTATAGCTCTTTTTTTCAGAAGCGACCTGGTCACAAATGATAGCTCAACGAAGTGGCTTATCATGGGGAAATTCATATCAGCCAAATACTCTGAGCCCATGTGTCTCGATGTGGAGGGAAAAACCCGGAGGGTCCTGGAAAACAATCCACGCGACCACGGCGAGAACACGCAAACTCCAAATATACAGCAGGAGCAGGCGTCAGGGTCTGGATCGAACCCACGACCTCCTGCATACCAGGCGAGGGAGTTAACATCTCCTAGCCACCGTGATGATGATGAGAGAGAGCGAGAACACGCAAACTCCAAATATACAGCAGCAGCAGGCGTCAGGGTCTGGATCGAACCCACGACCTCCTTCATACCAGGCGAGGGAGTTAACATCTCCTAGCCACCGTGATGATGATGAGAGAGAGCGAGAACACGCAAACTCCAAATATACAGCAGCAGGCGACAGGGTCTGGATCGAACCCACGACCTCCTGCATACCAGGCAAGGTAGCTAACATATCCTAGCCACCGTGATGATGATGAGAAAGAGAGACACGGAAACTCCAAATATACAGCAGCAGCAGGCGTCAGGGTCTGGATCGAACCCACGACCTCCTGCATACCAGGCGAGGGAGTTAACATCTCCTAGCCACCGTGCTGATGATGAGAGAGAGACACGCAAACTCCAAATATACAGCAGCAGGCGTCAGGGTCTGGATCGAACCCACGACCTCCTGCATACCAGGCGAGGTAGTTAACATCTCAGCACCCTGGCGCCCGAGGCTGCAGCGAGGCTGTGTTACCAGCAGAGAGCAGTGGCAGACGTGTTTTTGTTGTACTGTACTCGCGCTCCAATGTCTATGCGGCCTGCCTTCAGCAACCCCCACTGTTCACCGTGTGATCAAATAACCCCCACGGACCTGTGCGGTGTTGGGAAGGTCCTCATCCAGCGGTGGATTTACACTCCTCCTCTCAGCACAGTTGGCTCCGTACGGTGTGAAAGAAAATACGACGTACACACAGCAATATGGCTGCACTTGTGCATGTACGCACAGCACGTGCACGCGCACATCCTGGAGTATAGCGCACAACCACCAACAACAACAACACGCACGCCCGCTCCGTGAACATTCAAGTGCGGTTTATGAAACGCTCATAGCCGGGGGGGGGTTTGCCATCGTTTGTCAACGCTCCCCGTCTGCTTTGTTTAACGTTTGCCTTACCCGTCTGTTTGTGTTGCCTCTCTCGGTTTTATTAGGCGCAGTTTCATGTCCCAGTCCCCTCTTAATTGCACTCCCTCCCCACGCTCCGATCGCAACGTGAGCGCGGCGCATGCTAATGAGGCTCGTGTTGCGTCATCCGCAAGCTTTGCTAATGGACTTTCTCTCTCTCTCTCTATCCTGAAGCGTAGCTTCCCGACCGAGCGCACGCGCGTGCGTGCGTGCGTACGGGTTAGCAGCGCGCGTGTGCGTGCGTGTGTGTGGTCGGGACAGCTATAGGTGAGTGGCAGTGTAGCGATTAGCGCGCTGCGCTACGAAACCCCGCGACCCGGGTTCGATTGCCGCTCACGGTCGATACCAGCGACGGTGATCTGAGCCGGCCCTGGGCCTGCCTCCACTAGATCGACGCGTCCTCAAATTAGCACCTGGTGCGGTGTGTAAAGATCGCCACGAGGGAGACAAAGGCGACCGGGCGTTGTGGTGTGCACCCATCTCCTCGTGTGCCATGCTGGCCTTCATAGGTGCTCGCTAACAGGACTTGCCCCAACAGTCTGTTGAGGCTATACCGGGGGATCTTTGTCTTTAGGAGAGCTATGCACGCACGCCTACATCGCCTACCACGAGCCGGTCCTCCACGCGCCTGTGCAAACATTTCCTGGTCACATTCAGAACAACGCGACGTCTGGCCGGATAAAAATGTTACCCTTGAATGGTAATCGTTACAGAGGATCTGGCCATTTACCTTGTATGAGTGGCAGATTCAAATGTGGAAGGGGGGGAGAGAGATGGTGCGATTCTGCCCAACCTCCCGAGACCCCCCATCATTTTTTATGGATCTATACCAGAGAAAATAGAATGATATTGTGCAGGGCCCTGTTTAAATAGTTTGAGATTCAAAGACCGTACCTACTCTGGCCCCATTCTTGATCTGCCTCTGCCTTGGAAGAAACATTTCACCAAACTGATCTCACTTTAATTTGTAATTATGTGTGTGTGTGCATACAAGGTGTAGGATATGTCAACTGAATGCACATTGATTTAAAATAATATAAATGTATCCCGGCTATTTCCAATCCCCAATGGATGAAGATATCTCAATGCCACGTTGGTCATGGATTTGTCTTTTTACCATGATTAACCATATCGGTCAACGCCGGTAGGCAAACGGTGCGGGGGGGGGGGTGCGGATGAGCTTAGACGTTGCAGAATAATGCAGAGAACCTGAGAGTCACACAGACAGACTCACAGGGAAAACCACGCACTCACACAGAGAGCCATCGACTGGCATAGAACACCATAGACTCGCACTCAGACCCATGTACACCCACTTGGAATGTGCTGACGGTGGCTTTATTGTCAGAGCTTTCGCCATCAGACGACAGCTCTGATAACAACACTCGTTTCTTTAGGGCTGTTTTTTTGTTGTCCTTAGTTTGTTGTCCTTCCCCCACAACTCCGGTTAGCACAGCACGAAATATGTTAAACATACTCAGATACATACTGACGGGTGCGACAACACCAATTGGCATTCCAGGAGCCAGGAGAGATGTATGCTGGGAGCCCTGCCACTGGGTAACAAACTAAATTATTTTTTTTGCCAGGTAAGGTCTACTGAGCTATGTAGCTCTTTTTCAGAAGCAACTTGGCTACAAATGAAAGCTCAACGCAGTGGCTTATCACGTTTAAATTTATAGCAGCCAAATAATCTAAACGCACGTTTTCTAAATGTGAAGGGAAAAACTGGAGGACCCGCGGAAAAATCCACGCGACCACGAAGAAACAGAAACGCAAACTCCAAATATACAACAGGTGTCACAGGGTCGTGATCGAACTCACGACCTCGTGTACACCAGGCGAGGTAGTCAACATCTCGCCACCGCGGCGCACCACAACAGCATGGCACGCCGCTTTCATACCCGAACGATCAGTCCTGGTACCTGTGCGCGTGACGTGAGTCACACGACGTGTGGACACATGGCATGGAAATTGGATTTGACGAGGGGGCAACCGAGCCGAAGCTGAAACGTGCCCAAAGGAGTAGGCAGAGGTGGACGGTTTGGAATCAACTTTACGACACGCGGACACATCGACACGAGGACACATCGACACGTCGATGCATCGACACTCATGATAAAATCAATTATATGACGTTTCGGACAACGACCCTTCATCGCAGCACATGCGAATCACACTTCATCTCATTTTTTTTACGCTCGGCATCATTTGAAAGGGAATAGGAAAACGGTGACGGAAGAGAATCGATTTAGGTGGCAGGGAGCGTGCAAAGGGTCGCGGAGTGAGCGACTGCGATAGAGGGCTGCTTAGGGGTCGCGAAAGAGTATGAAGAAGGGCAATTGCCCGAATCGTCGCCTGAATCAAACCTTTTTTTTTTCTCCTCCGACCCACGCTACAAATGCATGGCCGCAACCAGCGACGCAAACACCCTCCACTCACGAGTCGGGAGTGCCGGTGACCCCCAGTTGACTCGTGACATGAAAGTGCACGATCGAATCTGCCGCACGGTTAAGGGGCTCGTCCCACCGAGGAGGTGGAAGAGGTGGAGGAGGAGGAGTTGGGGGGTGGAATTTTTAAAAAAAAATCCATGAAGGCCACTCGCACAATCGCAAGCGACTGACAATTTGCTGAATCTCGAGCGAAGTTTGTAAGAATGGTGAAGCCATTAAAACGCGTGAATTTCCTTCTCGTTTTGGGTGGTTTTTTTCTCTCTCTCTGTCTGTCACCTCGCCTCCTACCGTTCCGCTACGTGCGCGGACTTCTGCGACTGACGCCGCTCGCCACTCCGTGCCGGCTTTAGTTGTGGAGGTGTTGAGGCTCCCGATGGCCGACTCTGAGACCTCTCAATCGGCAACGCGGCCGATTGTTACGAGCCTCAACACTGGCCCACAACCTGGACACGCACGCAGCGTGAACACTAACCAACAACACTAACCAACAACACTAACCCACCTCCTCAACACTAACCAGAGACCAACCATAGACACCAACCATAGACACCAACCATCGACACCAACCATCGACACCAACCATAGACACCAACCATAGACACCAACCATAGAGACCAACAATAGACACCAACCATAGACACCAACCATAGAGACCATCCATCGACACCAACCTTGGCAGACAGCAGCAACGACCTACGTGACACGCGCTTCGCGCCACCACCACCACCACCACCAGTCGGTCTCAGAATCTTGAATCATCACGGAGAACTCCGAAGATCTACGAGGGCTCTTTGTCACAGACGTCCCTCCAGTAGCTCTCTCAAGACCCCGCCAGCCCTCCACCACAACACGCTGCTCATTAATAGACAGACTCATAGCGTAGGGCGAAGGTGGCCTGCACTTGACCACCCCACGTGACCCTCTCACGGCTGTCACCTCGCCCAGCAAGGTCGATCTGTCGGTGTGGCACGGGCGTGGACGGAATTATCTCGGTGCACGAGGTCGCACTTGAGCCGTGAGTTTGTTTAGGGGGTTTTGTTTGCGTTTGTGTTTGTTTGTGTTTGTGCGTAAACGGCGCTGATGCTCGGTCCGTCCGCATCATCGTCGGAGTTGCAAGAACCACCGAACGTGTCCGGCAAGTTGAGATTAACCAGCGGGGTGTTACAAATAAATAAACAAACGGTCGCCCGCTATCTTCAGCCACTCGCTTGCCACCGCGAGAGTGGTTTGAGGTGACAAAGACAAAGATCCCCCGTATAGCCTTAACAGACTGTAGGGGCAAGTGCTGTTAGCGAGCACCTATGAAGGCCGGCACGGCACACGAGGGGGTGGATGGCCAACAACACGCCCGACCACCTTTGTCTCCCCTGTGGCGATGTTTACACACCACACCAGGTACTCATTTAAGGCTGAGTCGACCTAGGGGAGGCCCAGAACCGGTTCAGATCATCGTCACTGGTGTTAGCCGTGAGCGGGAATCGAACCCGGGTCGCCAGGTTCATAGCGCAGCGCGCTAACCGCTAAACTACCGCTGAGGTGACACGCACCCACACACACACACAAAAACAGCGTTGATTAAATCGTACATTTCAAAGACTTTCGAACGGCCCTAAAACTATATTGGCAAGTGCTCACCTCTGAAAGAGTTCCACACGCTCTCTTTCGATTGACGTGTGTGCCGACGTGAACTACCTATGTGTAATGTAGTAATCCGGCAGGAGACGAGTGAACGGGACAGCACTCCTCTTTATTATCTCACTCACGTAACACAGACACTATACAGCCTACACAAGGCGTGCCTACACTGTTACTGTTCTGAGCCTACACTGTTACTGAAGGCTACCCGACCCCTGGCCCATCAACCCGGCCCTGATAAGGACGTCGGGCTGATGAGTACCCAGGGTCTCACCACTGGGCCACACAGAGACCCGGCCCTGATAAGGGCAGCGGGGCTAGGGGTCCCAGGGTCCTAGGAGGCTTCTCCATCTTCTATCTTCGCTGGTGTAAAAACTGCCTCGAGCGCTCCCGCGCGCCGCCTTATATAGGGCGGGGCTAATGCGGACCGCGATGTAAACACCCACATGCGGACCGTGATGTAAGCACCCGCCCCGCGATGACTCGCTACACGCCGGCGCTTACCACCCCTACCTATGTATAGAGAGCGCAGTCGTTATAATGAGCTACTGTGATGAACACACACTTTTGAATTAAACGTACCAGGCTGGAGAGTCGAGCACATCGCTTAGTGCCCTGCGCGATGAACCCCAGTGACCTGCGTTCAGTTCCACGAGTAACTCATGCAGCCAGCTGTGGCTGCATGAGTTTGGTGGTACATGTTGTTGTTCACGTCGTTTATTGTGAAAATTCGGTCACAGCTCCTATGACCACTGTTTCATTGCTTTTATGGTTTTATTTTGGTGATTTTCGAAAAGTTTTTTTGGTTTGGCCATGGTTGTTTGTTGTTGTACAGAGTTAGACTGGTGGCCTTAATCTAAGTTGTCTTGTGGTTGTTGTTGCTTGACTTGCATCCCACTGGGATTTTTGCACAGGGTTGGTATACGGTGATTTTTCTGCAATATTTTGCTGTCTATTCTTGGATTTTCTGTTTGCACATAGTCACTTTAAGATGTTTTCTTGTTCATGTTTTTTTGTTTGTTGCGGTTGCACCCGATTCAAGTGGCGAATGGCTCACAGATAGGCCTCGGCAAGGTAAGGTAATTGTACCCTTTTTACCGGGTAAATGGGTAAAGGGTAAAGGTGTCGATATGCCAAGGGGTAAGGGTAAAGGGTAGGGTAAAAGGTAGGCTCGTTGCTTTTTACCTTTTACCTTACCTGCTAAAGGGTAAAAGGTAGGGTAGAGTGATTGTATTGTGGTAAGGTAAAAGGTAGGGTAAAGGTAGGCTCGTTGTTTTTACACTTTTACCTTACCTTGCCGAAGCCTACTCACAGGGCTATACCTAATAAATGAACTTTTAACATTGAACATCACAATGTCAGTGGCGAGGGATACCTGGACCGGTCCTTCACCCACTGGCACTGCCCAGCGTGGTGAAATATGGTCACACGACCCTTATGACTGATATTAGTTGTGGAGTGGCGGGGGGGGGGGGAGTCCTTCAGCAATGATTTGGTATAGGACTACAAATTATTGTTATTAATTTATAACGCAAAAAGAAATACATATATTTACACAGGTCCAGAGGAAAGCCTGCACGTTTTGAAGATTCAGTATTTTTTTACGTGTGTGTGTGTATATATACAGCTGCAATAAACGCACTGCAAATTCAAAAGGATGGCGCCAATATTGCAGTGGGGCATAAAAGGTGCTTTGTACATTTGCCATGGGTTTCCGGGGCCGTAACAGATTCCCTTTAACAGACCTAGAAAGGCGCTGTATCGGCAGGAACAATTCATGCACCACAGATTATTTTTTTGAGAGAGCCTCCTTCTTCTTCTTCTTCTCCTTCCAAATGGGAACAAATTTCCATATTCCACACTCCGAGCGCATGCGGAGAGAGTACACTGGTATGAAATGCCTGCAGCTTTTAAAAGTTCGCAAGGGAAACAAAAAATAAATATGGTTGAAAGGAAAGTGCAGCTGGCTTTAATTTGTTGCGGTCAAATCCTCATTTGTAAAGGTGACCGGGTTGGCTCATAGGTCAGGTTGAGTGAGCGGAGCTGTCACCGATGGGATCCTGGGTTCAGATCCAGGTTTCAGACACCGGTTGTTAAACTAGGTTCTCAAGTGAAGTGGGTTGTTGTTCTTCTTGGTTCTTTCGGTAAAGTCACGTAGAATGGAAATAATAAAATAATAAAATAAAACATTATTAAATAATTCTCACGACGTTTCGGCCACAAC
>CM025636.2:5152501-5164466 GCA_014621495.2 Entosphenus tridentatus | reverse complement strand
GGGGGGGGGGGAAGGTGGCCCCCCACTCGGTCGATATCGCCCAATGAGACCCATAAACAGCGCCGTTGTCTCATTAACGCCGTCGTTTGCTGTCGGGGAGAAGGCGAGAGTGAGGAGGAGGAGGGAGATTACCAGCCAGCGATGTGGCTGAATTAAAAATCGGTTCACCTCAACGAGCGGGCGGGGGGTGGGTAGAGAGATTATGAGACTTCAAAAAGTAAACCAACGCGTGATGATAACGGTAATTACGAAATGGCAAGTTTGACGAAAGCCGCCGAGCGTTGAACTTTGCGTGTCGTCTTTTCTCCGTCTCGATTTACACTTTTCCATAACGAGAAGTGCTCTCTCATAATTCCTTCTCTCTCAAAACAAAGAAGACAGCCTCTCCAATAATAATGCTAATAATGACCTTGCTCAATGTGCAAATAAAAAAACTACCTCGTGTTAGCCAAGATCACGGACAGGGCCGGCGCACACGTTCACATCTTAGTTGAGTTTGTTCGCTTCGTGTCTTGGGGACTTTTTGTCTCTTCCTCTCTCTCTCTCTGCTCTGTGCTTCCAGTGTTCAGAGGCCTGCTTAAGGCGCGGCTCCGGCTGGAGCACGCGTACCACACACACATGTCGGTGATGTGCACGTCTTCTTCGAACGCTGGGGAGCCGGAAAGGCCCTCTGCACCAGCGTGGACGGCACCCTCGTGGTGTTCACCTTCTGAAGCGCTCGCTCGTCACCGTGGCGTGCGCGATGACACCACAACCACCACGTGACTTTTCTTTCGTGTTGTGCGCGGTGCTTTTAGCGCCACAGCGCGTGGATTTGCATCGTTTGTTTTCTTTTGTTTGCTGGTGACTTTGTGTATTTTATATTGAAATCGCCTCCAGTGCTTTTCCTGCTGGCGGCAATAAAAGTTGTTTAAAAAGTCAAAAGTCTCTCTCCCTCGGGTCGTGACGAGCGCGAGCGAGGATGATGAAGGTCAACTCGGAGAGGCCCAGCCCGACAAGCGTGGCACTCGCGTTCGTGCGCGACGCTGGGGACCCTGCGACCCGGCGCACGGTGACCTCGCTCACAATGCGAGGTCGCCACGGGGAGCTACTGTAGGTTGAAAGTTCACTTCTTCAGAACTGATTTTTTTTGCGTTTAGTTTGCCGTCCTTCCACCGCGCCTCCGATTAGCACGGCTGGTTAATCGAAGTTCAACATACATATAAAGATCCCCCGTAAAGCCTTGACAGGCTGTTGGAGTAAGTGCTGTTAGCGAGTACCTATGAAGGCCGGAACGGCACACAAGGGGTTGGGTGGCCAGCACCACGCCCGACCGCCTTTGTCTCCCCAGTGGCGATGTTTTTTACACACCGCACCAGGTACTCATTTAAGACTGAGTCGAGGGGAAGCCCATAACCGGTTCCAATAATCGTCATGGGTGTTGGCCGTGAGCGGAAATTGAACTTGGGTTGCCGGATTCGTAGTGCAGCTCGCTAACCAACTCTACCGCACCCCACACATATACGTACACAACATACAAACCTCCACAACAACATATTCTTTGGTTCTTTCGGTAAAGTCACGTAAATATAAGAAACATAATAATCAAGTAAAAATAAAACATTAAAAAAAATGTAACCACGACGTTTTGATCACAACACAAAGCGGTCGTCATCAGGAAAAGGGGGTTAGCCTCTGAAGGCAAACTGTTTACAAAGGTTTAAAATGGGCATAGCCCAAGTGTCAGCAGCATGGGCGGGGCAGCTACTGGGCTCGAACCGCGAGCCTCACGCCACGGGCGACATGACGCGCTGCCCACCGCCCAGGCTGCGTTCAAAAGTGTGCCGAAGCCAGCCCTCCAAACGAGGAGGGCACGCGGGCCACGCGGATCGAGGTTCGCCGGTCAGAACCCGCGATAGGAGCAGCCACGTGAGCGCCCCCCTCCACCCTGGTATCGCTCTCGCGCAGGCGAAACTCAGAGCACCCTCTGGGCCACACTTGCACTCGCGGGCGCGCACCAAGCATGCATAGCTAATGAGGCGTGATCATTTTTTTCTGACATTATTGTTTTTATTGTGTTTGGCCGCTCGCTTAACGAGCTCTCCGGCAAGGCAAGATGTGGCCCGTGGGCCGTGAAGCAAAGCGGCGTTAATTCCCGCGGGACGACCACCACCCCCCCCCCCCCCCCCCCCCCCCCCCCCCCCGGCGCAGAACCGCTGATGATGGTTGCGCTCCATCATCGATTGCTCTTTTGATCATTTATGAATTTTATTGCTCGCGCAGAGAGCGCGCACGCTCCTCTCCCTAGGTTCTGCCGCGCGTGCGGCGGAGTGGGTGGATTTCTGACCTCTTGGGCATGTGGTCATTGGTGGCCATTGTGATAGCCGCCTACCACGAGGGGATGTCGCCGTGGTTGTTAATGGTCAGTATTTCGCATTTCAAAAGTCGCCTGATCTATCTCCCGGCGCGGCGTTTAATCGTTGGTCACCCGCCCACCCCACACGCCTCTGTCCACCAGCCTGCTGTTTAAAGCTCCCTCGAGTGCAGGCGCCTTCCGCAAGCAGTGTCGAGGGCTAGCAATTGCAGGGATGCACCTTTACCTTTTATGACACCACTGTCAATGCTTGGGGGAAACCTTCATTCGGTTGTGGGTTGATTAGGGATGGTGATTTATGATGATTTATGATGATTGATGGTGACTGTTGACGATGAATGATGATACCAGCCAAACCATATTTATTTTCAATGCTGTTTATACATAGAGACATGTGTACAAATATTGGTTTCGAATGTATTTAGGTGTTTGACTCTGATTATAATATAAAATGGTTTAAAAAATGCCAATTATTGAAAGGTCCTGTTATGGGATGTTTGGCCATTTCCATTAAATTGTTTAGTTTAATGCGGGAAGCTGCTTGCAGAACCTGGAGAAAATGCACGCTCCACGCCGAGATAGTTCTCAACACTGCCAACGCATGGCCAAGTCACCGCCCCACGTCTACGACACCTGGCAAGCGCTGGCGGTGGGTTTCCACCAATGAAAGGGCTGCCAGGTAAAAATAATATTGGTGGAAACCCACCGCCATCACGGTCGCTGCCCATCACTTACATTAACATTTGCTGCCCCAACCATGCTGCTTACATTTGGGCTATGCCCATTTTAAACCTTTACAAACAGTTTGCCTTTAGAAGCTAACCCCCTTTTCCTGATGATGACCGCTTGTGTTGCGATCGAAACGTCGTAGTTAATTTTTATTTTCTTTGAATCTACCTACGTGACTTTACCGAAAGACCCAAAGAACAGGTGCTAAGATTCATAATCAACGTTTTTGGGTTTAGATCGCGAATTGCCCGATGATGCTGGATGAAATTAGCAGCGAAACGTCGTGCTCTAATTGTAAATGTTGTGGTTTCACGCTTCAGCAGACCGGTGGGCTAAAGCAGTGAACTATTTGTTTTTTGTCAACGTGACACTTTTTTACTGATTGGCCGTGTCGGGTGGTGGAGGGTTACGACAGATAAATAACGCGATCCAAACCTAAAAACGTTGATTATGAATAATATTGGTCACGAAAGCCTACGTGTTACACAGGTGCTAAGATGTTCAAACACCAAATAGAAACCTTTTGCAAGCAATCAAGTACTGCATTAACCACACGTACTTGTGGTGGACATGCAAACAAACAAACATGCAGACCAGAGAACGCCAAAAGGCGTCTGACACTGGTGAGACTGGGCCTTTAAAATGGCCGTCTCTAGTGTAGGCCAATCAGTTTCAAAGACAATGCATCTTTGTTTTCATGCTCACCACAAGTACTTTGATGCTGCCAAAAAGGTCCCACTCGGACAGATCGTTGCGGTATTTAGGAACCAGCTCAACCAGCCTCTACTCTGCCTGGCTTCCGAGATAATGATGAGATCAGGCACACTTAGGGTGGAATCACCGTGGGCAGAAATGCTCGACAAAAATGACAGGCGTGACGACAGACAGCCATTTGATGGTGACGTGTATATTATGTTTTATTTGGACGCTTCATTCTCGTCTTTAATTTGTGAGTTCAGAGCCATTCCAGATGACCTGGCAGCCGTGGATAATTTACACCCCATTCCTCTCGCTTGACCTAGTCCTGAGTGTTTAATTGCAGAATTGCAGACCTCATTTCATCACCATGGCTCGCAAGACTTCTCGCAGTAATTGAATGGAACTCTAAAAAAAAAAAAGCTCTCCCTCCCCATCCACCCACCAACCCTAGCGCCCCAGCGATTGATTTTCGTCCACGGCACGATCAATATAAATTACACTCGTGGAAAACATTGACCGAGACCAATTACCTTAATGGCTATTCTATTTTTTCGCCTCCACCCGTTCTAAGACGTTTAGAATGAGGTCGTCGCTTGGGTAAGGATCTCGCGCAAAAGAGGGTCGAAGTCTTTATTTCGTCTCCTTGTTGTCGTACGGCTGCTGATGTAGATGACAAAGCAACAACTACAAATTCACATTCAGGTGGGCAAGCCCAGATACGTGGGAGTGAAGACGCTCCAGGCTACTCGCCTCGCTTTGGCATCTGGGAATCGCAGGCACGGCTCCCGCGCCCTGATCAATATTTGACGTGCATCCCGCACCGCGTTGCGGACAGGGCGTCCCGGCATCAAATTATTTACCCTTTTTTTTATCCTATGAGCAAATCAAGGCCATCTTTAGCCAATCAAGGACGTCGAGCGGCGTCATCCTAAAGTCGTTTATCGGCAACCGCGGCGGTGGCGGCGTCATCGTGGTGATCACCGTCAGGTGTGTTCTATCCACTGCTGGATGAAGGTTCCCTTCCTCCCCCATGTGGCCGCAATCACCCCGCCCGCCGTCTCCCACCGCCACGTTGAATGATCGGGGCGTCACTCCACGCAGGAGGTAATTGACTCCCCGTTGTGAACGTTCAGTTAATAAGTTCGTGATCAAACAACCTACTGCCGTTGCTTTTGATGATGTCTACCAGTCCACACCAACCGGTCTGACAGCTCTCCTTTGTGGTTACATCTCCACGCGTGACTTTTGGATCACCCCCCAACTCATCTGAAATATGAGGGGGTTTTTTTCCTGCGGGGGGAGGGGTGGAGGAGCGGCGTACATGAATTGTTTATAGAGGGAATAGCCAATAATCGTGCTTTTTTCAAATGATGCTGGCATACACATCCACTGAGTTTTTTTAATGGGGTTTGCGTTTTAGAAGCAATGCTTTTATGCTTTGTATTTGTGGCATTAATACGTGAAAATTTTAATCCGTGCAAAATATTATTTGGTTCTTTCGGTAAAGTCACGTAGATAGAAAAAAAAGTTATAAAAAAAACACGAATAGACTGTAGCCTGGTTCTTAATGTAGACTGTAGCCTGGTTCATATTCTTGGTTATTTCGGTAAAGTCTACGTGACTTTACGGAAAGAACCAAGAATATGAATCCCTGCAGTCACGAAAGCTTTAAATCGAAATGTAGCCTGGTTCTTAACCTCGGTGAGCGTACTGGCAGTCTATAATGTACATTATACATTATGTACATTATGGACTGCCAGTACACTCACTCAGAATAAGAACCAGGCTAAGGTCTACATTTTTATTTTATTTTATTTTTTAGTCACTTTATTTTAATAATTATTTTTATATTTACGTGACTTTACCGACAAAACTAAAGAATATTAATTTACCGTGCAAAATATTTGAATCATACATATTGCTCTCTGACTTATAGGGAAGTATCATTCTCAGATATGACGTTGATGCAGGGAGATTAGGAATAGCTAAATTAGATGATCACCCCTTAATGGGTAACTGAAGAATGGTTGTCCTAGGGATATCCTCTCCCCCCGTCATAGTAATGTGGAATCTACACCACTGACTGAGGGTTGTAAACAGGAGATAAGCACCGACTGCATCAATGCTCATTTGCAAAGGACATCACTTCGACTGTTTTTTTTTTAAGAACGGTACGCTTGAAACTACTAGAGAATTCCTATTTAAAGCTTTCGTGACTGCAGGAGGACGGCTGCTTGCGTTGTGGCCGAAACGTCGTGAGAATTGTATTTTATGTTTTATTTTTATTATTTTATTATTTCCCTTCTACATGACTTTACCAAAATAACCAAGAAGATAGAGAATTCCTTTCTAAGAGATTAAATTCTCGATACAGAGTCGCCCTTTGTGTACGGTGCAGCACCGAGCGCTGGCACAACGAGATTCGTGTTTTGTTTTCGTGTCTATCATTGTGAAACGTGCGGCATCGACGCGAGCTGGGGGTTGTGTACAAGAGCGTCGGCACGAGAAATAATGAGCAATTAGAAATTGCACTTACCTTTTAATCGAGTTAGGCGTGCTCTCCTTTTTCCTGCTGACGACCACTTGTGTTGCGATGGAAACGTCGTAGTTTTTTGTTATTTTGTTATTTTCTTTGAACATATCTACGTTGCTTTACCGAAAGACCGATAGAAGACGTGCTATCACAGCTTTGTTTTATCCTTTCAAAAGGCTGGTCCAATTGTTATCTTGGTGTCACGTCACGGGACAACGCGTGAGCGTTCGGAATTTCGCAGACGAACACTGCAGCAGACTTGCTAGAACGTCTTATGATATCCATTCAAACTGACCTTTGTATCTGCCCTCTCCCATGCCTCCTGGTACAGGGAATTGTTCATCATTACAGCAAGACGGCGTTTATTCTTCCAAAATTGTAACTCATACATATTAAGTGAAAGCACCGCATTTCGTGTAATGGCTTTTTAGTGCCGTCTTTGGTGACTAGTGAAGCCAGCAACTTGACAAGTCAGTTCTAGATTTGAAGCTTTCGTGACTGCAAGTATTCATACTCTTAGGCTTTTTCGGTAAAGTCACGTAGGTAAAAAATAAAATAAATGGAAGTAATAATAGAAATAAAATAATAAATCACGACGTTTCGGAGGCAACACAAGTCTCCGTCATCAGGTGGGACCGTCACAGCTAAAATTACACTTGGCAAGTGAGTTTAAATCGCAGGTGGCTGCAATTCGGGCTCGAACCCAGGCCTACAGCACGTTCCAGCTCTGCGTTCTGACCACTGAACCGCTCGGCCACCGTCTTACAACGATATTTTATTAAACTTGTATTGTTCATGCCTGTAAAGCACTACGTATTGCATTTTTTTGTACGATTAGTACTATAGAAATTAAGTTTGATTGATGCAATATTAATGCAGGATGTGGTAACAGCTCGGAGTAAACTCGTGATTCCACTGCTGTGTTAACTTTTAATGAAGCCCACGCACCAATGCCACCACCCAGTGAGTCATTCCAAATGCACAAATGGCTCCACTTGGAATAAAATGCCTACTGAGCTCATAAATAGAAAACAACTTTTACTATATTAACATTAATGGTGTTTATTCCCGTCTTTTTAATGCACACTGATTGGCTATATATTTTTTTTTTTTAAGTACCGTAACTTTTAATTTTGATCATCAGAATGATAAAGTTTACTCAACACGAAATGCGATCCCCAATGTGATGTAAGCATGCGGTGAAAAGTTTGCCTTGTGCAGACTATAGGAATGTGTTCCTATTTTTTGGTTAGTTAGTTTTAGTTAGTCGGCCCTAGATGTGCAGTTTCAGATGAAAGTTTGTTTTAATATATTGGAACGATGGGAGATGTGACGTCACTAGATCTTAAAATGTGACGTCACATCAAATCACGTTAGAGTGACGTCACTTCTGTGGACTCACTTTGCACGCATTTTTGACGTTGTTGCTGTTGTTGTTGCGAAAAGTGCCACCGCACGAAGTCGTTTCTACGATTCAGTGCCACAGATTTTGCTTGAAATATATCAAAATATACAAACGTAGAACTTTACGTAAAAAAAGTTGAAATTCACTTTCTTATTATTTACAAATTAAAATGGAAACATTTGGCGCGTGATAACTGAACCTGTTTAACCTGTCATGAATGTATTAACAGACAGAATGGAAATCTGAAATTAAATCCCAAATCTCGGCCTAACCCCCCCTCCCCCCAATACAAAAAAACATCTGACATCCGAAACTCAACCCGGGTGGAAGATCTATTTGGTATTATGAATCTAAGCCAGGAGGCACCGTTTTCGTCATCCTTATCAGCGCTGTGCAATGCCAGAAGCAACAAACACATGTGGTCACAGTGGGCCACCTCGGTCAAACGACGATGCACGGACATGGATTAAATGACAATCGATACAGCAATTTTTTAACGAGAGCCACTGAAGCGGCAATAATATCATTAAATGTATTCGCTGCGTATACGTAATAGATGAGAGCCCTCATCGGTCCTGGCCGCTTGGGAGCCAGTGGAAGGGAGAAGGAAGAGGGGGTTGCATCAGAGGTCCTATGCATTATACAAACTGCGGCCACTCAAAGCAGACTATTCTCCGGGTGTCGATGAATAAGTTAGGATATAAATATATATCGATCGACTTTTTGGGGGGAATTATTTTTTTGGTTTAAAGTGTACGTTGCCCGCTATGACGTACGGATCGGCGAAATGGAAGTCGATGAGGTGGAACGAGAGCTGAAGAGGGCGCAAGGAAGCACGCAGCGACGCACGCTCGCAATGACACCGAGAGACGCACAAAGAGGAGCTCGTGAACAGGGCACGCGTGTGTCTTAGCGGCATCGCGTTGACTCTTCACAAAATGTCACGTTGCTAGAAGACGACGATTATTTTTGCGCGGTCAATGAAGAGCAGCTATGATAGATTCCGTTCTAAGACGTGAGTCTTACCCATTGGTTAAATGCAGATGCGCACACCACCGTCATGTGCGTGTCAGTGCGAGGTGACATGATCCATGGCTTGGTGTTCGTAGCCGCAGTCGCGCACAGAGTGGTGTCTTTAATTTCCCACTCGCTCATTCGGCGTCCGCATCATGCGTTGGTTGGTGCCGTCAATCCGCTTCTGCTCTGCCCCGTGGTTCCCGTGGAAGGCGCGGGTCGGGTAGTCTGGTCGTGGGATCGCCGATCAGCTGTTTGTTGAGCACGTTGCTTGAAGCCCTGGAGTTGGTTCCACTCCGTTTCGATGTCGAGATTAACATCACGCAGAGTTTAGAACGCACGCTTCCAAAACGGCTCCCTGCATCTCGGCTTGTGGATGCGGGATGTTGTTCGCGTCGACAGAATGCAAAGCCTTGGGGACAGGAGACGTCGCTAGACGAGGTGATGGACGATGGTTGAGAATCGCGACGAAGTGGCAGCCAACCAAAGGATGGAATACACCCGTGAGCATTCCGGCATGGAGATGGGAGCGTTGAAATCAGCTTGTGTGCAGGTGGTAGGTGTATTGATACATCTCGATACCGTGAGAGATGCCGACAACTTGGGCCGGCCTTCTTCTAGCAGTGGATTGAGCGTGGCTGACGGTTATTATAATCAAACTTGTCCCGTTCTTTACGAATGCAACTTGAGTAACGTACCATTTTTCAAAAGCAAATCGTTTCTCTGTAGCGGCCTCTACGTGCGGGAGGGGGGGGTGTGGCAGCTTCGCCCCCAATTGGGAAAGCGAGCGACAACGGGCAGAGAAAGGAAGAGAGACCAAGCAAACAAATTGAGACAAAGGGACACCGCTAAATATTTGGAAACAACAACAACAACAACAACAACAAAAACCCAACGGTTGTCCTGGAAAAAAATAAACCTGCCCGCTCGTCAGGATCGTGGCCCGGGACCCCGCAGCGTGCTCGAGGCACGCGAGTCGAGACGAAACATTAAAATACATTTGGTTTAACACGTAAGAGGAGGCTTTCGTCACAAATATTATCCATAATAGAGGGGGTTTTGGGGGGGGTTGATCGCATAAATATAAATGTGCCGGATGGTGGCGGGGTTAACGACACGCTGAAATGTTACGCGATCCAACCCAAAAGACCTCTTTTACGGAAAGTGAATGTGTTTGCGTGCACGCCGCCTTTCTAAGTAACCGTGACTCTCTCTCCGCGCTGAAGCTTTTTGACAGCGCGTTGCACGGCGAAGAAGACAACAAAAAACTCGATCGGACGTCGTATTAACCCCCCCTACCCCCCCATGTGGTCGAAGTGGCCAGCGCACTTTTGACCGCTCCGGTGCCGACTTCGTTATGCGTCCTCTCGTCGAAGGTCGTCGTTGGCCACCGTCGTCCCGCGCGTAACCCCACGTGCTGTTCCTCGTCCAAAGCACCCACCGTTCGCCCTTCCCGTCATATACATATCTCGTGTTAATTGAATCGGTCTATTCCAGGACACCGTGACGGAACACGACCTAACGTCCTTTTTGTTTGCTTGCTGCCACATTAAATCGACGTCGTTTTTGAAACGACGCAAAAACAGGTTTGCCTTGTCCACTATTCGTTCCACGACTCCCCGCATCCCTCAACGATGGTGACGTTTTCCCCTGGGAACTCGCTCTTTCCAGACGGCTGTCGTGGTGTCATGGGTCAGCAGACTGGACACGTGATCCAGACGTCGCCCCCTTCGATCTCCCGACCCCGGCAGCTGGAACAATGCCACAAGATTCTTACCGTAACCCCCCACACCCCCGCCGCTATCCACCCAGCTGTATAAACTGCTATTTTAGAGTTAATCGATCGGCAGGTCGGGTGTGGTAGGGTAAAGTGTGGGCACTCATCCGACCTCTTCGAAAATGTGTGGCTTGCATGGAAGTAGGCCAAATACATATCCTCTGAAGGGCTCTCTTGAACCCCCTCGATTAGTGGCAAGATCTAGACATTGCAGGATTGCACCTTTACCTTTGCACTATTTCACAATTCCTGACCTCCACTGTTTAGATTCCAAACAAATCCCAGCTTTGGTCTTCTTCTGAGCCCTCCTTGTATGAGCTCTGTAACCTAGTACAGTGTTGTTCCTTAGCTTGGGGGGCACTTTCGCCGATAAGACATCATCAGTTTGGGGGTTTGACAGCAGCACCACGATGACGATGTGGGATGTTGTCACGTGTTGTTGCCTATTGTCGGAGGCCGCACGTCAGAGGCCGCACTAAAGGCCACCAGGGGCTGCCAGTAGTCCACGGGGCCTTGCAATGAAGAACGCTGACCTGGCGTGTTCGTAACGTACACATATAAAAACCATGAACGATGACCCCGTTATGAAACGGGGTGGGCGGTTTGCGGCTAACCAGGCATCGCGTGTGGGTTGCTGACAATTTGGCAATAACACCTCTCGCTCGGAGCGACCGCAGACGACCGGCACGACGCGTCTTCGCCAGCAAGCGAGTCCGCGTGCCGCTGTTCTCGTTCATCATCGTCCTCATACATTCACTTACGTGCCCGTTGCAACGGCATTCATAGGTTGGCTGTAGGCTGCTGCGGCGTTGCGTCGTGGGCAGAAAACGGGGTGCTGCAGAAAAAAATCCGATGTCTGCGCTGGACTTTGCTCGCGCATGTATGCACCCGCGCTGACCAACGTGGTGAAGTATGGTCAATTAACCCCCCCCCCCTCGAGACTTGTGCAGAATTCCCCATCCAGCAGTGGATTTACACAAGCCGTGTACGTGGAGACGTTTTGTAATAGCGGCAGTAGTTGACGTGCAGGAGAAGATTTACCATGGGCAGTGGGAACAGGGGGTTTGTTTTTTAAAGCGTCCACTAATGGATGACTTGGGGACGTGCAAACTTGAATTAATCTGATGTCACATCTAATTTAAGCGGGCGATGCGTTTTATGCACACAGCACTTGACATGTGTTGCGTTGCGGTGTTTTTCTTATTCTAGAACACTGTACTTGTTTAGAACTTTGTTGTCGTATATCCCAGGTTCGTTCGTTGGACTATACACTACACTATACACTACACACTACACTATACACTACACTATTCACTACACTATACACTACACTATAACCTACTATACTATTATACACTACTATACTACACTATACACTACACTACTATACACTACACTGCTTTACACTACACTATACACTACACTATACACTACACTATACACTACACTATACAC
>CM025636.2:5136289-5146855 GCA_014621495.2 Entosphenus tridentatus | reverse complement strand
CACCGTGGCAACGACGTTACCACAAACGCATCTGAATCGGGTGGGGGGGGCGGAGAGGTGGGGGTGGGGGGGTGGGGAGAGGTGGGGGTGGGGAGAGGTGGGGGTGGGGGGGAGGTGGGGAGAGGTGGGGTGGGGGGGTGGGGAGAGGTGGGGTGTGGGGAGAGGTGGGGGGTGGGGAGAGGTGTGGGTGGGGGGGGGAGGTGGGGAGAGGTGGGGTGGGGGGGGCTCCGTGCCAGCTGTGCCCGCAGTGGGAGAGCGAGCGATCAGTATCCCGCTCCACTGCTCACCCGGAGGGCTCTTCAATTCGTGGCATCTCCTCGCACGGCGCTGACTCTCTGCCCTCGATTGTACTCCCAAATTGTCGTGTCACGTGACAAAGATGTGTCCCCTTTGGGAACGTCGACAGAGCAGTGCCACGACCTTGTGTTGCGTCCGCTGGAAGCAGATAATGCTGAACTACTTCTGAGATCCCTTCAATTGATTTGTGCATTCTTGGCGCACTGTGCTCTCCTGCATACCTTGCTCCAGAAAGAGATATTAAGATATTAAGTAATAATATGCTGTTTAAGGATATGCGTGCATGTATATAAATATATACAGCCCCAAAATGAGTACCGGGTGTGGTGTGTCAACATGGAATCGAGTTTGATTCCCAAACTCAGCCAACATCCGTAGCGAATATTTGAACTAATTCTGAACCTCCCCGAGGTGGACTCAGCCTTAAATTAGTACCTTGTGCAGTGTGCAAATGTCAGCGCTGGGGGAGACAAAGTCGCGTTGGCCACTCCACTAACCCCCCCCCCCCCCCCATTGTGTGCAGTGTCGTGCCGGCCTTCGCAAGTGCTCGCTAACAGCACTTGGCCACCGAGCAGCCTGTAAAAAAAAGCAATAACGGGGGGGGGGGGGGGATCTTCGTCTTGATAGAATCGTAACGCTTTTGAGCATTCCCCCTAGAGAATGCAAACAAAAAACCCTTCGCAACGGACGCGTGACCGTTGTAATGAACACGTGACCATTGTGACGAACGCGTGACCCTCGTGATGAACACGTGACCGTTGTGACGAACGCGTGACCGTTGACACGTGACCATTGTGACGAACGCGCACAGCTGGACTGACGTACGCGTGCACACGGATCGTCCGGTGTACCGTGCACATTTATTCGGAAACAACGATGCGTGTATATGCGTCACGTGGTTTATTATCCCCCCCCCCCCCACCTCTTCCCCTCCTCTGTATATTTATAGCAAGGCCAGTTAATTTATTTTTCTCCAATATTTAAAAAGGTGCCGTCATTTCTGCAACATTCATATAAATGTCAATGTGATACACAATATAAAAAAAATATATAATTCCGGGGAGTGGATATTCGCCACACTCGGAGGGATATGTTTTAATCGGCGCGTCGGAAAGCTCGGATGTTTGTTAAATTGCAGACACCAGTGGGACAAAGTCATTAGGGCGGTTATGCGCTAACACAATGCTGCCTTGCTTGAAAGTAGCTCTTTGTAGCTCCTGAGTTTTTTGGATTTTCACTTCACGGCCCCAGCAGTGCGGTCGTCACAAACGTCCAGTTTCTTTTTTTTTTCCTGTGACAGCTCAACGGAATCAAAGAGAGAGAGAGAGCGAGAGAGTAAAAAAAATAATGCCCGAGACTTTAAATTTCAAGCTTGACGGTACACAAATGAGAGATGGCAACAAGCGCGAGATTTTTTTCTTCTTCTTCTGATTTAAAACTCAAGCCCACTGCCTGTGAGATAAAAACAGGTGACACCACGAAGAGGAATTTAAATAGTAATAATAACAAGTGCTGCTCTCACCGTGGAAGACTGAGCTAAGTTGACTGTCTGTTCTCGATTAGTTTAGACAGACCTGGCAGTTTTCGTACCCACACCCCTCCGAAGATGGGATTTCACAGAACGTTCCCCACTATAAGCCCAGTTGCCAGCCTGTAGCCAATGAGGTTACATGTCATAATTGAAGATGCCAGCATTGATGGCGTTAATGCTGGTCTAAGTTCTAAAGCCAGAACGCTTTTTTTTATTTTACTAAGTAAGGCCCACTGAACTACATTGTTCTTTTTCAGCAGTGACCTGGACACAAATGAGAGCGAAAACGAAGTGGCTCATCACGTGAAAATTTACAGCAGCCAAATACTCTAAACGCGTGATGTTGATTCTAAATTTGGATGGAAAAACCGGAGGACCCGGAGAAAAATCCACGCGACCACGGGGAGATATACAGCAGGCGTCAGGGTTGAGATCGAACCCACGACCTCCTGTATACCAGGCGAGGTAGTTAACATCCCGCTACCACGAGACCCTGGGGGATGGGGCAGGGGAGGGTTGATGGGATACATTAAGGGGCTATGACGTGTTTGCCTCTCGTGGCAGCAGAGGTTCGTGATTCGAGCCCGTCGGCAGCCCTGGTTAATACTGCGGTGTGTGTATTAACCATAGACACTGCGCACACCGTGTGCTTCACAGTGGACCTTATAGATCCCATGGACGCTGTTCGAAAAAAAGAATAGGCCCTGTGTGTTGTCGACGTCACCTTCAAAATTTGCCATTCTTTGAAAATTGTACTTTGCAAATTACTTCATTGGCTAAAACCACATCGTGACTGGCAGTCGATACTCACCTGTGCACCACGCCTCCTCCGTGGTGCACATGTACCAAAAATGCACCATCATCATTGTAACCCTTCGTGGCTCCGAAATCACGCGGACAGTCAAAGGGCAGCTTTGCCGTCACTCGCGTCTGACCACCAAGAGAGCGGAGCCAAGCGGGGATTCACGCGGCCGAGATTGCCCTCTGATGGAAGCAGCAGCTGTTGCGCAATGGATGCATATATAAGGACATGTGTTTACATTCATTGGGGGCATAGACACATTCAAACAAGTTTTTGCAAAGAAACATGGTAAATGCAAATCGCCACCGTCGTAGAACAGGGCCAAACAAAAATGAAGGAGTAATGTGCGAGACTATGTGCTTTTTTTGTTTGTTTTATAGCTTATTGCTGTGTGCAACACATCTGCTAATGAGCCATGCAAGTGTTGTAAGTTAATCTTTCAAGGCATTATTTATTGCAAAAGAAGCTACTCGCTGGATTCCAGGTCAGCATAACCTCATTTCCCACGATCTCCAGTTGAATGACTTCCGTGACACAGTGAATGCACCGCCTTGCGAGCCGGCGTCGACTGTGATTGTCCACATTCGTTTACATATTTAAATACACGCACAGGTCACCCCGACCATCTCGACAGGTCAATAAACCCCCCCACCCCCCACCAACACCCCCCCCCCCTCTTGACCCGACACAATTCAGTACCTGTGACAATATAAACGCAATTTATGAATATACTTTGCTTAATTGCTTTTTTTTTCTCATTTGCAATTAAAAATAAAATATAGTGTGCTCAACATCGCCGTACATGTCTAGTTGCTGAACGATTACAACTGTACAATGTAAGTAAAAAAACTAATAATTATAATTTGGCACGGGTATTCAACTTAAAAGACACGTGGTCCGTAACGGGGGGAGGGCAGGTTCATTATACGGCCGAGTGGCCAGTCGTGGGCGACTCCGGCCGGAAAGCTTTGTCGGTCATCGTCGGCCGGCCCCCGCGCGCGGGCGACGCGGCCCGGGTGCACGCCCCTCCGCCGAGCAATCTCAGTATCTCGGCCAGCTGAGTCTCCATGACCGACATCCGGTCGCCGAGCGAACGCACGTCCTCGCTGATGTCGTGGCGCACCTCCAGCATGCTGGCCTGCAGCGTCTGCTCGGGGATCGGGTAGAAGGCGTGCCGCGAGTCGGCCGTGCCGGCGATGGTCGGACTGCGCCCGACGCCGGCGCGGTCCAGCCGCTGGTCGCTCCACGTGATGCCGCTGTCGCACGAGTCCATCTTCTTGAGCTGCGACTTGTCGGGCGTGAGCGCTCCGCAGGGGGTCTGCGCGCAGGCGTCGGGCGATTGCCCCTTGTCGGGCGACCGAACCCGCACCGCCTCCGCGAGCATCTCGATGGATTCGGCGGGAGACGTCCGGTTCCAGGCGCCGATGCCGCCGATGCCGCCCCCGCCGCCCCCGCCGCCCGCGCCGCCGCCGCAGGGGATCTGCTCCGTGCTGGACAGCGCCCCCTTTAACCGGCCCCATCCACGACCCCCGACCTTTCCCGTCGTTTCGACGAGCGGTCGGCTCACCGCGACAGCCGCCACCGCCACCGGCGCGGGGGACCTGAGTTCCTCCGCCCCGGAGCGGAGCAGCGAGAGCGTGCTCGGCTTCGCCGGCGTGACCGGCGGCAGCTGGTTTCCCGGAAGCGGCGTGGGCGACGTCTCGGTGATGGTCACGACGCTGGACCTCAGCGCGCCGTTGAGGAAGGGCGATCGCGACGGCTCGGCGAGCCGCTCGACGTCGGCGCGGAGCTGCTGCTTCTCGGCCGTCAGCTTCGCCTCCTTCTGCTGCTTGAACCTCTGGAAGAGTTTCCGCACCGGGTGGTCGGCCGGGAGGTCGAAGCGCGCGTCGTTCTTGCACTTCTGCCGCTCCTCTTCCTCCCGCTTGACGTCGGCGATTTTCCTGAAGATCATCTGCGGAGCGGGGGAAGCGCGGTGAGTTTTTGCCCAAAGCGGGACCGGTCGCGACGACGGATAGAAAGCGGCTGCGTACGTTTTTGGCCTTATCACTCGACGGCGGCGCCCTACAGATCGATGGTTCCCAGTGGAATTTGTTTCAACACTGCAGGCCAAGAGCAGTCTCTGCTTAAATAAGTCCCGTCATTACGGTGGAGCCTGGTAAGAGATAAGCTGGCTGACATCCTTTACGTAATGGGCAACGGCTATCGGCAAACACAACAATTTAACCTGCCACGGCTAACATCGGTGGTCAGTCATCTCCAAACCACCTTCATCAACCTGCATGGTGAAGTATGGTCAAACAACTCCTCCGCATCACCAAAGGCCATGGGGCAAGGCCCCTCAGCCGGCAGTGGATTGATGAAGGGCTGCAGGTCCTGACTAGAATTTTTATTTTTGCTGATGGCAAAGTCCCAAAAGCCACACACATTTTCCCCAAGATTGTGAGACGGCAAACTTCTTTTTTTTTATTTCCCCCCCTTTAAGGAGAAGAACCGATAAGCATTTAGAGGGGGTAGGTGGATGGGGTAAATTATAAGTGCCTTAAAAAATAATCCACACTGCTAAAATCTAAAGAGACCCCTCTGCCTTTGTAACGCTTGCTGGACATCGCTGGGAAGGATGGTGGTGGTGGGGGGGGGGACCAAGCGAACAGAACAGGCTTTAAAAAAGACACAAAGTGTGGGCCGGTAGCCGATTAGAAAGCCTCAGTGAGGAGACACAGATAACGCAAAAACACTCTTTACAGGATTAGTCGGCCTTATCTGAAAGGTGGCAAGAATCCACGCATAACTTTCGGGTTTCCTTATTTATTTATATCCTGTGTGGATATGATGGGGGAGTTTTTGTGTGCCGGTTTCAATGCAGAACACCGGCGGTGGAGCACGAGCGTGGCGTTGTTTTTTCTCCGCGTCGCGCTGCGCCATTAGAATGTTAATTTCGCATAATAATGAAGCGATTATCAAATGCCGCTTGTACTTGAAATTCTTTATTGCACGCTCATTTAACGACATATCACGGGGTAAAAAAAAAAGCGGCACCCTAATTTACAGTAATTGAACGTCAAAACATTGCTGTAATGGAAATAAGGGCCATCAATAATGATAACGGTTTAATTTCCCCGTGTCCCTCTGGTTCGCAGTCGCACCGAGGGACGAGCGACGGGGCCTTCCCGCTTGGCCCGCTGCTTGCCGGTGGCCGGCGACGCCACCTGCCCAGAATGCTCGAGCATTCTCGTCGGGCTAATCCGCGCGGACCAAATGAGTCCAATTCTGGCGAAAGGAATTAAACGGCGAGCGCACCGCTTGGATTCAGCCCGGACACGCAAGGCTGGTCAGAGTCACTCCCAAGATTTGATCGATTGCTCTGTCTCTGTCACTCACCCCGGCCGGCGGCCGCGAGCGCGAGCGGCGGCGGCGCCTACCTGACTCCGAGGTTGGCAGCAGCGGCAAACGAGATCATTTAGCTCTCCGATCGTGTTTGCGGGTCGTTTTACCGCGTGGCGCTGCGTTTGTCATTCGTCGCGCGGACGCCTGACGTTTCGCGCCGCGCGCCGGGGAACTTCCCCGGGAACCGAGTGCCCGGCACGTCGAGGGGAGCTGTCGGGCGTCGCGACGAACGACAAATGCGCCGCAAGGAGGCTACGCAGCGGCGGAATCCTGCGCCAGAGGGAGATCTTTGGCCGTCTGTGGGGCGTCACGGTGGCGAGATGTTAACCACCTCGCCTGGTATGCAGAAGGTCGTGGCGTTTGATCCCAACCCACACGCCTGCTGTATATTTGGAGTTTGCATGTCTCTTGCTCTCTCTCTCTCTCCGCGTGGTCGCGTGGATTCTTCTCCGGTTCCTCCGGTTTTTTCCCTCCACATTTAGAATCAACATCGTCCGTGGGCCGTCAGCCGTGCGCATAAAGGGGCACTTCCCATGACGTAGCTCGTCGAGAGCTACTGGAGCCCCCCCTGTGGTGGCTCCAGCCCAGTGGGGTCCCTAAGCAGGAATCGTTTTAGGGGAACACCCCTCCACCATTACCCTCTCCCTTTCAATTTAGAAATGGCGACAGTAAGCGTGTAGGCGATAGAGATATGATGATTGTACATAAGAGATGTGGTGAAATTAGCGAGTAGATGGAAGGGTGAAAGGTACTGTGAATGTACCAATATAGTGAGATGGAAGAGATGTGGACAAAAGACAGAGAGAGGAGTGAACACTGACAGCGCAGACGTGCATTGAGATGAGAGGGATGTAAGATGGAGATCTAGCGATATCAGGAGATGTACTTTGCAGATATTCGGTGCAAGTTTATGGGGGGGGGGTGGTTTTCTCCAAAATGTCGGGGGCCCATGAGCTACTTGGGGCCCGAAGGCTTTGCTTAGTGCACTTCGGCCCAGCGCCGCCACTGCTGGAGCCAATGTCCTCTGTAATATTTGAACCTCACTTCACTGAGCGGAGAAACAAATTGCCACGAACGCTACCAAGCCACACGACGTGATGCAATTCGAATTTAAACATGGCAAGCAACGCATTAAATGTATTACAGTCTGCAAAGTAGCGGAGTTTCAATCGATCGTAGCTATGCTTAGATAAATTAGGAAGTGTTAAAAAAATTACTTTGCAAATAGCGTTGTAAATAGTGTGTCCATAAAGGTATTATCGATTACCAATAAATTAAAATATGGCACCTCTCACAAAACCGAATACCCTCAACAGATCGCTCTAGTGGAGGGCACTTCCACCAGCAATGGTGTGAGCAAGCAATTGCAGGGCTGCACCTTGACCGCGTTGTATAATCAGACAACAGTTTTACGGGTAAAACAGCGCTTGTGAAATAATGGAGGCTCAAAAATAACACCTGTGCGTGTGTCGGTCATCCACAAGTGGATCAACAATCAGCTGCGAATTGTTATTTTAATCACGAAAGAGCAGGGGGACGTTGATGGCACGTCACCAACGGAGTTGCACGTGGCCTCTAGAATCAGAATCACAATCTGTATTTGTACTGAAGGAATCCGATGAGCTATAAAGCTATTTTTCACAGATGTCCAGTACGGGCGGGTCAGAACGTTACGACAACAAACAGTACAGAAAACACGATAGAAGTGCAAAGTATAGGAAAGGTAAACAAATCACTTACAAATATACAAGTTAAAAATTTTGTTTTATCTTACCAGGTAAAGCTCACTGAGCGTTCAGCTTATTTTCAGAAAGGACCTGGCCAGAAATAATAGCTGAACAAAGTGGCATTTATCTTCTTGGTTCTTTCGGTAAAGTCACGTAGAAGGAAAATAATAAAAATAAAACAATAAAATAATAGTGAGAATTATTTTATTATGTTTTATTTTTATTATTTTATTACTTTCCTTCTACGTGACTTTACCGAAAGAACCAAGAAGATGAATCCCTGCAGTTACGAAAGCTTTAAATCGAAAAGTGGCATTTCAAGTGGGAAATTTAGAGCAGCAAAATAATCTAGATGCATGTTTTTAAATGTGGAGGGAAAACCCGGAGGATACGGAGAAAAAACCCACGCGTCCACGGGGAGAATGAGAGAGAGAGAGAGACGCAAACTCCAAATATACAGCAGCAGGCGTCCGGGTCTGCATCGAACCCCCGACCTCCTGCATACCAAGCGAGAAAGATCACATCACACCACCGTGGCGCCCCTTAAATAAATAAGCAACGCGTAATAAAGTGCACGTGAGTTCTAACCGCGTGAACGAACGCGTCACTTCTCGTCGAGTCGCTGCAGCCCTTTGCTGACGTGTACCGGGAGTGGGGGTGGTGGTGGGTGGTGGTGGGTGGTGGTGGTGGGTGGTGGTGGTGGTGGGTGGTGGTGGTGGTGGGTGGTGGTGGTGGTGGTGGGTGGTGGTGGTGGTGGGTGGTGGTGGTGGTGGGTGGTGGTCGTGGGTGGTGGTGGTGGTGGGTGGTGGTGGTGGGTGGTGGTGGGTGGTGGTGGTGGAAACCAGACGAGATGCCCTTCGACTCCGCGGCCCGCGGCTTATCACAGGGAGCAGAGGAGGCACAGGCCCCTTCAACGCTGGGACTGACGCCGTGGCGTGGCGCAATAAAACTCCGCTCCGCCCTCGCAATGATGGGAAATGCCCCGGTGGAGCTTGCTCGCTCGCTCGCTCACTCGCTCGCTCGCTCTCTCTCGTGCGGCTTATCGCCGATGGGGAACAGCTCGAGATTTGGTCTTCGTTTCGTTGGAACGAACGACGCCGAAAGTCTTCGATTGTCGTCGCGTCTTTCGCTTATCCCGGAGATTAAACGTGAAAACAACGAGACGTGCGAAACGACGTTGCCTCTTCTTCCGAGGGCGAGGTGGCTCTTCAAATCCGAGTGTACGGTCCAACATCTGGCCTTTGGGGGGACCCACACAGAACCCTAAATGTCGCCAATCTCATCATATATCGGATGCTAAGCAGGGGTGAGACTGGTTAGTACTCGGATGAGTGACCACCAGGTATTGTAGGCATGGGGCTGCGAGATGGCCGGAAGATTGCTTTGCATGCGTGCTGAGTTTTTTCCCCCGGGGCTCTCCGATTTCCTCCCACATTAATCAAAACACTCATTTGTTGAATTCGCCAAGCATCCCATTGGGGGGGGCAATGGTATTGGGAATTTGCGTGACTGAGTTCTTTTAGCAATTGGTTGAGTCGATTTTTTTTCGTAACTTGTCATGAAATCGAGTGAATTGGCCTCAGACCGGACAGACAGACAGAAATGGTACGTCCTGGCCACGGTAATAAGTAGCCCAAAGGCTCTCTGAGCAGGCTTTCGACACATACACCTGGGGTATAAACAATAACTGGCGTGCGTCATGCAATATACATAGGAGTCCCTTTGTTTGATGGGTGTCATTCATTGCCTCGCGTCTGTGACAGGGTGACCTAACGACGTACACACACACACGCACCCCGCCAGCAGCCAAGTTGTGGAGCAGCTCAGATGGTGGCAACACTGGGGTCTGACAAAAGACACGCAAGCCAAAATTTCAGCCGATCACTTCCGCGGTTTTCCAACACACGCTGTTAGAAGGCTGTAACACAGCACAAAGCGTGGTGCTGGTTGTCCCCCCTCCACACCCCCCCCCCCCCAAGTCGGAGCTCCTGGTTAATGCGAAGCCGCAGAATAATACAACAGTCCGCGTTTTATCCATTTATTAGCCAAGAGTAAATGCAGTGTCAGTGACCCCGCGTTTTGGAAAATGCCAAACCCCATTCGTCGCACCGTGGCTCATTTCTTATCGAATTTTCATTCGCAGCAACGGCAACAAAAAAACAACACTGGCAGTTATGGACAGGTGGATTTATAGACAATTTTTGTCCGTGCCGTTGTCGGGCGATTTGTCTCTGGCTTCAGCCGCGTGCGTTTTGCATTCAAGGCTTCGTGCCGTTAAAGTTACACTTTTCTCACCAACAAAAGAACCGAGGGTTAACCCATTCAATTTGCTGCACCGAATGACGGTCGTTATTAATGTTGGTACTGCAAAAGCTTTTTCCCTCTTTAAATGGAGCACGTACATATATCACGTTGATGAAAATCCAACCAAAGAGACTCTGAGTCACTTGTGTGCAATGCCATTATTTATTTATAAACGTTACCCTTTTAACTATAACTCTGCGTCAAAGGTTACCACTCAAAATGGTCGTTTCAGTAAATTGCAGAATCTGGTAATGTACCGCCCCACACCAATGTCGTCTTGCCTTGGCTAATATTTACCGATAGACGATTTATGCAAACTAACGCGACCAGCGAGGCAGCATTCCCACCCACCCAACTCTGGACTCTACCGAGCTAACGCGCGGGACACAACCTTCCCCGCCGCACACACGCACGCACGCACACACGCGCGCACACACGCGCACACACGCACGCACACACGCACACATACACGCACACACACGCACGGGACACAACCTTCCCCGCCGCACACACGCACGCAC
>CM025636.2:5111441-5136279 GCA_014621495.2 Entosphenus tridentatus | reverse complement strand
CACACACGCACGGGACACAACCTTCCCCGCCGCACACACGCACGCACACACGCACGCACGCACACACGCGCACACACTCGCACACACACACGCACACACACGCACGCACACATGCACGCACACACATGCACACACACACCCACGCACACACACCCACGCACACACACACCCACGCACACACGCACGCACACGCACGCACGCACACACACGCACACACGCACGCACGCACATGCACGCATACACGCACAAACACACGCACGCATACACATGCACACACACACACACGCACGCACGCACACACACGCATACACGCACGCGGTGTCCAAATACAACCATTTACTGCCAATCCCTGCGCCGCGAACCAAGCGACCCGAGTTCGATTCATGACCACGTCTAAAGTCAACATCTGCACGGGTCATAACCCCCGCTCGCACCTTATTCGCCTACCCGCGCTGACCAGCGTGGCGAGGTATGGTCAAACAACCGAACGACAAAGTGTGCGGGGAGGCCTTCATCCTGCGGTGGATTTAAATGACTATATTCGTGTTATTCTTTGCCGCCAGACAGTATAAAGGCACGGCGTGCACCGCAGTCTTTTTTCTGCCCTTGATCCCTTCTCCCAGTTGGCCGTGTCGATGTCACATTTGGAGAGAATATTTCTTTTTTTCCAGCCAGCCCCTTTTGAACCTCGTGTGCCGGCTGCCGCACGTGACCGTCCCTTTTCTCGGAGTTGCGAGCCCTCTCTCTCTCTGTCAGCAAAGCAACGCCATCGCGGGCTGGTCCGGAGTCTTCCAACGCGGTACAAATGACCGACGGGCCCACGCGTCATCCCACACCAGGCAAAGCCCTCACTGCACGTGATGGGGGGGAGGTGGGTGCACGAGACTGGGAGGGGGCTGCGGCAAGTGTTTGTTTCTGTTTCGTTCAGCACTCGCGTCCGGCAAAGCTGTGCTACCGCGCGATGCATCTGCTGCTGCTGCTGCTGATGCCGCCACTGTGACTACCGTTGCAACGTCTGTCTCGTGCGGTTCATGAAACTGCGCCTGTCAAATGGAAGCTGCAACACCGCCGTGAACTGAGCCGCTGTGAGCGCTGCTGCTGCTGCTAAAGAAACATCGACAAACGCAAGACGATTCCGAAAATCCCACCCGCAGACTTCTCGACGGCACTCCTCGGCAATATATTTTTATCTTTCCTCCGGGATCCAAATCCAATCCTTGGATCAATTTTAAAAAATCGCACTTACCACCCAAAAGGTCATTTGACTCACGTCTTCCTTCCTCTACCATTTTTATCTCACTCGTATATTTCCCGCACCTCTCATTGGCACGGTTGGCTAGGGACACGCATACACTCTGCTCCCCTACATGCACCCTCCCTATATTCCAGCAACCAAGGCCTTTTGTTGAAGCACCCAGTTCTAAATTTGCTCAGTATGATGTAACTCATTTTCCTCTGCTGCCACCTTGTCTGAAACTCCATTTACCCAGAAACCCGTGCTGTCGACTCCCTGCCACTGTTCAAAATCCAGGCTCGAGACCATCCTCTCCTCCTCTGCCTTTGACCGGCTTGTCTCAATCTCTGTAATACATAATACATATGCCTCCTTTCCCCAGGTTCCCTTCATCCCACTGTTTCTCCACAGCATCTTGAGGTGCGGTGGGACATGTAGACGTGAGCGTTTCTGCTGTGCCACTGCAGCGTACCACTTAAGCCCTTTCTCCATTCTGAGACACCTGCAAGGTGCAGGGTGGGTGTCCCGTTCACCGCTTAATCTTGCATCGCGCAAGAGGATCAGTGATAATTATATTTAGAGAGGCGTAGCGCCGTTATAATTTAAAGACATTGCGATCACCGCAGAGAACTGTAGCGACACGACCGCACTCTACGATAGCTGCTGCCAAACTGTCACACGCCCTCCCGCACGGACTTATGGGAGCCTTGGTACCAACAAAGTTATTTCATCTTAGTTCTTCTCGTTCCGTTTCGATGACATACATATATGGACACGTACATCATTGAAACGAAATTGGAAGAAAAAAGGATGACGTACATGTACGTACAAGTACGTCATTGGAATGGTAACGTGTTAATTACGTGCAAAGCAGTGCTGCTGATTCGGAGAACTATCCTATACGAATCGAGCAGGAGTTTAACGGCACGAAGTAAGGTGTAAGTGTTAGTGGTTGTGCTGGACAGCCCTCGGATTATGTCTTTGGGTTTGCGCCTCCGCACGGTGTCCGACGTTTCGCTCCACGTGCTAGAAGCTTCTTGAGAAACCGGATTCTGAATTCAATTGAGTTCATCAGAGATCAACAGCAGATAATGTTGTAAATCAGGGTGCGTGTGATTGGATAAAAAGATCCCGCAAGATGTTGAATGTCCACGTCGGGTTTTTTTGACTGTCCTACCGATCCGACCCCACCAATCCAGCCCCTTAGCTATAACTCTAAGTGACAAGCCAAAGAATACACCACAAATTGCCTGCGTTTTTGGTAGATTTCCCATTTGAATTCACGGCCTTTAATGAATTCCTTGCTGTCCTGAGCAAACGCCCACGTTGCACAAATTCCCAGCATTCATTTTCACCGCAGCAGAGGTTTGCATTTGCTTTGAATTAAAAATGGAAATTAGGAAATTACTTCAAAATGAGAATATGGGCTTTAGTCAACGTGTGATCGTAATTGATGATTTTTTTAAATTATCAGTCACAACTTCCAGACTGAGTCATGCATATCACGGTCTGCATTTTAAACGTCTTAAAAAAAAACTGCCCACTGCCTAGTCCCAGTTGTTGCTCAAGCGGTTTCGACAATGCATGGCATTGATTGTATCATCTCTCAACGTAATTTTCTAAACTGCCGCGGCTAACCGCCTTTGGCCCCAGACGTCTTGTCGGCGGGCCGCCAGTGTCCGTTGCCCGATTTTGTCTCGCCTGTTTCGCAAAACGGCCACGGCGGTATTGCCAAAACGTACAACCTTGGAACCGGGCCCGAAATATGACGATCCTGCATAGCCGGGATTGCCAACCCATCCTTTAATAACTACGCAACCCTCGTGGGAAAAAGAAAAAAAGTGCCCAAACGTGCCCCGAACGTACCCCGCCAGCGCCAACGGAAAAAATACCAACATCGACCACCATCCAGCTGCCCGGTGTTGAGAGTCACCTCCGGCCGGAGTCATCCTGTCTCGTTCCCCACGGCCCACGACCGCCGCCGCTGCTGCTGCTGCCGCTGCACGGCGCAGGCCCTGATGCCCCACGTGCTCACGCAGCCTCCTGCAGGACATGCTCCTTGCCCTCATTACCTGCCGCTGCCGCTGCTGCCGCCGCTGCCGTGGGAATCACCCTCCCAGGCGTCTCTCGGATCGCGTAATTGGAATGCTGCTGCTGTTGCTGCTGCTGCTCTGCCACTGGGGAGACAAAGGCGGCCGGGCGTGGCGCACGCCACCCACCCCTCGTGTGCTGCGGGGGCATTCATTGGGTGCTTCTCGCTCACAGCACTTGCCCCACCAGTCTGTTAAGGCTATGCGGGCACCTTTGCCTTTGTGCTGTTCTCCGAAATCGGGGAGCGTGCTCGCGTCTAAGTCAATATATTAGAGACCCGAATAATGCCGCAGCTGAATAAACAGGGTGACCTATTTATAGACACCACGCCCGACTCCTAATGAGCCTCTTCGGTTCTTCTCAACATTGCGAAATTGATGTCGCCCTATCTAGACAGAGGAGCGAGTGAAAAACAATGAATAATCCGCGTCCCCCTTCCTTGATTCGCTCCTGATCTGCCCCCCTCCCATCGCCCCAACAGTGTGATCTCTGTGACGTTCCAAAGGCTTTGAAATAAAATGCTGCTCCTCTTTGTAAACGTCTCATTGTTTCAGTGGGGTGTCTGTAAACTGATCGCCCTGTTCCTCGTTGCCATCATTAGCGGAACACGGTCCCTGTTGTGATGAAATCCGTGATGAGATCACGTTGTGAGCAATTGCCCTTCGTCAGAGGCGCACTGACCCTTGTTTTATTGTTCTAAAATAGGGTCATTGGCTGAGATGTCATGTTCCATACATTTCGGTTAAAAGGCAGCATTTGCGATAAACGAGAGTGGAACAAAGATATTTGCAGCGTGTTGCGTAATTGTCAACGCAGAGACATTTTTTTTTATTTTCTGTAATACAACCAGAATATCACCGTACTGTATTTTTATGGGGTGGAGTGGTGGTGCAACGGTTAGCGGATTGCATAGTGAACCCAGCTACTTGTGTTCGATTGCTGTCCACTGCTCACACCAGGACCCTCATGAAAAATATTATTCGGACTGAGCGTGGCTTTCGTGGGTTAATAGGTAACCTACATTTTTTATATATCTCAGCTGAAACCTCCCATAAATCACGTGACTTCTCTGTTGCCAACCCACTCTGAATCCCTCCCCTGTCCCCGCCCCCTGTGAAAACAGACACCGCTGCGTGTCGCGTTGAGGTCTTTATGCGGCCTCTTCCTCTCTACCCTCGTCTCGCCTGAGCCTTTGGTCCTGTTTCTCCATCCCCCCCCACCCCTCATTTCTCATTCTTTTATTTTCTCCCTTCTCTTTCCCGTTCCTTGTTCTCTCCCATGCATTAAATCCGCGACTCCCCTTCCCGCGGCGTCGGCGACGTGTGTAACAACAGTTGCTCGTTGCTCCTAACCGCTGTCATTACGCGATCATTAACCGTCTTTCTCACATCACGTTCACCGAACTGTGAATAACGTAATGGGCCGTGTTTGTGGCTTGCGGCCTCAGGGGGGGTGGGGGGGGAGCATTAAGAGGGCTTCCCACCGCCCACCCGCCCGCCCGCCCGCCCCGCAAGCCTCCCCGACGCTTTGTCTACGGCTGCTGACGGTGCAACCGCAACTTGTCGTGCGTGACCCCCCCCCCCCCAACGTTCTCGCGTGCTCTTCACGCCCGGTGTTTATTTGTGGGCGAAAGGATTAATCTCATTGTGCTTGACCCACCGCATCGCCCCCCCACTTCCCCCACCGTGCGCCACCACCTCCAACCGCCTTGCCAGGATTATTTGTGCAACCCGCGAACTTTTCGCCGACGCGCTCCAACGTCGTGGTGGCGGGGAGCGATTTCCCGTCGGCTGTACGCGCCCTGGCGCTCCGTCAAGACAAGAGCGGCCCCTTTTCAGCGGTTCCGCTGCTGGATGGAATGGAAGGTGGCAAGCGGCCTTCACGCGGCCCACTCGGTCAATGCCATCATCGGCACCCCGGTGACCCAACATCGATCAACGATCTTCCCGGTCTCCGGAGCGACAAGTTCAACTGCTGGATGGATGAGGTTTCCCCGGGCTGTAAAGGCAGGTGATGGGGGTAGGGCAGGGGGAGTTTGACCATACTTCACCGCCACGTGAAGAGGCGATAGAATCCGTTACGAATGTTGAACTATAATTGCTCGATTTTCGAATCGAATCGCGAAACCGAAATAAGAACAATTCACTGAGTCGCAAGAGGGATGATTAATTACAGGCCTTGTGCATATGTACATGTGCATCCCATTAATGTCGATCCATTACTGTATGAAATTATATTATTTGGTGATGCTGCCTTAGTAGTTATGCACAAGCACAATCATAGGCCATTGCCAAAAACGTCGCCTATTTTATATATATATTTTACAGGTAGGAACAATGTTCCACACTGCCCACCAGGGATTATTTATCTGTCTGTCTGACTGTCTATCGTGCGTAAATATATATAATATAAACAGCTCTTTGATTGGTGGAGACCTACTGCCGGGTACGGAGAGGGGAGGGGCCTAAGGAAGGGGGGAGTCAGGAGAGGGGCCTGAGGGGGGTGGGGGATCAGAGGAGGGGCCTAAGGGAGGGGGGGCCAGGGCCCCGCCCCTATCAGAACCCGGGTGGTCAGGGGAGGGGCCTAAGGGGGGAGGGGCCTAAGGGAGGGGGGGGTAAGGGGAGGTGCCTAAGCAAGGGGGAGGGGCCGATAGTTAAGGGGGCTGGCTACCTGGCTGGCTGCCTGGCTACCTCAAGTCAAGTTATCTTTTATACAGGTAGGAACAACAGGTTCCACACTCCCCACCAGGGATTATTTGTCTGTCTGTCGTGCACGAATGCGCTGTCCAACCAAGTTCCTACCTGCCCACTCCGAAGGAACGTGTTGAAGGCGACAGTGTTATTAACGAATGTGCTGAGCATTAGTTTGTTTTTGTTCACTGCTGGATGCGGGCCTCTCCATGCCACGGAGGCAGCTATGATTGTTGTTCGACCATACTTCACCGCGCTGCTCAGTGTGGATTCGTGAGGAGGTTGCTCAGGACCGGGTTCAGATGTCACTCGCCAACTCATGGTCTGGCCTGGCCAGGAATCGACCACAGCCTGCCAGTTTCAAAAGTGCAATTTGCTGTGCTAGCAACTGGGTGTTTTTATTTGATCATACCTCACCACGCTGTTAAGTGCTGATTGGTAAAGGCGGGGGAAGGGAATGCAGAATACTAATGGTTTTGCTGCACTGCCCACGACTGCCCAATTCTGCCCTGCACTGCATGCTACTGCCCACTTTTGTCCTGTACTGCTCACTTCTGCCCTGCCCTGCCCATGGCTGCCCACTTTTGCCCTGCATGGTGCAGTGTACCTGCATTGTACACAAAACAGGGAGCGGGCCCATTCCAAGCGGACTTGGCTTCCTGCCTACTCAGAATTAGAATCTTGATTTACACCTGGAGAAATCCGATGAGCTATGAAGCTCGTTTTCACCGATGTCCGGTAGGGACTGGCCAGAAGGTCACAACAACCTATTAACGGGTTTGCGAGCGCATTAGTGCACCTCAAGATGAAGAACGGCGCCTGTGGCATTGGCGTTCATCAGCATCATGCAAATCGACCATGCCCAGGAGAACAATTTATGTTTCGCCATCTTTTTTGTTGCTTTTTATTTAAATTTGCATTCCTTTTTTGAGTCAGCAGAGCATAGATCAGTGCTTAATGAACGGAGAGAGTCCGAGCAACGTGGCAAGGGCACGAAGGGTGTACGGCACCTCAGCCAAGGTTGTGACAGTTTTTTTGAGGTCGTATTCAAAAGAAATGTGAAAAAAAAAAATCGTCCATATTATATTATTTATTTCAGGAAAATACTGCTTTAAAAAGTATTTTGGCCGTTTCCATTAATTAAGTGTTTGGCATGTAACAAAACAAGCTAGATAGAGTAGCTGGAGAAAACTAATGAATATGAGGTTATAATCCACTCAAAGCCCTGCACATATTGATTCAAGAATCCTCTCCTGTAATGTCCTCTGGCCACCTCACGACCTATCATTAATTAATCATAAATTTACTAGAAAATATATAATTTGCAGGCCTTGCTTATTCAATCCTGTGCCGGACGAAAGATTCAGCATACCATGTCGGTCATGGGGTTGGTTGTTTGACCATACTTCATCGTATCGGTCAATGCTGGTTGGTAAAAAAAAAAGGTGAATGGGGAGAGGGATTGTTAGGGCCAGTTCAGATATCACTTTCCACCTACTCCAGTCGTGGTCTGAAATCGAACTCAGGTCGCTGGGTTGATAGAGCAGTGCACTCCCCAGTTACATCAATCATCATCAGCCTTCTTGGTCAATTCACTGCTGGATGAATTCCACCCCAAGCCGCTGCACATTACCCGATTCAAGCACTCAATTTCCTGTAGGACGAGCGTCATTCTTTGGCTGCCACCCATACTTGATATATTTACGATAGGTTGTATAACATCATTACCTATTGTAGGTCACGAGTCTATAAACATATTTATATATACGCTGGGATGGCTGCATTCCCAAACGCCCGTCTTTAGGTTTTTTAGGCCGACGGGCACGGCTAAGCCGTTCGCGAGTAAACGACAGTAAAAGATTAAGACCGTCGTTTGCGGACAAAATTAAAACTCCCACTCAATCGACCGCTTTCCACCCGCGAGGGGCCTCGTGTTGGCAATGGTGGGGGGGCAGGGGGGCTTGTGATGCCCCCTTTAACGAGCGAGACCCTCATCGGCGTAATCGCCCTCCGCGCGTCTCGCTCGAACGTTCCAGCACCGGGAGACACAAAAAAGACATCCGACATCGGCGCGCCCAACGCTGAAGCAGCTGGCGACCGACGCCGCGGGTCGGCAACCATTCGTAGGAGAAGGAGTATAAGAGACAATTTTTTTTTGTGGTGTCTTTGATCACAATAGTTCGTAGAGCCGTACACAAACACGCAGCGGGTATACAGCAGACGACAAACACATTCTGACTTCAATAAACACAATTGGTGATGGAATAAACCGCGGTCAAGTTTTTTGTTTGTTTACATTTTGTTGTCACCAAGACATTCCAAGGTTATCCATTTCCCTGCCATATTTCTTCAATTATGTTTACGTAAAATTATGTTAAAGATTTACGGGTTTTTTAACCGGCTACCCGCAGGAGGAGAGCTAAAGAGCCGCTAGAAGGAAGCCAAACTAAAAAAAAAATTAAGAAACTATTTTTGTTTATTTTACTAGGTAAGGCCCATTGACCTGCCCACAAATGATTGCTCAACGAAGTGGCTTATCACGTGGAACTTTATAGCAGCCAAATACTCTAAATGCGTGATGTTGATTTTTTTTTTACGTGGAGGGAAAAACCGGAGGACCCGGAGAAAACCCCACGCGACCACGGGGAGAGAGAGAGACACGCAAACTCAAGTTTAACACGTCGGCTTTCGCGACCAATATTGTGCGTAAATCGCATGTACGCGATCTAACCCAAACACCTCTCATATAGATGCAAACTCCAAATATACAGGCGTCAGGGTAAGGATTTGGATCGAACCGACGACCTCCTGTATACCGGGTGAGGTAGTTAACGTCTCAGCACCGTGGCGTCAGAGAGCCAAAGAGCCGCATGCGGCTCCAGAGCCGGAGGCTGCTGACCTCTGACCTGAGACTTTGCCTCACCGCCAGTCGGCCAAAGGCACGGGCCGACCCCCGACGCCTTAGTTGGCAGAAGCAGCGCTCACGTGCGGAATTACGGTAAACCGAAATCTCCGAACGCAATCGCAACAACGCACAAATCATTTATGTCGACCTTTTACCAGTGGCTGACGCGCATAATTGCATTTGCATGATAATGCGCACTCCGCCTGCGAAGGTAGGGGCTGGATTATGTTTTGCCCTCTTTATTGTTTCACGTCTGTCAAGGCTAAATTAAGCTTCGCATCGATAGAGCACGCGTCGATGCTTGTACGTACACATCGTCCGCCTGTTGTCTGCGACACGTAAAGCGAAGGTGAATGCACTGATCATGGCGAGCGACGAATATTAAGCGTTTGCTGTGCGCCTTCCAAATGTGTGTTGTGCTCGTGTGTTGTTGTCCCTACTTTCTCTTGCGACGTATCACGTATATGTCTCGAGTCAAAGTCGGTTAAACGTACGATCCGTCACGAAAAAATAGATTAAGATACCTGCAAGCGACACCACAAGCCGAAGTCAACATTTATCACCAGCTGTCTCTCCGTGCCGCTCCTGCGGGCACGTTAATGTACGGGTCTCCCCCCCCCCCCCGCTGTGCGATGATCGCAATGCATTTGTGATCGCGGAATAAATAAAAAAAGAACGCTTCATGGCTTAACCCAGAATTAGAAATCGTTGAACTTTGTATGAAAAAATCTAAATAAAAAATAGCTGTGGTGGGTGGCGGCGGCGGGGGGTGGTGGGAGTCTCCGCTCCTGGTGACGTCGCTTGCGAGCCACGACACGAGGGACCCGTCTCAATTCCGGGGATAAAAACGCACGGCGGAGTTTAAGTCGACGCCGCGAACGCAAAAGCGGCGCTCACCGGGGACGCGGATCGGTGTTGCCGTGTTGGCCTGCAAGGTCGTCCCGGGGATCTAAGCCACGACCAGCACCGCCGCTGCCAGGCGAGCGAGGCAGGCTCTGTCCCGGGAGGAAGCAGTGTTTGTGTAGCCGAGTACGTGTGACTGCGTACACACGTGGCGTCTGTGTGTGACTGTCTTTGTGTGTGTGGTGTGTGTCTGTTTCAAGCAAGGCTGTCCATCGTGGGGGGTGCTGGGTCCGGGGCAAATCCCACTACTTGCTCCCCCCCCCCCCCCCCTTGGTAGGCCCCCGGGGCCTGGGAGCCCCCCCCCCCCCCCCAATGCGAGGGGCCCGGGGCAGTCGCCCCAATTCGCCGTGCCCTAGGAACTGCTCTGGCTGTATGTACGGGGGAGCGGTAGTGCAATGGTTAGCACACCGTGCGACGAACCCTGGCGAACCGAGTTAGGTTCCCACCAGTGACACTTATCTGGACCTTCCCTACATCGACTCAGCCTTAAATGAGTAACCCGGTGGGGTGCGTGAAACACCAGCACTGGGGAGACAAAGGCGGTCGGGCGTGGTGCTGTGGCCAACAACCACCCCCCGTCGCGTGCCACAGTTACGGCCTTCACCAGCGCTACTCGCTAACAGCACTTGCCCCAACGGCCTGTTTAAATTCTAGATTTGAAGCTTTCGTGACTGCAAGGATTAATATTCTTAGGTTTTTTCGGTAAAGTCACGTCGGTGAAAATTTTAAATTAATAAAAGTAAAATATAAATAAAATATAAATCACGACGTTTCGGAGGCAACACAAGCTTCCGTCTTCAGGTGGAACCGTCACAGAACAATTGCTGTATCAAGTCAGAGAAATTCCAAGAAAACAGTCCTTTTATAAATACTGGTTGAGGGTGGGAGGAGCCAAGGTAGGCCCTGACTATTATTTTTGTGAGGTTCGGTGCGGCTGAAGCACGCTGTTAGGAACGAGCCTTTGTTGTGTAAACTAGGTGCGGATGATGTAAAGGTGCGTGTAAATGGGACTGCGCCTTTTGTTATGTAGAGGTAGAGGCGACACGGTGGCGGGGGTTGTCGGGGAGGGACTTTTGTCTTTGTGATGAAGATGTGCCCGCTATGCCGAACGCAACTGCAGCAGCAGCAGCCGCAGCCGCCGCCGCGAGATTGAGTCTCGTCTGCCTCTGTGCGGGGAGAGTAAATTGTTCGTCCCTGCGTCCTCCTCCTCCGCCTCCTCCACCGCCCGAGGATGTCGTGCAGGCGTCGCTCGAGGCAGCACGGCAGCGGAGTCGATCGATTCAATTAAATTAGGGACAGGCCGAGGCCATTTGAAAGGGACCTCCGTTTCGATTGGTTTTGGTTAATTAAAAAAAGAGAAGAGGGAAAAAGGTGTGGGGGAGGTCAGAGAGAGACGAAGCTGTGTTCTCGCTCCACTCGCACGTGCGTTTAGATCCGTGATTCTCCCGGATCTAAACTTTTAAAAAACGTTGTTTTTATTTTATCAGGTAAGGCCCCACTGAGCTATATAGAGCTATTTTTTTTATAAGCGGCCTGGCTATCACAAACGATAGCTCAAGTAAGTGGGCTGATCACGTGGACATTCATAGCGGCCAAATACTCTCGATGCACGTTTCTAAAATGACGATGGGCAATTCCGGCAAAGATACCGAAATCACTGAACCACTGATGTAATTTCATTTCATGTTTTCTTCGTTTATTTTTACTTTGGTTTCAAGATACAATTCGCGATTCGACGTGGAGTTTAATCGCGTGTCTTAAAAATCACCAGTGGGCGTTTTTTTTTATTTGACAGAGAGAGAAAAAGAGGTTGTCGGTCATTGACAGGGTAGAAAAGGTATTGAGCCTGGATTTGAGATACAGGGGCAGGGAGTAGACATCGGATGTGGGTGTTGTTGTCGGGGAGAGAGTTCCACGCAATAGGGGCAGATTTACAAGAAAAAAAATTGCCAATTCACACTGACAAGAAAGGTTGACTGGGGGGAAGGGGGGGGTCGTGAAATGAACGGATGTAAAAAGGCCACATGAGATTTTCTGCAGCCCTTAATGCGGTGGTGGTACCAATACACCACCTCCGCTAGCCCCCCCCGCACAAACACAAATGTTTTCCAGGGGGCCGCAGATTGAGCGCTGTAATGCAGCCAGCGTCTTCTGGCCTGAAACATACTCCCAGCTCTTGGGTCGATCATCACAAGGGATTTATCTGTTATCCCACTAATCAATTCTGCAGGCAGTAAGCCAATATCAAATGACTCTCGAGTCTGGAGGCTATGAAGACAATAAAAATTGTTTTTGCATCAGATGCACTCAATTCACCTTTGCGAAACCTCTACAGCAAATTGATATATATATGCAAAGTACGATTGTACACACGTTGTAAACGAACAGATTCTCATTTACCCGCGCACTTGTTATCCAATTGATGTTTCGGGTCCAATAAAAAAAACGACTGCCGTTTAGTGAATCGGAAAAGCCTCAATGGCAACAGGTCTCACAAAGCAGCCGTAACTGTTTGCATGTGGTTCATGCTGACTTGATGATGCCTTTGCGACGGCTGTCTATTCAGTGTTTTGAACATATTAACACCTACTCTTAGTTTTTTTCGGTAAAGTCTGTATCAAGCAAATTTAGCTGTGACGGTCCCACCTGATTACGGAGACTTGTGTTGCCTCCGAAACGTCGTGATTTTTATTATTTTATTTATATTCATTTTAATTTCAATTTTTACCTACGTGACTTGACCGAAAAAACTAAGAGTATGAATCCTTGCAGTCACGAATGCTTCAAATCTGGAATATTAACACCTCCTGTATCGTTGCCGGAAAGGGTGAACGCTTTTTATTTCGCCATCATTTTGATTCCCTGGCAACTGACGAAGCTGTGACGTTAAAGTATTTTGGTCAAAATGCCGTCTTGTGTCGCATTAAACATTGATGGAAGCAGACCGGGTCCGGTTGCGAACAGCTTTCACTCACGCGCTGTCGTTACATTGCTCGTGATTAATTCACCGGGAAGGGAATGTCTACAAAAAGAAAGCTGTCCTATGGTGTGGACCAATCAATTTCATGGACAATGCATAAATTATCAGAGTATTGTTTTTTGTTTGCATTTGACTGCAAGTATTGTGGTTAATGTAAACATGATTCCTTGCAAAAGGTGTCAGTTTTGTTGCCAGAAAAAAGGGGAAAAACCCTATTAGTCTACAATCTGCTAAGCCAATCCCAGGGATGTTAATAAATGTTAAGTCGAGGTGTAAATCACCGTGAGAATCCACGAGGATACGACGCCCATCCCATTGGACGTCGATGCAGTCAGCGCAATTGCCGAGCGCCAGCTGCTTAATTACAAGCGCGGGTTTTCCGCGGCCGTGCCGTTACGCAGTAACTCCGATGTCGTCCTCCAAGTTGTTACCGCGCGTTGTTCGCTGCGACGGTCCCGACGTTTCATTCGGTCGCCTGACGAAGTTGCCGGCACGCGGAGCGAATGGCCGCGACGTCGTGCGCCGAACTAGGCCTCGGCAAGGTAAGGTAAAAGTGTATAAACAACGAGCCTACCTTTACCCTACCCTTTACCTTACCACAATACAATCACTCTACCCTACCTTGTACCCTTTAGCAGGTAAGGTAAAAGGTAAAAAGCAACGAGCCTACCTTTACCCTACCCTTTACCCTTACCCCTTGGCATGTCGACACCTTTACCCTTTATCTTTACCCTTTTACCCGGTAAAAATGGTACAATTACCTTACATCTTGCCGAGGCCTACGCCGAACCCCATGCGACGCACCCCGAGAGGCACATCGCAGCAAGGCGGGCGCTTCGTTTGTGCGCGAAATAAAAGCCTCAATCGGTGGCAGTGCGGGCGGGCGGGCGGGCGGGCGTGTTTCGCGGAGGCAACAGTCAGTTCTAGATTTGAAGCTTTCGTGACTGCAAGGATTCATACTCTTGGGTTTTTTCGGTAAAGTCACGTAGGTAAAAAATTTACATGAATAAAAGTAAAATAAAAATCTAATAAAAATCACGACGTTTCGGAGGCAACACAAGCCTCCGAGTCTTCAGGTGGAACCGTCACAGCACGATAGCTGTATCAAGTGAGCTATCGTGCTGTGATTGCAACAGTCAGTGGCAGACTCCACGAACAAGTCCTCCACGCGAAGCACTTTGTCGCCCGCTGGTAGCATGACCGGCGGACTAACTGCGGTTTCCGCGACAAAGAGTCCTTGGGCCATCTAACGATCACCGCCGAGATGATCATCTTCTCTCAACCTCCTCCCTGTGACCCCGTGACGGCTCACGAGCACGTGCCGCTGCTCCACGCGGAGGCGACAGTGGGGGGGGGCGGTATCCGAGCTCCGTGTTCATCCTTCGTGAACTGCTACCCGAAACATTCCCGCGGTCCGCTTCGCGTGCGCTGCATCGGGCTGCGGGTCACAGCAGAGTGCTGTGCACCTGGGTCCAGCCCTCCTGCCCTGCGTCGCTCCAAGAGCAAAGCCGTCGTAGGCGCGCGGCATGAGCCGGCGAGCGCATTGAACTGGTCTGCGCGTCGCCACCAGAGGCTGCGGCTTCTCCCTTTGTCGTCTCGCGCCGCCGTGGCGGCAACGGTGGCTAATGGGGAGCCAGGTTAGTTATTTATTCACGGTGGCGGACGCAGACAAAATTAGTATGCTCGGAGAGGTCAGAAAGGTGCAAACAAGGGACGTTAATTTACACCGTTCCGAAACGAGCACAATCTGCACACATGTGCGCTCTCACCCCCCGCGATTAAAAAAAGAGAGAAAAAAATTAGCCTACATTAGAACATGTTTTATTAATGGGGGAAAAAAATACATCCCAATTAATTTTAAATCGCAAAGTTGGAAATTAAATTGCTGAAAGAAGCTAAACAATAGTTTTACTCAAAATGTTCTCGTCTTGTTTGTTATCCTCAAATATTTGTGATACAAATTAGAATGACTTCACTTGGGTAACAATTAACTTGCTGTGTACAGACCGTTAGGCGCAAGGAAGAGTGCGTGCACGTGTGCGTGTATGCGGTTATGGGGATCGGTGGCGCAGCGGTTAGCGCGCTGTGCCACAAACCTGACCACCCCAGTTCAATTCCCGCTCACGGCCAACGCCAGTGACGATTATCCGAGCCAGTCATGGACCTCCCCTTGGTCAATTCAGCATCAAACGAGTACCTGGTGCAGTGTGTAGTAAGCATTGGCACTGGGGAGACAAAGGCGGCCGGGCGTAGTACTGGCCATCGACCCCCCTCTCGTGCGCCGTGCAGCCTTCATAGGTGCTCGCTGACAGCACTTGTCCCAACAGTCCGTTGAGACTTAACGTGGAACCGAGACCTTTATCTGTATACGTGGTTGTCCCCACGGCCAAAACATTGTAAAACACGGCTGCGTCGCCGTCCAGACTTAATTAACAAGCGGCACGACAGGTAGCGAGCCGGCTTACCTCCGAACCTCGGTCCGATCCATCAGCATTGTTCTCTGTCAGTCGACCCACTTGTGCCCGATTAGGATGCTTTGTCAGCAACACTACCCGTGCTCTGACCGTGACCTTTAAAGAACCTCATTTCATAGCTCATTAAAGCAAGAGGGGGGGGAGGGACAGCAGTAGGGAAGGAATATCGGCCTGTAATGATTGTTGTCGTGCACTGCACGTGTTGTCTTACAGCACGGGTGGAGGAACCTAGGAGCCACCTTCGATTAGCACGGTTGGCTGCGTACGGTGCGAAAGAAGTTCAACATACACACACACATACGGTCTGTGGCCTGCATACAGCCTACAAATTAACGTCTCAAAGCCTGCGGGCCACGTGATGCCTACCGCTTCAAAACAGCCCGCAAATGACATTTGATCATCGCTGCAAACCCCTTCAAAGTAGAAATAAATACGAAGAACTTTGAAGATGCTTGCATGGATGGGTACATATTTTTCAGGTACTAGAGGGGAATGCCATTTAAACCTGCCCAAACACCGCGTTTGATCAGAGATTTGTTGTTCATCGCAATTTTGTTCGGGAAAGAATGCAGACTTGAGGAGAGCGTATTCCTGGAAGGAATGACGACCGATGGTCACGGATGGTGAGTGGCAGCCAAGGGACGGACCGCGACCGAGATGACATCCACCGCGGAGATGGAGCGATAAAATCACCTCGGGTGCAGGTGCTAGGCGGATTATCTCATCGCAGAAAGGTGACAGGTGGCAATGACTTGGGGAGGCCTTTATCCCGCAGTGGATTGATCACGGCTGACGATGGCGATTATGATGAACACTCTGTTTATAATATCATCATGCTCAGTCACCTGTAAAGGAGAGCGACATTTATTATTTGGCGTTATGATGGCGTAACGATAACGACAACGTAACCTCGTAACCACGCAAGGCGACGTTGTCGTCATTGCTCACTCTTGAAGAGAGAGAATGACTGAGAGGCGCGAGGAAGATCCACAGAGGAGTGGGGATGGCATCAGCCAGATGGTGGTGAGCTGGTTACAAATCCTACCCCCTTCCGCCAAGCTCTGAAATCCTCTCTATATGAAGGTGGTATCGGCCAGTGAATGAGTGTTCACACGTGCAGGGGAAACCGGAGTGGCAGGAGAAAAAAAAATCCTTCCTGTGCCAAGGACAGAGTGGAGAATTCAGCAGTACCAAGTGCACCACCCTGTGGGGGTGCCACATTTTTTGCCCGGATGACACATTGTGGATGGAGGAATATGTAGATGCGGGCGCCATGCAATTGCAGAGTGACTACCAAAACATACAATTTGTATGTTAAAAGCGCGCAGTATAATGGGGGCAAGATAATGTTATTCCATAGCATTTCTTCTTAATCGTGTTGTGAATGTTGTTTCTTGTATGTTTGCCGTGGGGATTTTTTTCCCGGCGTTGTTTTGTTGACACTATTTTCTGTTTTTATTTTAGTTCGTGGCAGAGAGGAAGTGTTTAGTTTATTAATCGCAATGCTACACAATAGCGCATACTGATTTGATTTTCGTTTTTTTACTTCACACCCTGGTCTTCCTTGAGAATAGACACTGCAGTTTAGTGGTCAGGGCACGGGACTCGCAATCCAGAGACCATCTGGCCACGGTGGTGAGATGTTAACGACCTCGCCTGGTATAGAGGAAGTCGTGGGCTCGATACGGACCCTGACGATGCCTGTACATTTGGAGTTTGCGTGTTCAGTCTCCCCGTGGTCGCATGGATTCTTCTCTGGGTCCTCCGGGTTTTCCCTCCACATTTAGAGTCAAGCATTTGGCTGCTATAAATTTCCACGTGATAAGGCACTTTGCTGAGCTGTCGTTTGTGGCCAGGTCGCATCTGACAAAGAGCTATGAAGCTCAGTGGGCCTTACCTGGTAAAATAAAATAAAAATAGTTCTATCCCATCTACCGACGATGCAAATGAAAGCATGGCGCAAGTTTCTTAAATCCCCCCTCTCAAGCCCCACTGCCTCTGTCCACCCAGCAGTATAAAAGGGCAACGCCACAGCTAGCCGATCCGTAAGTTGCGTGTGGTGGGGTCAAGTTCAGGTACTTCCACCTCTTCCAAGACGTCTGGCCAACGTGCCGGACTAGGCCGAATGGGTCAGTGGGATTTGAGCTTCGTCGAGTGGCGACTCTTCTGCCAGCGGGGGTGTCAGCAGGCGCTTGCAGGGATGCCCCTTTACCTTATATTGAAAAGAGACATCGTGTCTTCAGAGGGATATTACTTGGTCATGACAGCCGTCTACTAAGCTGTGTACCATCCACGTGAAAAGCCAATGTGTTTATTTGTATTAGCCAATGCATTGTTACGCGCTTGTTATTTTTGTTCCTGAATTCATTGATTGGCTGTTGCTCGACTGCAGTAACCCAGCTCGGAACACCGCCGTCAGAAGTGCACAGCGGCAGGTTAATCGCGACGACTGCCGTGAGAACCCACACCGCGGGCAGCGCGATATCAGAAACTCGCATTCGCGAGCGCCACTTACAAAGAAGACGTATCTGATTTGCCCATGAGCCACGTAGTGCGATACCGGGCTAAGAGTATGTTGCTTAAACCAGCTGTGAGCACTCAAGAGACCAAGATGAGGGTCTCGTTGTCAAGAGAGAGCTGGACTCAACAAAATGATGGAAAAAAATCTAAACGAAACAACAAAAAAGTACAGAATAGAGGTAAAGCAATCGGCGCTGTGTTCTCTGATGGCCACTGTGTACTCCACTGTTTTGTACTCTGGTGGCGGCTGCTGTGTACTCGGGGTACTGCCTAAGAATCGTGGACATTTATCGATTCACCACTTGCGTTTTTAGACAACTTGATTATTTTCCATGGAGCTCGAGTTTTGTGAGAAATTAGGCAAAATTAGGCCAAATTCAACCAAACTAAGGCCTACCGAGACCAACTCGAATCATCGACTTGCGTTGAACCATGTCATGGAAACTTGTTTATATTGACCTACGATACCGAGTGGGTGGTGGGCGTGCGTTCGATGGGACGGAAGTAGAAGTAGGGAGTTGGTGGGATGGTGTTAATGGGGTCGGTGGGGTCGGTGGGGTTCGTGGGGTCGGTGGGGTTGGTGCGGTCGGTGGGGTCGGTGGGGTCGGTGGGGTCGGTGGGGTGTCGTGGGATCGGTGAGGTTTGGGGGGTGCGTGGTGTGCCGGCGTTCGCTCACCCGCTTGCGGAGGTTGTAGGTGAGGATGAGGTTGCGCGAGAAGGAGTTGGCGAAGCCGGTGTAGAAGTCGAGCACCTTGAGCAGCGCCTCGCGCTTGATCACGTGCAGGTCGCAGTAGGTGAGCGCTCGCACGTTGGCGCACGACTGCGCCAGCGTGCTTTCCTTCCAGAAGACGTCCCCGAACACGTCGCCCTTGCCTGCGAGCCATCGCCGTCATCGCCAAACTGTGATCGTTGTCGTCGTCGTCGTCATCATCGTCGTCATGGTCACTACGATCGTCATTGCCGCCACCGCCTCCATCGTCATCGTTATCGTCATAATCACCGCTGTTGCTTTGGTCGTCGTCGTCATCGCAGTCGTCGTCATGGTCGCCATGATCATCATCATCGTCGTCGTCGTCACCAATATGTCTATCATCACCACGTTCTACATCATCTTATTAATTATTACGTTTGTCATCTTCATCGTGTTCAGTGTTATCAACGTCATTGTAATTGCCATCATTGTCATCATCAAAATCAATGTCATCGTCATGATTATTATCAGCATTATTGTCATTATCGTTATCACCTTCGTCATCATCATGATCAACATGGTCATCATGAAGTCATCACCATCACAAGGCATGATCTATCCACTGTTAGACGAAGGCCTTCCAAAGCCAACAGCCCTGCGATGCGTCAATCCGTCTGGCTCAAATCAATAAATCCAAGATTTGTAACGCGCGGCCGCGTTCAGCAACAAAAAACGGAGGCGGCAGCGCGGACGGCACAGAGAAAAATGTCACCAAACTAAACAGAAGAGTAAAGAGATGTTTCTAGTCCGGTCATAAAAGCGCCGATTCGTCCCGGCTGAGCGGACTTCTGTCGGTAGAAACCGTTCCGGACCACTGGGGGCTGCAGATGAACAGCTCCCTTCTGCTGGCCCAAGCCGCGTGGATCACAGCAGCAGGTCCAGAGCAGATGAGCGCTGCTTTTGTGATGGTACAGATGGGTGGCTGGCATAGCTCAGGTGGCGTCGCGCCTGATTGGCTCACGGGTGATGACATCACGTTTGTCGCTCTATTTAAGAGCGAAACAGGAGGAGGATTTCTCCACAACTCTGGCCGTCGCCTGATGATGCTGGTTGTAATTGCTGGCGAAACGTCGTACTCGAATTGTAAATGCTGTGGCTTTACTCTCCAACGTGCCGTACTTGTAATGAATTGTCCTGTTTTGTTCACGCGACAAACCTGACTAATTGGCTGTGTCGGGTGGTGCCGAGTTTATATTCACGCGATCGAACCCAAGAAACCTCTATTGCTACAAAAGCGAGTACTGCGACCTGTGCACAAGTATCACTCGATCTCCCTCATTTTGCCTGCATCGACCACCGGTCATCATCCTTTCCAGCGACATGATCTGCCCATCATCATAATCATCATCATAATGAGAATCGTCGTCATCATCACTCATCAAAATCAGGATCATTGCCACCATGATTATCTGGAGGGCCCGGTGGCTGTGATTGATGGAGAGCTTAGGGACTGGGACCATTGTCTGCACCAGTTACAGGGAGAAAGAAGTTGAACATACATACATACAAGTTAATAATCCCATGTCACAAGTATAATACTATAAACTATTTTAACAGGTAACGGCTCACTGAGCTATAGTGATTTTATTTTTCATAAGCAACCTGGCCACAAACCATAGCTCAACAAGTGGCCTATCATCATGTGGAAATGCATAGCAGCCAAATACTTTCAACGCACGATGTTAATTCGAAATGTAGAGGAAAAGATATGGAGGACTTGGAGAAAAATCCACACGACCATGGGGAAAACGCGCAAACTCCAAATATACATCAGGCGTCAGGGTCGGGATCGAACCCACGACCTCCCGAATACCGGGCGAGGGAGTTAACATCTCGCCACAGCGGCGCCCGACTCTGCCACATCGCCTCTGCCAGACGCTTGTAAATGAGCGGCCTCGTGCGCACGAGACCAAATGGGACCCTCTTACAATTCTAACAACAAATCTCAGCCCCGACTACAAACGAATATCATTTGCAAGACTGCAGCTATTGACCAGTGTCGCTGTACGGTGAAGTCAACGGTGGGCCGTTTTATGGATATACCGAACCCCATGTAACAATGGGTTTTACCCTCTCTGGCAATAAAACAGGTGTTAAGATGTTAAAACACCAAGGAATCCTGTCTGCATTGACCACACGTACTTGTGGTGAAGATGCAAAAAAAACACATGTTCTGATAACATATGGCATTGTCTTTGAAACTGATGGGTCCACACCAGAGGCAGCTTTCTTTAGAGCCTTGTCTTAAACGTGTTAGACCAGAGAACGCCAAAAGGCGAACAGCACAAACCCCGTCAAAGTAATGTGGAATTTCAACCACTGACTCAGTGCTGGCAAGAGGTGACCACCGCCACTCTGGCATATATATTTGCGAGCATTAATCCGCTGCCGCTATAATTTAGATCTCGCCGATGATTTCCTTAATCGGCTTCGAAATCTGCTTTGGCGGTTTTACTGCCGCAGCTGCTGTTGATGATATTGTTATCACTTTTATCAAGCTAACGTCGGGCCGTCGCCAGCATGCGATGTGACAAGCATACATCCGAGCCGGCTCCCGTATGGAAATGTAAATGCCCCTCATTAAGCCCTGTTATGGATTGACATTGTTTGCACTCATTCAATCAGAGGTATTCAGCAAAGAGCATAAGTAGATTCTTGATCTTCAGCCAGGTGCTGTGTCTCAGCCACAGGGGGCTACGTGAACATTTCAAAGGCAGTGGAGCTAAATATATCCGTGCTGCACGCAATGCCCTGGGTGCTTGCTCGTGTATGCCAGCCGTGTGTGCATGTTCGTGTGTGTCAATGTATGCACGGTGTGTGTGTGCATGCGTGCATGCACGTGTATGCACGCCGTACGTGCATGTGCGTGTGTGAAGGTGTATGCACGATGTGTGTGTGTGTGCGTGTCTGCATGCACGAGTATGCACGCCGTGTGTGCATGTGCGTGTGTGAAGGTGTATGCACGATGTGTGTGTGTGCGTGTCTGCATGCACGAGTATGCACGCCGTGTGTGCATGTGCGTGTGTGGAAACTGTATGCATGCTGTGTATGTGTGCATGCATATACATGCTGCGTGTGAGTTATTCCACGCTGTGTGCATGTGTGTGCGCGTATGCATTTCTGTGCTCGTGTGTGTGTGCGCCTGTGTGTATGCTGCGTGAGTGTGCATGTGTGTGTACGTTGTGTGAGCTTATTAATTCCGATGCACTCTGTGCGTGTGTGCCTGTGTGCGCGTGTGTGAAATAACTGGAGCTGACCAAAATTTCACATTTTGAGTCTGAATCAATTCTGGATCAATGACAATCAATTTAAACTATTTCTAATTAAATCCAAGAGAGTCAGGTCAGGCTCGGTTGTAATAAAGATTGCATAAATTTTTTTGGTTTGCATACGATTGATATAGAGGCCAGGACACAGGTTTGATAATGTTTGTTTTTGCTGAGCTCAGGGTCAAGAGAATCCCTCTCGCGACATCGTCGCTGACCCAACGAGGTGACCCCACCACGTCAACACCCGGTGATTAATTCCAGTGACGTTTCATGTTTAATTTAACTAAACTCTGAGCGACAGAGGAACGTGTGGATCGGAGAGCGTTCGCTGGCAATGACGTCGTTCAAACTGTTTATAAAAGTAAATGGGGTTGGGCAGGACGCACTGCGCGTCTGTCTGTTGTTGTAACTTGCGCGTCCGCCCGAAGTGGACGTCTGTGGTAGGTAGATACAAAAAAAGCGCTTCATAGCTCATCGGATTTTTCCAGGATAAATATATATGAAGAAAGATTCGTCAAGAACCGTGGCAGAGCGGCAGCGGAGGAGGAGGAGCGGAATGCTTCCGATGGAGGAGGTCCACCGGGGAGATGAAGCTTTGCAATCCGCTCGTGGGCACATGTTGGGTGGATTATTACATCCACACGCCTTCAACCGTGGCTAATGATGATGATAATAATAATAATAATGCATAAGAACCAAATTTGAAACGTAAATGCATTAACAGTACATTGGCACGATGTTTTTTTTTTGTTCACCTTTTTCTAATTTTGATTCCAATTGTGCCGTCGACGCGACGTCACGGACCAAAGCATCCAATCGGAGCTCTCGGAGAGCAGCGCATCATTTCCTGCTAGAGAACGGCACGTGGAAGGAGGTCGCACAGAACTACCTCTGAGACCCCTTCTTCAAGTGGCCTTTTCTTTTAATCCACACACTAGGGGCACACTTGCCCACACGCCCTTCTAAAGAGAATTGTTCATCACGTTACAAACAAAAAACAATGTTTTAATTCTTAGAATTGGAATTACGTGAAATTAATCGACAACAAAAAACCCAAACAAATTCGATATAATTGTCTTCGCACGCCGTCACTGGTATCCGGGCTGAGACCAACAACACTCTACACTCGAGAACCCAGTTTCACGGAGATGCGGGTTCAGTGAAGCTTACACTCACACACACTCGGCCACCTCTTGCAGGACATTGTTGTTGATGCTTTACTGTTCACCCTCTTCCGAGTCGTGGAGGAGCTTGAGCAAAAGTCCCCTCTGGAGCCAGCGGTCTTCATTGCAAGGCCCGCGGGCCACACTAACGGACCCAGGTGGCCGTTAGTGCGGCCCCTGGAAATACGCAAACGTGAAAAGACCCCTCGCAGGGCAATGTGGTGGCCCTTACACTGATGATGTCTTATCGGCAAAAGTGCCCTCCCCTGAATAAAACTGGTTAACAGTGACCCCCTCTCTCAAGCTCCCTGTTAGCAGAGACCCCCTTTCGTCCGGCAGCATTGTTCGGCGAGCAATTGCAGGGCTGCACCTTTACCTGTTATTTTTGTGGAAATGCATTACGCGACTAAGCACCGCTCAGCGTTTCCCAAAGTGCTCTCGTTTTAGTGGAAAAGGAACGCGACTGAACACTCGTCTTGTGGGTGCACTAAAGTTGGATTCTTTTTTTTTCCATGGCGCCTTAACGATGGCTGTCGTGTCAGCCGGAATTGTTGGCGAGCGTGCGCTACGCACTCACCGCTCAGCAGAGAATAATTGAGCGGCAATTGCCCCGAGTGGTTTTTCTTCTCAATGTTTAATGACCGCGCAACGTCGTTAATTTGGAAAGAACGTACAACAAAACTAAAAAAAGGCAAAAATAAACACGAACACGCGATGTACACCTCCCAGGTGAGTACGGGCAGTCTGTGTAGCATTTCGCAAAAGTTGTAAGGAAAAAAAACACACAGCCGCAACAGCTATACGAACACTGTTGCTCAGAGTGATCAATTTTAACCCCCCCCCACCCCCCGCTATCGGACTACAAGCAACGTCATTCATTTAATCCGCTCCCAAACACCTTTGTTATTATTTGGTTGTGCAAGGCCCTGTTTAGCTCGCTGGCTCATTTTCAATAACAACAAAAAATCCTTAAGCTACGCAGAGACAGACACTGCCTATGAACGGGTGAATTATAAATACGGCGGGCATCAATGTTTAACTACCGGCAGAACAAAGAATAGCTTTGAGCATTGATGCTACGACTGACATCTGCGTAAGCGCGTAATCCCTATTGATAATTTTTTCCACTGTGCGTCTGCTACGTGAATCGCCTAACCGCCCACTCGCATGCATCACTCCCATTACCTCTGCCCCAGGAGGCAGAGCCCAAATGTTCACTCGCAGAGCCTCACAAATTGTTTCGCTGTCACGCGAACACACACACGCACACGCGCGCGCACGCACCGAAACACACACGGACACGCGCGCGCGCGCCCGTACACACTTGCGCGCGAACCCTCAATGTGATCACCGCTAATCCGCGCAGTGTCAACTTTAAGACCTGCTGGAGGTTGCCCGAGTGGCTTAGGTGGATAATACCGCGTCTCGGAAGCGATGGGCCGGCACCGTTGAGAAACCTGGGTTCGAAGCCCGGGTTTCAGCCGCACTTTATTCAGCCTCTCATCAGGGCCGCGCACGGCCAAAGGGTCTCACAAAACCAAAGGGTCTCCCCCCAATGGGCCTGGCTGTTTTTTGTTTGTGTCGCTAATGAATAAGGGGACGCCAAATGGCACTCCGTGCTGGACCTCCTGGGAGTCTCTGTGCAGCCCTGCCTCTCGCGCATGAATTATTAAAAGCAAAATCAACTTTTAGTTGTTTAATGTGACTTTAGGTTTCGTGAGTGGTTGTGAGGTGAGGGTGGTGAGTGGTTGTGAGGTGAGGGTGGTGAGTGATTGTGAGGTGAGAGTGGTGAGTGGTTGTGAGGTGAGGGTGGTGAGTGGCTGTGAGGTGAGGGTGGTGAGTGGTTGTGAGGTGAGGG